>JAQISU010000336.1:92500-692500 GCA_029339505.1 Unio delphinus
ATTCTTGAGATTCGTTAAAATGTTTGTGGGATACCAGTTTCCTTTTTGTACATTTCGTTGCAAATATGTCATTGTATTATTGGGACCAATTTTAACCCTTTAGCTACTACAGCTGTTGTGCAGTCTCAATGCTTCTGAGTGCTATCATATCAGTTACTGAGACTACTGATGCTGATTGCTAGGTTGAATACTAGATCATCAAGGAGAAGAGAAACTGACAATACATTTGCATTATTTTGTTAGTTTTTAGTGCGTTTCCGAGACATAAATGCTTACCTTGTATAGTGTATAATTCATATATTTCTACTTCATATAATCCTACCAAAATAATCCCCGTCATATAAACTGTTTTGAATCCCATACATAAAATCCAATATTTACAAACATCCATATAAAAACATGAATGAAATCCACACGCTAATTACAATGTTGAGAGTGGTACCTGAACAGTCATTATCGACACATAAATGATGCTGGTTTCCTACCATTTCATATCTTGCTTTTGGTATCCTATTTTCTTGGCAGAATCATTTGTTTCTTTCACAAACTTTTCCAGGAGACATTCTGGAAAAAATCTTTCTCATTGCTTAGTGGTCTGTACTTGATTCTTGAACCAACATGAGAATCAAAATCATTGATTTAGAACACGGAAAGGTCATCAATTCATTGTGCAAGTGGGGTTATGTCCGTCTTGTCATCTGATTAAAAATAACTTGCATCTGATTTAAAAATAGGACTAATGTCAATATCTGATCCATTTTATAATAATGATCCAGTAAACTCTTTGATATTGCTTGCACTGAACCTATTAACCCTTAATTTGCGTATCGCGACTCCAGTCGCGCTGTTGTACATGGTCCCGTAGTGCGTGTCGCGACTCGAGTCAATTTCGAGGTGAGCAACAATGATCGCATTCTATAACTTCATCTTGCCATAAATGCCTGTAAAACTATATTTGATTATTTTAAAAAGGCCCGGAACAAGCATACTGCAGTACTTTACTATATTATTAACGATGTAATTTTACAAATACTCGCTTCTAAACACATGGTACTAGTGCAAAACTAAAATGGCCGACACTGAATATGAAGGTGATTTCTTGCAACAAATATTCACTTCTGATAGTGATGCTAATAGTGATTTTGAATAATTTGAGAAAAATGACATTATTGGAGCAAGCGAGGTATTGATGAAAATACACATGAATGATTTTGAGCCAGTAACTTACGTGGAACTGGAGTCGGATGTACATGCTCACTTGCCGTGAAAAGATGGCGCGCCCGTCAACCCCCATTCACTGGTAATTCAAAATTAAGTGTCGAGATGGTGAATAATGATCCATCGGACTATTGAAGACTTTTTCTTAGATGACGAGTTATTGCATCTGATAGTAGATCAAACAAATCGTAATGCAGATCAGAGAGTTCATGGGCCAGACTTGAAGGAAACAAGTCGCATGAAGAAATGACGGCCTGTCGCACCTGAGCATCTAAAACGTTTTCTCATCCATTAAAACAATGGGTTTGGTACATATGTATGTTCCCGATTCCTAATGGGCTATTAATGATGCGCTATCAACCGCATACTTCAGCAAAAAAAAGTAAGTATGGGATATATTTCAAGCTATTCCAAGCAATTTACATCTGTCAGACAATGAGAAAAATTAAGGTGACTCTTCACACAAAATCAACCCAATGTTTGAACAAAAAAAAAAGCATTTGCTGAGGTTTAATCATCAGATATGGACCTCGGTTTGATGATATTATAATAAATAACAGGTGATAGTTTTTCATGAACATTAATTGCTGACTGGAGGGTTTAAACCTACCTCTGACATTCATGGAGTGGATTTTTGCAAAACTGTCACCCTTCCTTTACCTGTGATTTTCACAATTTATATATATACCATTGTGACAGACATAACATGTGCTTGGTTGGACTACTAAAGAATAAAACATTTCTTAGATATATTTGAACTTTTCCACAACAAAAAAAACAAACAAAATTACTGATGAAATACAATTTGAACTTGTCATTTTACCTGTATTTACACCTGTACCTGCAAATATGTTAAACCTACAAGTGTCTTGATGCCAGTCTTAAAGTGTAGACACGCGCAGTCATTTATCATATAGGATTTGTCTGTAAATTGTGTATATTGAAATACATGTAATTTAAAGACTGTGGAGTTTTCTTCTTTTCTCTCCTGAAACAATTCAGCAGTGAGGGACCTTTTACTGCATAACAATTCAGCACTTTAAGGGTTAAAGTTGCTCATATCTGAATCGGAATCCATCTTTGTTTATGTGAACTACACATGTTCCATAAGGCACGGAAAATCCATTACAGTGTTCCTAAATTTAACCTCTCAAGCTTTCAAAATTGCATCAAAATATTGAGTAAACAATCCTCTTATTGGCTATGATAATCAAAAATACATGTATGTAGATTTCCGTACTTTCAAGAAATCAACGTTTACCAGTATTCTGCACCACAAGCAAAACGGGGTTTTGAGTGTAGTAGTCCCCCTCTTATACGGCCACCACTTCTACTCCAAGGAAGTGGCGTTGTAAGACAGGTGGCCTTTCCAGAGGGAGGCTAAATTTATTATGTTAAGTATATGTAATGGATGTAGTAAGAAAGCTACATACTTTAAAGCATTAAATATCTTTGTCTTAAAGTAAAATTAATCATTATAATGTTTACCTTGTTATAATAACAAACTTAAACTTATTTAAACTGAATATATGTTAATAATTTTGATGTAAGTGTATGCGAGCTGGTATTGTTGTCATTTACAATGCAAATGGAGTCAGAAACGTCGATTACATCTTGGTACAAACATAATTATCTTTTCATTTGCTCCATTTTCCCACCGCTGCTGAATAACCTTATTGGTTATGACTTTGTTTATTTGAATTATTTCAACAAAAACTTCTTTTTGTTTTAGTCTTTTCTGCATAAAATTGTTCCGCAAGTCTACCTCCTCCTCCTCCCCCCCCCCCCTGATGTCGTCGAGTAAGAATAACCGAATTTCTTCTCAGATAATGTCTCCATTAACGTCATGACATGTTAATGTTAGGTAATGATTAATTCGGTTGTTGCTGACTGTATACGATTTAATTATGCAGACAAGTGGAGGGAATACAGTCTTCATCAAGAAATTAGTAATGTGTTGTAACATGATTTTTCCGGTCTTTGTCTTGTACTGTTTTTTTCCCAGGTTCTCAGTGTGTGCCAATGTAACAAAATTTTTTTTTAGCCTATGCTGATCCTGTTATGAATGATCGTAACAATTACATTTGGTTATAATCATCAAGGAAAAGAACTCAACATAAGTGTTAACCCCCAAACATTATCATGACATTATTGATCCCATTTCCTGTAAACATAGACTTTTTTTAGATAATGATATACAATTTATCTTTAGTCGACACTTTTAATGCAAACTTGACACTGGGATACGTTTATCTACGATAGAGATAATTAATTACTTACCTTGGGTCAAGATTTGAATTAATCATTGGTTCTTAATACATTTGAAGAAACAAAGGTGGCCGTTCATGAAGGGGACATTTTAAATTTTTTTCTACTAAAATGCTGGTCGCGTTAGAGGGGTGGCTGTTCTTGAGGGGAACGTTTGAATATGAACTCGTCAATGTCAAGGAATTCCGGCCGTAAGAAGTGGGTGGCCACTGGTCATGGGGGCTGTTAAAGAGGGAGACTACTGTACTGCAGAACTTGACGAACATAAGCGAACCTGGGGTAGTAAACTATGCTCAGTGAGGTTCAGGAGCTATTTACAGGAGATGCTATAATAGGTGTGGTTGTTGTATCTTAAGGGTTAAGCCTGTGCAAACAATATCCATGTGATCATTTTTGCAAGTGCATTAGCACAGTGGGATTGCCCACTACAGTATCTAAATGTATTAGCTATTATAAACCAGTTAAGTAAATCAATGCCATGGTGGTTTATACCTGACCTCTTCGACCTTTTAATTGTCAGAATTAGTTTTATATCAGCTTTAGCGATGACTTCTTACCATTTATACATGCTAAATATAATGGACATATACTAAAATATTTATTTTTGTTCTATTTTTGCCCAGGGCTTTTGTGAATCCTGTTTTTAGCATGACATGCTACAGGATGGCAGGTCAACATCTTGATATTTTTTTTTATAGATTTCATCAGCATAATCAGAGCTTTGTCAAATAAAATTAATTTTTTTTTCAATAAACCTGACGAGCTTCTCACTTATCTGAAATTAGAGACGTCCTGGGCTTTAGGCTATCAGATTTTTTAGCTATGTAATATAACATCCATTCAAAATACTGCTTCATTTTATTACACAAGATATATCCTGGTAAAAATCTAGTTTTAAGCTTTCGTTATTAGGAACATCTTTGCATGCTTATTCTAATTTTTAATTTATTGCTTTTGACCATTATAGGTAATGGTATTTTTGCAACAGTGGCATTCAACAGAGGTGATTTTTTGCTTTAGTATGTAAAGGAAAAAATGTTACAGATCAGAAGCTGAGAGAAGAGAGAAAAAAATTAGCAGGAAACAAGGAAATCATAAATGCAACAGAGGTCATGTCTTTGGCTTTAAATATCATCATCAGAAACATTAGTAAGTTTCAGCCAATATAATTATTACATATTTAAGATTTAATACAGTTATCGGGGTTGAAACTGCAAGGATTTGTGGGCTAAAAATTCTCCAATAAAAACCTCATGTAGTGAGTACAGATAGGAATTAAAATTGAGCAAAATTGCTAATAACTGGGGCTGTCAAAAACCAGGGAAAACTTATCCGGGGACCCGTTGCGCTGTTTAACGGGTACCCTGGTACTCTTTAGAACATGAAAGACATGTAAAACCCTTGAACAACAAATTGTTTTTCCACTAAATTACGCGTTAAGAGTAAAAGTATATAGGATCATGCTTTTTCGGTATATCCACCTTCGAAAAATCTTGTTTATATTAGCATTCCATTAATCCCACAGACTGTATTTTAGAAAAGAACGCTTTACGTAACTACAATATACAAGTACTCTTGTCTGTGAATTTGTACTCTCCTACAGTAACATGTCCTATTTATAGCAAGTTTTGTTCTACTTTCCCACGAATTATATTTATAGCATCTATATGGCATAGTGAAAGAACAGACTATATTTATTTATGTGGCTACTATATAATATGTCCAAATTATATATGTACAACAACTTTTGGAAATTTGCTTATTGTCGATATCACATGACTGTATGACCTAGGTTGCGAGATTTGTGTAGTCATGTGACTAGAAATGCAAATAGCCAGATCCGGGACAAATTTCAGCAGATTAAAGGCATAACAAATGCTATGCTCACGATTTTTGAGAACATAAGTCATAATAAGTTTGCTGGGCTGGCATGTAAACTGCTACCCATGCCGACATCAAATAGTGTCAGCAAATTCCAACTTTTTGATAGGAATTGCGCTCTGACCCGAAACCCCAACAAAAATGTCCAAATATCAAAAATGGGGTGGCAAGGGTCAGACGAAACTCGGATTAATCTGACCAGTGTGCTGCTGATGATATATGATATTTTTTGATAGTGTTGTCGACAACTTATTTTTTTAAACGGGTACTCGTCCTTAATTTTCAATATACAGGTCTTTCACTATTGTCGGGTACCCGAGTACCTGGGTACCCGTTGACAGTCCTACTAATTACACCAAAACTTCTCCATGTGAGAATAAATTGTCCCTTGAAACAGAACATAGCTTCAGCCTTGAATTGCACGATAATATGAGTGCTATATGTGGGAATATTTTTTTTTTTGTTTTGATTATTTAGTGTTTAGCATAAAATGCCTCTTTATGTTGCAAATTAGAAGCGAATTACAGTACAAATTTAAAGTTATGCAGATATTTTAGTGAAAGTTGTATTTCTAACTGGAAATGTTCATGGAAATGGAACCTATACTCAGCAATTAAGCTTTGATTAATTAGTGTTTGCTTACAATGAATATACACTGTTTCACCAGCAGAGTTGCTCAATTAACCTGTGCAACCAATCAGGTGAAAGTGGCTTCTTCACTGCATGCCATTTCAAAACATGGTATAGGGTAGATGTCATATCAGAGACAAAAAAAAATTCTTTTAGCCAGATGTATTGTTTGTGAAATTGTGTACTATTTGTTGTATATAATAGTTGTAATCCATTAGTTTGGCCTAAATCAGATGTTTTGGGCCTGTTTAAATTAATTGGCTGTATGCATGATGCTTAACACCTTTCAAGTTACAATGAATGTCTCTTTGTGCAATTTTCCAATAGTTAAAATGTTTATTTATACATAACTCCTAAATTTAGCTGAATAAGAGTTACTGTCCTTTTTTAATTATAGTGGATCTACAGCACTGAACATGTTGGTCATGCTGAGTTGGAAAAAAAACGGAAAATAGAATCTAGTGGTAGATTCATTTGATTTTTAGTCAGATTTGAAAAGATCACGTCTTCAGGACTAAGTTTTAATTAAGATGACTGATGGCTGATTTCTATTTATCAGGGTTGTTGGTGTTGGCAATAATAGACATCCTTCCCCACAAAATATCGAATATGGAAGAAGAGAGCATGGGCTTATTATCACTGATGAATATTTAGATTCTCTCCAGATACATGCCATAGACTTAGAAATGTTTTAATATTCATTCAGTGGTATAGAAAAGTGCCTATTCATACAGGAAAGGATGATAAAGAAATATTTTTACAGCCCATTCTGCATGTAGTAGGATTGTTTTAGAAAATTCAGATGAAAGTGAGATAAGAATGAATTCTAAAGACCATTCCGATGTTCTGAATTCGGTAAACAAGCCCAACACTCTTACGACTTGCATTGTAAAGACATCTGCACAGAAATATAGTTATGCTTGTACTAAACTGTATTAATTAATTACAGATAAGACAAACGACGAATTGTGTCTTGCAGATCTGTCCCTTAAAATTTGATGTAGACATGTGTCATTGTAATTTTTTTTTTTTTTTCATGGAGTGGCTGGTATTTTATCTCTTATTCATCTCTAGGATCTAGGTTAATGTGACTTGAGGGCTTTGTTTTAGTAGGTAGTTTGGACAGAAATATGAGTGTTGATCTATTTAAAGGATTGGAAGATGGTTCCTTGTGTAAGTTGCGTTTTATTTTACTTTAGTAGTATAGATGCAACATATACAAGTGGACACGTTAGCCAATATGTGAACAATGCTGCCGACCGCTCAAAATCAGTCAATGCACGAATGAAATCGGAGGTGTACAATTCTTGTCCAAGGCTTTTGTCTTTTTGCAACCAGAAGTATTGACAGTAGTGAGGAGAGTAGATACCACTATGGAGATGGTAAGAACTTGTACTAGCAGAATAGGGTAGCGCATTCATATTTGTTTTATCCCCATACCAGTGACTTTTTGAGTGATATATATTAGGTAACTACTTCAAAAGTTTGTTATGTCTCTCTTTAATTTATTGATACAGTTATATCATTTTAAAAAAAGATTTGTATTAAGGTTTTTGACCACAAGACCTTATCTAAGTTTGAGGGTCATTTGACCCAACAAATTTGTTGATTTAGCACATTGGAACAGTGAATTAGTACACAAGTTGTAAAGTTGGCAGTTCTTATCAGGTTTTGGGTAATTACAGAGTACATATGTACTATTGAAACTAGAAGACAGAATTAACTTGTCCGGAAACAAGATCAATATTGTCAAAGACGTATGCCAAAAGCATAATTCACCAACAACATAATGGATTAAATTGATAAACAAAATATGGACTGATATGCTAGAGTGAACATACTATTTGATGTTGCAACTTTCAGATTGCAGTGTGAGTTTTCATCACTGTAATATTATTAAAATAAAAATATGAACCATTTAAATTACTAGAGATTTAACTTGTCATGAAAATAATAGTACTAATTAAGAGAGTAGCTTCACGCAGGTTTTGAAAAAAAAACTTAATTTTGATGTTTCATCATGAAAAACCCTTGACCATGAAAAGTAGAAAAACTTAAATTTGCATTCGCATCTAATTTTTTTAACATCTTGAATTTGTCTAATATCTGATTTAGTACAGTTATGTTTCACATTTGCCTCTTGAATCATTTTGGGGAAAAGCTGTGACCTAACAGTCACTTTAATGCTTTTTTGCATGACATCAATTTTTTCAGATAAATATGGTCTTATCCCAAGGACCCATGCTATATGGCCAGACCAATAGGGTTTTTTTTTACTTGAAATTTTCCAAACCTTGTTTAGGTCACTTTCAGTTAACAAGTCTATGCAAATTACTGATGAATTTGTAGTAAGGTCTGTTTTCCAGTTTCCTTCCAAAACAATACAAACGGAATCTTTACAGTACACTCACTCCATGACCTTAAGGACATTAATCATTTTGGCTTAAATCTAGTGAGAACATTTAGTTGTGTTTTTGCAAATAAATTAAATTATTTTTTACAGATCTTACAATTAGTTTTAGATTTTGAAAATGATTATGATATTAGAGAAAAGATATTAGATTATGTTTCTCCAATTAGCAAGAATATCTTAGATATAGATTTTAAAGAAATATATATTTTATAATTGAAATCTGACAATCTTTGTCAACCTTTACACTTAAACCCCATTTATTTAACATTTGTATTTTGAGGAAGCGGTTGAAAGTGAGTGTGAGTCTTATCAGATATATTATAATCATTTATAGGTTTTTAAATCAACTTCTAGATAACTCATTAGTGAGATATCAAATGTTTAGTTTAATGTAGGAAACACAGATCTATGTAACAGAAACAATTCAAACCAGTTATAGAAATATCATATCAGTTATCTCCAGTGAAGTCCGCTCTAAACTTATATATTTACCAGAGGAGAACTGGCTATGGAGAGTTTGAATTTGAATTAAAGAAAATGGTTACCTAGCTGTTTGTTTGTTGGTTCTGCTAGCTAATTCCCCAACGTAGCTGCCACCCACCCCATCCAGCTACAACAAATTACTGTGAATGTTGACTTACTTGTCTGTTTTGATGGGGAAATGCGTGTTCAATTGCAAATGGATCATGGATCCCTAATTATCATGGAAATCCATGGCAATGTGTGGTTTGTGTAATAACCTGGCTGTACATTTTCCAAGGTGTACTAGGAAACCTTGGACAAATGTTCCTAGGAAAAACCTCAGAGTATTGGTTGCTTTCTTTCCAAGGTAATAGTCCAAGGATAATTTTTTTATACCAATGCCCAAGGTTTTTATTCTCAAATCTGATGTTGACCTTGAACTTCCACTGTTTTTGTAACCAATTATCTGAGGTTTCCTAGGAATCGTCAGACATGTCCATGGTTTCCAAGCATTCTGAGGATTCCTTGGACAAGGATTTCTCAGACAAGACACCTCCCTGGTATAAAACATCAGACCAGAAATTGAAGCAAATATTACAGAGTACAAGACTAAATCTTATTTTTTATTTGTTCAGCACGTGCAAATTAAATTTTGAAAAGGTCCAAATACCACGAATGTCCATATATATAATGTTCCTGTAGTGCCAAATTGTAAATTTAAAAATTCATCAATTTATATCTTGGTTTCCAGATGGTTTTTGCACTTCATTGATTTTCCTGTGTGTCATCACCTCATTGATAATCTGCCATATTCTTTGAATCAGTTTTGTATAAAAATAAATATTGGTTGAAAATATAAAATGTGATGTCTTCATAAAACGAATTGTATGAATATAATATAACTCTTATTGGCAGCTGTAAATTTACAGATCATGCATGGATCTCTTAAGTTTTGACAACAAGGTATTAACCATTAAAAACTATATTTATACAATTGACTTTTTTTTGATTTTGGTACCATCATTCTAAATTGTTGATGCCTATATATTGTTGATGCCTATATATTGTAATTGCCTTACAAGTTCAAAATAGTTTTAACTGTATTCAGTCAGTTATAAGAACCTTTAGCAGTCTTTTACCCACTTTATCCTGAATGAGGGTCACAATACATCATTCTATCTTGAATACACCTGTGGTCAGAGTACCCCATTTTATCCTGAATACGACTGTTTGTACTTGACTATGTACGTGTGTAGTGTCTCTAGACACACATGTTCTACATCACAAATATTTGTGTACTGCCCCACTTCAGATGCTTTAAATTGCACATATCTTTTCATTCAAATTGCCTGCATTATCAAACTGCTCATTATAGAATTTTTAAAAACTGACCTCCAGCAATTTATGCATGTTGAAAACGAAACAGAAATTAAGCCTTTTAAAACGTGTTAATAATCAGCACAAAAGAATAAAATGGAATATTCAGATTCTTGTGAATAAAAGCATGTAGGGACATTGAATTACTTTCAATGGAAATCACATGTCAATTTGAGTATGTCTTGTGCCAGGAAATATGATAGATGAGAAATAGAAAAATAAATCCAATGTAGCAAACCATATATGCTATTGTTGTTCATAGTCTAATTTTACCAGTTCTTTGTCTGTCTCCATCACTAAATCACCTGAATCTGATAGATCATAAATACTCAGTGATGCATACATCAACATTACAGCGCTTGCATTTGTTATTGAAGCTTCGATAGTCATGATTCTAATCGTGCAAACTCCAGATAGTACTGAACAAAATCAACAGCTTCTGTTTTGGAAATTTAAAAGTCTGAGCCAGTTACTTTGAATAGCGGATTAGGACTAGAGCCGAAACATCGACTGTATGATCTGACATACGGTAATGGTCATTCACATCACTGAATGTAGTATTAATAGGTTGTTTTCCCACGAAATTGGTACTATGGAAACCAGCCAAAAATGGCTTCTTTTGCAGTAGGCAACAAAATATGTTCCACGAGAATGATGTTGAGGTGTCAAAACATGTTTTTGTTAGTTGTATAACTTCCTGGTATATTTATACTCCTATCCAATACTGCTTTAAAATTCCTTTTTGAGCCGATTTCCAAAATTAGTTCAAGTTCAATTAAATTTGCCCCCTCCCCTAATTATCTTCTGCAGATATTTTTTGTGGCATGTGTGGCACCAATTGTAAAAAATATGGACTTTAATTGCTGTTTTCTCTGGTTTGGTGGAATTTTGTTTAAAGTTTTTCCATAGTCATATTAACATAGTTTCTTTGTTACATCAGAAATCAACTTGTACTTTTCAGTTCTTGAATGTACAAAGATGCACCAGCACTGTACCAGTTGCAGTATCAAAAAAGAGACATATAAATACCACATCTAAAACTCAGCGAAGACCTTGGACAAGTCAAGAAAGGAATGATGTGCTCAAACGCTTCAGTTGTTTCCTCAGGATGCTTAAAGTGCCTAGGCAAGAAGATGTACTTATTGTTCTTGCAAAAGCACCATGCCTTGGATTAAGAACATGGCAAAATATTAAAGACTGTGTTTACAATCAGATACAAAGGGTCAAAATAAACATGAAGTTGTGATGTCATTTGCACATTAAGTGATTATTTGTCCATTATGAACTGTACCCTACATCATGTCTTCAAAAGCATTTGCCAAAGCACAATTGCAATTTAGCTCAATATTTTTTAATTCATTCATACCATACAATTTTCAAACCAAACATTGTTCCGGTTATTTTTTTTAGTACATGGAGTTGCCTCAGGTGCAGCACATACAAGATACTGACTGCTATATCCATACATGCTAACCATTACGCTTTTTGCGTAATCATTACACTGTTCGTCGCTACATTTTGCATAAACGAATATAAATTACACTTTTTTGGATGAATCCACCTTTTAAAAAAAATAATTATTTGCTTTCTCGTTTTTAATAACATTTCATTAATTTCACAGACCATATGTTAGAAAAGACTGCTTTTATGTAGCTACAGTATATGAGTACGCTTGTCCGTGGACTTGCATCCACTTTTCTAACATTATCATGTTCTATTTATATGAAACCTGGTTCTACTTTCAAACTTTCGACCTCAAATTCTATTTTTAGCATCTGGATGGTTTAGGAGAGAACAGACTTGTTTTCTAATTTTAATATTTACATACAGATTCTTTGTTCTAATTCATATTTACTGCTGAACCAGTCTATATGTATCTAGCGCTGAAATGTATATTGATTCATATATGAGAACAAAAATATATCCTTTCAAAAATTTCACAGATGGATTAGAAAATGGCCAAAAACAAACTAAAACAGAAAATAACAGAATTTTCTTAATATGAAGACATGAGTGCAGCATCACGTGGCATCTATTTAAGACACTGTGGAAAGAATTGTACTATTTGGTGCCAAAAGTCTTAATATGGATTTTAGTCCATGTGTATGTAAAGCTAAAACTGCTTCATCTAAAAACTTGAAACAGTAAAAGATGCAAGAGGTAAATAAATCATTGTTTTTTGAAATTGTGGACTACACTTTTACATCGTCAGGGGTTGGCATGTATGTATATTCAGTAAAATTGAGATAAAGGGTTTGAGAATACATTGTAGGAATTATCTGTATCATAAGCCAAACATTCCAAATTAATACAGTTTGAAGAAAAAATCGGCTGTGTAATATTTGTTTAAAGTTTATAATTTCATTTAAAATATCCATGACTTTACTACATTTTAAATAAGCAATTTAAATATTAGTATTAGCATCATATTATTATTGCTATATAAAAGAGAAATAACAATTTGCATATGCATCCAGAATCAAAGTAGTAATTAAAATATTAAGATTGCAGTAAAAACAATATTAAGATCAATGAAAAATACAAAAAATGTAAATAATATTGTAAAAATATGGCTGATATTTTTACAGGGATGATCCTGGCTTTTAAAAATTTTGTTGCCCAAAAAATCGCCAACCTCATTATTTTGTTGCCAATTTTCAAAAAGTATCGCCAGAACAAGTAGTGTACATTTTACCAAGTGTTAATTTAGTCTATTAATGTAACAGAGAATGAAAATTACAAAAGAAGGGTTAGTTAATACTTTAATTATAACAAGCATTAACAAAATGTTAAAAAAAAGTGTTACATGAAGATCTGTCGCGATTTTATGGCTGCCTACTTGTTGAATGCAGTTTCAAAGTCTAATTTTTCACATCTGTACATGCTGATTCTCGTTAAATTCTCGAGAGATGAGATGCAGAGTTTATTTATGATGTCAGCATCCCGCATCACTGTTTGTGCACATGTATGACTGTTGTTACCCAGTGGCGTAGCGAGAAGGAGGCAGGTGGGGTATTTGCCTAGGTGGCTAGGGGGCGCCAAACGAGCGCCCAAATCGGCCCAAAGTATCAACAATGAAGGGGCAGGGGCAACCGGGGGCGCAAATAAGACAGAATGGTTTCAATACTAAATTTTGTCAATATTTGTGGCAGCATTGCTGTTGAATAGGCATTTTCCAACTCTATAAACAATGTTGACCTAGTTTAAAAATTGATGCTGATTATGAAGTGTTTGCCATATTTTGCCCACCACCTATCGAGTGGCAATGTCTGTCAGCTGACCACCCGCCACGTGATAAAAATTCCGAGCAAATTACGAAGTTCGCCAAAATCTCCCTTAAATGCTCTATCGCTTCCTAAATCCCAAAATAATGATCACTGAATGCTGTATACAACAAGCGAAATTGGATCTCTATTCCCACGAATGAAACTTGCACGAGTCAGCACCTGGCAATATTGGACCGTATCTATTAGCATAAGTTAACTAACCAATTTAGGGATTCTTTCACTCCTGTATTTTGAGAAATAAATAATTATTTTTAATTATGCAAAACTTGTTTTTATGTTGTTTGCTATTTCTTCTTGTGGAGTTTGTCTCTGTAACCATAACATGGGATTGATGGCAAACGGAAAAGATCAATGAGTAAAATGCACAAATATTATTTACACCGCCTGGATTCATGTTTGGTGACACACTCCTTCTTCAAAATATCACAGCCAGTTGTAAATGAATTGACGAACGTTTTCTTGATACATCACAGAACATCTGGTTTAACTATTTATCATATTTCAGCTGCGGACGCCCAAGTTTCAAACTGTCTAGAAATTTTTGGGAATTTTGCCCTGTTCATCATTATGTGTTGTTGCACTTGAAGCACTACATGTAGATGATGTGGACTGCAAGGTTTATCATCGGGTTCAGTGACTGTATTGTCTGATGTATTTGTACTAAATTCAAACGCCGTTAATTTTGTTAACTTAGGAGGAGATGATGAACACGCAACGTCTAAGTTCCGTTTGCTCATGATAATGTTGCACTGGCGACAGATATAATTGTGACTGAGATTTTTTTTTCCATTTGCTTTGTATGTATACACAGTAGTCAGTACTTCAAAGGTTATCAGTTTTCTATGAAGGTTTAGCAAAACTATTGTATTGGTATATGTAAAAGAACAACAACAACAAAAACAAAAACAAAGAAACAGAAGGATTAGCCATTAAATTAATTTTATCTGTTCTATTCGCGTCTTCAGAAGTCGGTCAGTTGTAGGTATATTACGGTAGCATGATTGACTAACCCAGATGTCAGCATAAGCAGATTATGATGTAACAATGCACTGCTAAGATGGGGTTGTCAATAAAAACAAAGGATCATTTGTGTACAGATTTATATTAATGCATCGCTTAGTCAAGTTTGTGGCTTCCTTTCATTCTCCCTTTTAATTTATTCAGTCCAAATCCATGATTGTTTGTACAAATTAAGTAACCAAAACGTCTGTCGCCAAAAAATCGCCAGATGGGCCATTTTTGTCGGCAATACTGGGAAAACATCCCAATTTGCGACATTGGCGAAACCCACGACAATCCCTGTGTTTATCACAGTTTTAAAATTAAGATATGTAATCAGATTTTTTTAAAATATTAACATATATTATATTGTAGTTGTGTTTGTCAGACATTTACACTTGTATTTAGGAAATTGTATTTGCAACAAAAATTATAACAATAATGTCTACATGATCAGGAACTCAAATGTGTTTGATAATGAGCGAAATCCATACATACTAATTAGGTAATATACTAAATGAGATGCACCTCTGGCAGCTATATTTCTTATCTGACCTTGATCAAACTTTATTTTATATTATAAAGATGTTTGATGGGTTTGATAATGAGAAAGATGTATGCAATTCGATGAAGTGATCTTAGATTTGATTGGCTAACCTTGCTACCAGAATGAAGGTCAGACTTCTGATCCAATTTTGATCCAACGTGAAAATAAAATTATATCATTAAGACATTAAACAAGTTCAGTAAGATTGGTGAATATTTTTGAAGGTATCATCTTGCGTCTGATTAGCCGAACATATTGCTACTCTAGCAACCATATTTCTGGTCCTATTTTGAACAGACTTAAACTTTCAGCTATCATGCAGATCCAGGATGAATTTGCTAATGAATAAGATCCTTTCACATTAATAATGTAATTTTTGATCTGACTGGTTGAAGTTGCTGCCATATTTGTGAGTTGATTTGAGCAGACATGGAATATACAAATATTATCAAAAGCATGGCTTCTATTTATGTGCCAGTCTTATATGTGATTTGGTTGCGACTTGCCATTCTGGAGGTTTATGGGTTTATATTGTCAAGATATGCAGTTTTTTTTAAAAATAAGATACAAGCATTGATGGATTCTTTTATCAGACTGCAATGATGTACCCAGCAGCAGAAGCAAAAAGTTTCAGTTTTTACATAATCAGAGAAATTAAAGATGGGTCCAATGATGATGCAGACCTAATTAGAAAATATGTATGGTGAACACATGAGAATGATGTGTGGGAAGACACATATAATCAGTTTCCTGGGATATTATTGTTATGCTGTTCATTTTAATTTTGCCATTGGAAGATGGGCTATCCAGCACAACAATATTAATGCTTCTGCAACTGTGCAGTTGTGTATACTTGAAATCATTAAAATCCATGTTGGAAATTAAATATGAAGGAAATTAATCCATATAAGACGAAATATTTTGTATTTATACTAAGTAGTTTGTATATATTTATAGAACATATACAGGTATTTAGATTTTAGCTCTACTAGCCATAGTTCATGACAGCTAACTAGATGGTCTGTTGTCTTATGTATGTCTGTTAAGCAAAAGCTTGTCAACAAGACTCCAAAACATGTAATAGCCATGAAACATCAAGCACAGTCATCACAAAGTCTAGTTGGTACTGCTGAGGCATCCAATATAGCTACCATGGTGACTGTCTTGAAAATCTTGTTGCTCTAATCCTGAATGGATGGTCATATAAATATGGGATTTTCACTATATAAGAAAACAGCTTGTATCCTGAATGAAAATCATGCATGTCTGCTTTCCCATGTGGCAGTCATCTTGAAACTCTTGTTGCTACTTGATGAACTAAAATTGACATTGAAGTTTTACCAACAAGAACTCATATGATGTATAGGTTAAGAAAATTGTGAAGATCTGACTTCCACTATGCCTACTACAGTACTGTGGACAGTTTGAGCATATTTGTGTCCCCATTACTCCTTGATGCAAAGTCATGCAAATTATTGGTTATTACCAGAAGACATTTTGTGTATGGTGCTAAATGAATAAGGTGCATGTCTGTTATCCACTATCTTGTTATCGTGACTCTTCCATAAATGGAAGATTACATGGGGGGGGGGGGAATTCACAAGATTGATGATGATATCCATTTCTCCTTATTGAAATTGTACTGATCTGGCTTCAAATATGATCATAATAATAGCCATCTTGAAAATCTTATTCTTACTCCATTATTTCTTATGGTTTCTCATTAAAATTTAGTTAGGTTTGAATGTAAATTATGCCAGTATGATATCTTATAAACATCAATGTGTCAACTTTGGAAATACTGTTATCACTGCTACAGAAGAGTTGTTGGACATATCCACATAGGGTTTTCATCAAAAGACTTCTTACGATATTCATGCATGTCAACCATTTGCCCAGTTCCTACTGGCTTGAAACGCAATTCCTGGATGTTCACTTGACACAGATTTCTTGGCATAAGCACATATAGTGCCCACACTCACAGGGATCTATCGGCAGATCGCATTGGAACGAGTACCCAATTCGAAATATTTCCGTTTAACTCGTTGCTATATAATACTGGTTTCCCACTACTTGCCAAATGTCCCCATTCATTCAGCTGTGGAGAAAAATCTATTTTTGACCAATTTGCAATGGTTGATTAGGAGATTTTGAAATGTCTTGCTGTTACTTGAATTCCATGCAATTTTGAGAAATTTACAACTTTCTCTAATGTAAAACACTTGTAATGCCCTTGCCTGACATCATCATTATCAAAGGCATCATCTCTCTCCTGACTAGGGTTTCCAATGTTGTGTCTTTTTGTAGCTGGTTCATTTTCTTTTACATCACACATCTCATCACTAGCATGATTTTTGGCTGACCTAAGAGCCTCTAAGATAAAGCCTTAGGCAACTCATTTTCTTTCCATGCACAAGGCAAGGCATTTTCACTGCTTTTGTTTTACACTACAAACTTGTACGTAGTCGCGGAGATAGATAATGTGGTTTATTTTGTTTTATTTTTATTCCTCTTTATATATGACTGCGATGAATCCCTTTTTGTTTAAATGTGTGAGAACTTATTGTTTCAAAGTGTTCCATTGTTTCTATTTATTTTCAAAATTCCAGTGAAAACTGTTAGGAGAAATCAAACTTTTCTTCCTTATATATGCCGACTTTGTATGCATATGTATAGTTTTAAAAAAAGATACGAAATCTTCACGCTAAAAGAAATCCAAAGTCTGCTTCCATAGTCAGTTTGCTTTGTTCAAAAATTAACCACTTTATTTAATATCCTACTGTCAAGTTCAAACAATAAGTTTATGGCTGTTACAAGGTGTGTTTATTCAACACCTGGGCTTTCATTTATGTGCTATCTGTAGTCATAATTGACGCATTCTGGTTTCATGTTCTTTGGTTTAAATAGTATATACAGCATTAACTTGCTTTAATAATAATGTTATTCACCAATGGAATCAAAAAGATTGTCATTTTTACTCACAGTAAATGTATTTATAATAATGGTTTTAGTTTTTGAGATATAGTCATATTGTTACTCTGGATATAACACACTATTTTGTCCCTTACACCGTGTAACACATGAATGGCAGCTGCTTTCGTGCAACAGGATTGATATTTCTCACTCTTTCTCTCATTCGTTTGTGATTTTGCAGGATCCAGTTTTCATTCTCATACCATTTACACCTTTGAGGACAACCAAACATGATTTATTTCTCAATATTCATGTCAATGGCCCATGTGTTGCCTTGTCCGACGAAAGCCACAGCAGTATGGATGCATGCTCTACTTATATTGAGTTTGTGGATATATTTTCCTGTATTGTCAACCAAAAAAGTTAAATGATAACAGCACAAGGTTAGTTTTTTTCATATTATTATCAAATAAGCATTTTATTTATCTATTATATTGTCATGTGCTGTGTGACCGGGGGTGGGGTAGGGGGTAAGAGCACAAATTGAACACAATTTATTTTATGTCCTAAGTGTAAATTCACCATAAGTTTTAGGACAAAAGAAATTAGTATTTTTTCATGGCGCAACATTTGCGGTAATCAATACACGTTTTAGTCGCCAAATTACATGTTATGCTTGCTTGTATATGGGTCATGTTTTTTTCTGTACATTAGAAAATAAAAAAAAGTAAAGCAATAAAACGTGTTTTAATCATTTTTATTACAGTATCATCTTTTTAACTCCACTCACATTATTTGGAACCTCTCACAGTGGCACTATGCACTCTCAATAGAATACTTAAAACTGCACAGTGTTGGTGACAATCAATGATAAAACTATTGTAATGGCTTAGTGTGAAATTGTGCTAGTCAAAATGAAAAACCCATCAGCTCCAAGCATATTCATGGAACCGGGGCATTTGCGATCAAAACGAAGTACAATGCTTATAAATGGCTGTACTGAAGCTCCTTATAAGAACTTACTTATATGGCTACACATATTGTTGCAGGATTTGGAAAAGAATCATCAATCATATGTTTGTTTTGTTATTCTTGGTTTGGTTACTGAACTAGGTTAATGTCTTTCATCCCACACGTCTTGATATGGGAACCTCTTGGTAACTTTACTTCGTGAGCTTGCACACACTCGTGTAAATCATTACATTCAATCTTTACCTGCTATATCTGAGCAATGCGAACAGATTTGATCATTTACAGTTGAAACGTTTTGACTTCTTCAGGTTAAATTTTTCATCCCGATCGCATCTCTTTCCTGTATCCATGATGGTTAATTCTGTTTTTGACGTTATTAATTGCTAAATAGTTAATCAGTGGCATTTACAACTATCAAATTTATTTGATTGGTCTTTTTCGTTTGTTTGTGTTTTACTACTGAATAATACATGAACAAACTCTTGTGTTTTGATTACTTGACTGACTCTTACATTCTTATTGTTCAATCTGTAAATACTTCTATTTCAAATGTAAATTGGGTCTGCATATCGCCCTTGCCATAGTACTGAAACTACTCTTCTGAAAGAATTTAATGACATTCTGCTTTGGATATTGGAAAGATTACAGTCCTCACCCTCACTGATTTGTCTGTAGCATTTGACACAATAGACCATGCTATATTACTTCACCGTCTCGAGCATTTATTTAGCATTCAGAATACAGCCTTACAGTGGTTCAAGTCCTGCTTAGTGAACAGCACACAACCTATCTCTGGTTCGTCACAATATCTACTCCAGAAACTTAAAAAAAAATCAAAGAAACAGTTGCTCAGATCATGTTTAGAGTACCTCGATCAGAGCACACCTCACCACTGTTCTGTACCCTTCACTGGCTATCCATTCGATCCAGAATCAAACACAAAATCAATTCTCTGTACTTGTACTACATTTCACTGACAGACTCCAGTGCAACATAACTATCCGGCCTCACCCAAGTGTTTACACCAGCAAGATATTTACGCTCCTCTTCTGACAATCGTATACTCATTGTTCCCACTATGAAAACGAAATCATACGGTTAACATTGTTTTGCATACCAGGGTCCGACGACATTGAACGAATTGCCTATTGAAATTAGACAAAAAGACACAGTGGTCACTTTTAAGAGTGTTCTTAAAACTCACCTTTTTTGACTGTACGAAAAAACTTAAAGACCTATTGTTTTGTACCTTATATGTTTCAGCATTTTTAATGTTTTCCAGTTTCATGGGTTGTTTTGTGTTTTTTTCTGTAGTGTAGTCATATCATTATAGATGTTGTAAACTACTTAGAGCTTCTAAAGATTATTGTTATTATTATTATTATTATTATTATTATTATTATTATTATTATTATTAAATGAAACCGCAACGGTATTTTTTGTTATAACTATATAATATAAAGCTTGATATGCGTCGTGAATCAGTTTAGTTGACAAAAGACGATATCGATGACGTATGACTAGATAGTATATGCAAGCACTTTAAAATAGAGACTAATGCTAGAATTAGTGTGTATGAGTGTAGATGGGATCACTTGGGTGTGGCAGTTTAATCTTTAACCAGGTTTCATGACGGAAGGACCTAACTAGGATTAGAGTGCTTTATTGTTGAGGGTTTGACCAGGGTTCCGGGAATTCGGGAAAAAGGCGGGAGAAATAATAATTTTTCCCCAACCGTAAAAATATTGACGAAAGTCGGGAAGATCCCAGATGTTGTACTCCACAACTTCATGCCCGAAACAATTATGTAATTGAATCGTAACTGAACTGATTGTGAGTTAAATTTATCGAATTCTAACCAGAATACTAAGAGGTAGCAGTATGTATCATTTGGGTAATTGCCATAAATATTTGTTGAGACAATCCAAATACTTAGTGGGTTAGATTCGTGTAGTAGACTTTTTGTTGCACAGTCTGATCGATGTACGTATAATCTTTTATATGGAAGGTATGAAAACCAGCATCAACAGAGGCTAACATGGTGGCGTTAAAGCAAATCCGCTATGGGGATGGGCTTGCAAACATAATCGTCATTAAATAGAGTTATAGCTGCAGGAAATCAGTATGAAAACTATTTATTTAATAAGCAATTGGAAGTATCAAAATCGTTGTCTTTAATCTGCTGAAAGACGATTAAACTAATGCTTTGATGAAATTTGAGCTGTTACTAGCTAGTTAGATAGCTAGTAGGATGAGCACACATAATCTCACAACAGTTATTTTCAAATATTTTAGGGAAAAAAATGAAATACTGGTTGTAATAAAAATACAGAACGAAAGAGCCCTAAATTCTATGTTACTTCTTGAGTTTTGTTGTACTACGTGTTTACCTTGTTGGCATGTGCTCTTTCAACTAAGGAGCATACGAAGCAATTGAAACAGTCTACTTGATAAATCAGATTGTCCAAGTTTCTTGTGGTTGTCCTAAAAATAAATATGTTGAGAATTATTTGTTCTCTCTGGTGTTCACAAAAGGTATCACTTTAATTTAAAATAATTGAAATTTTGTACCTCAACAACATTAAAAAAGAGTTTGTTGTTGATATCACGTGATTATTCCGATTACGTTGTTTGAGATTTGTGAAGTCTTGTGACTATTAACGCAAATGGCCAGTACTGGGTCAAGTTTCATCAATACTGAGTTTCGTCGAGTTTGTAAGCGGAGACATACCACTTATAATACTTGCCATTTTTGAGAAATTAAATAATTTTCCTATCGATTTCATTGCAGGTATAAGTCGATATAACCTAGTTTAAATTTACTAGGCCCACTGTGTTAAGTTACCTTACGGTGGCGACAGGTTCCATATATATATACATATAGATATATAATTGCTCTGAACCACTTTCCATCCAAAATGTGAAAAATAGAGATGGAGTATTCTGAGAAAACTAGGATTAGAAAAAATTCGAATCTCAGAGTTGAACGTTTTTGAGAAACTATTGCTCAGTGATATGTAGCTTGAATAATGGTTTAATATCTTAGAAAGAATGCACGAAAAAATGGAAAATTGTCGTCCTTTTTATTAAATATTAAGAAATGATAAAAGCCCACGTATCAATTCAGGTTTGGGGACTTGTTTATTAAACTACAAGTTGATTGTACAGAAGATTCAGTCCCGTTGATATAACAATATATAATTTTGAAGGTCTTTTGTTAAAATTTAAATCAACCACTTTGTAAATGTCTTAAATTGTTGGACTTTTAGGTTGGTTGAAAATTCTTGCTTGATATTTTATTGGTGCACATAAATTCAGGGTTAATTTGCAATTATTGGGTTCCTTTTATACTGTGATAGGTAAGATTTCCTATGTATAACATGCATATATATTGCTCTAGAATTCTTTAGAACAAAATAAATGGTGCTCATTATGTTGTTTCCACGTAGCAACATCATGCAGATCAGCAAAATAAAGTTAGAACATTGAAATGGCTTTAAATGCCAATTATAAAGAATATAATCAGATTTGTTTTGTGTGACTCATTTTGTGATTTTGTACACGATCATCTTTTCTGACACATATTTTGGAGAGTCTTGAGACAGAGACATCTTTATTTACAAAATGCATGTATTATTATCCAAAAAGTACTAACAGCTGCCTCGATTGACGCTCAGCATTATGAGGTTAGTGTTAGGACTGGTCGGCCTGGTGTCAGGATAATGTGACTGGGTGAGACATCATGCTACATTTCTGCGGCATGATGTCTCAGTGCTAGACATCACTATAAACTGCCTCACTGCAGACATCGTAGTGACTGAAAATTTTTTAAAGCTACGTTAAAAATCCTAATCAAACAAACAAACAAACTTTAGAATTAAAAGTTGAAAGGAAACAAAATAAACAAATGGTGTTAATTATGTTGTTTCCACGTAACAACATCATGCAGGTCAGCAAAATAAAGTTAGAACATTGAAATGGCTTTACATGCCAATTATAAGGAATATAATCAGATTTGTTTTGTGTGACTCATTTTGTGATTTTGTACACGATCATCTTTTCTGACATATATTTAGGAGAGTCTTGAGACAGATACATCTGGATTTACAAAATGCATGTATAATAATCCAAAATGTTTTTTTTTTAATTCCATTCAGTAATAGTCATAATCTTGTTAATCTTGAAAAAATTAATTTCGTCCTTTAAAAGACCTTGAAATTTGTATTTAGGAAAGCGTGGGAACCATGTTTAACACCATTTTTCAGTACACGATGGACAATACATGGCCGCCAGCACAACTTAGTATAACTAGCGGAGGAAAGCCCATTGAAAACCAACGACGCACAGGAAGCTAATGGTTATGCACCAGGTTATTCTGCCTACATCTCCGTTGAACGACACATGGATCATCTGTTACGCGACCTATCAGGATTGATTCTGCCTCACAGTCATTATGAATCTCATTTCGACAATGGCAAGACGTGTGATGAAGAGTTGGAAAGGGCCAATTTCCAGAAGGCCGGTAAAGCGCTGGCAGAAATCTGGACCTCAAAACGGTTATTGATGAATTTAATGTGGTAGCATCTTTTTTAGCATGTGATGCAGGAAAACTGGACACCGATCCACTGTAAGATGAGTGGTCAAGTCGTCACATTCAACAGTCGCAGTATAGCTTGCAGATTGTGAAGTGCAGCAGTGATTCATGTTGTCGTCAGCATCACACTAACTACAATTTATTTCCTGGACAATTTTTACCACAACCTGTTCCACACTACAGCACATAAAGGGATTACCTATGCACCAGTTGTCAGCAACAACGGAACGTTTGGATCGCTTTATCGACGACTTGCTCTTTTACATCTGCAGCCTTTACACGACTTCCTGAGGATGCCATTAGATTTCCAAAGTCGGTCTGTGAATTCTAATCTTGAAAAGCGCGTTTGTAATCAGTGTGGCATGTACTTTCCATCTCAAGCTACGAAGTGCAATCACGCCCGTATTCACATGCATGCAGCTGTGAGCACACAAGCTGAGCTGGCAGACGTAGGCGATGTAAAACCAGAATTTGTTAGCGTTATTCTGTCAACTGCATCATCAACTAACGCAACTGAAAGTAGTGATAATGGTCTGCCAGTTGTTTGCAACATATTTGACTGGCTACAGTCTACGTTTGTTAAAGTGGAGTGAGACATTGACAGTCTATCGAATTATGGTTTCTGTGAGATGACAACTTTATTTGTATGTTCTAAATAAAGACTTTTTAAAGAAAGAACTTTCTGTTTAATTTTTTTTTTGCTTTGAGCTAGATATTGTGACGAGATCAGTGAGCGTTGTATTTTGAGAACACCAGCTACTACACTGCTAGACTAAAGAGTAGTAGATTATACTAGATGCGAACGTCCGCAGTGGGGGTGGGGTGGGTGGGGGGAGGTAAGCAACATCCGGACAAGGTGTGTGTGTGTGTAGGAAAACGGGTATTCTCTGCGAACGTCCTCTATTGACAACCCCTAAATGTGATTGTCATGCGTGTGAGTGAGCATGGGCATATTTAGGGGTTCCACAATAATGTATATAATTATGATGGACACGAAAACTTCTTACTATGGCGCTTAACCATCATTTGTGGCTATGACTATTAGTCTAGAAGTATGAATTTGGAATGTGTCATGTGTCATGGAAGTGATACTTTTCTGGGTAAACTTTCAAAAATCTTTATCATTTCAAAACTTGAGCACAAAAATATAAAACCGCATGCTGTACAAAAAAATGGTTGGCCTGGATAAGAGATGGTAATTAGTTGTATGCTGAACAATCCGATTAGGTAACGAATTAAATATGAAATTTTTTTTAGAGTTTCTAGACGTCTGTCGATTTTCGGCTTGAATCTGGAGACAAAATTTCCATCTGAGAGAGAGAGAAAGAGAGAGAGAGAGAGCGAGAGAAACAGACAGAGCAAGGTTGTTTTCTTTTGAATGATAGTTCTATACATTACTTCATCATATAATTTGAACTTCATGTAAATAACATGCATTTTTTTCTTACTTATTTGTTTTTAAATCGGATATGTATAAAAGACATGCATTTGTATTATTATATAACGTAATATAGGTATAATCGTTACAAAATTACTTTCTAGGCAAATATGACACTTTAAAAAAAATGCCGTTAAACAGTCGGTTGAAATGGCACCTGCTATCGCGGACTGATTGGTATGTTCCGCTATGATTTTATCCGACACATGGATTCAGACAGTTATTTTATCAATATGCTACAATCTTCGTTGAAAAATGTCGAGAAAAATGCCCTGCCCCTCTTTTTAATAGAAAAATATACAAATGGGGATAAAAGAACCAACTGACATTTACAACCGTCTGCAAAGTGGTTAACATTTTAGCTAGTCCGGTAATCACCGTCTCCCCCAAATCTGCTGACACTGATGGACAATATATGGGTCTGATTTTACCTGGTCATTAAAATGTGAAAATCTGCATAGACTTTAGACACATAGGTAATTTATAACAACCATATTCCACATAAGTGTTGGCTGCAGATTTTAATGAATTGGGGATATCAGCCTCTAAACCACCAATCATTATCATCAAGGTGAGAGGTTGATTTATCGGCGTACATTTTAGCGTGACACTTATTAAGATATTACATATATAAGAACAAAGCAATTCAATAATCTTTTATTTCACTCTATACTATAAACATTGTTGTGTTTTAAGATGATTTGCTTCAAGACCCCAGTTTCAAGTGAGTGTTTTCGGTCCCGATTTCGGGTGCGAGAGTATATCACGTGATTAGTGAATTCCGGGTCCCCAATTCCCATGACTACTGTTAAAAGTGTCAAGAGCTATTATTTTATCAAATGCAAATACTATCTTTAAATTTAAGTGTGTGTCTCATTTCATAAGTGCATGTTTTTGTTATATTTGATGGCAGTTAGCAGATACGACAACTAGAAACATGGGACCCCAGTTTCAGAGATAAATGTTAAAGACCCCACTTTGACCTTCAAACACGTATGAATGTATGTATGTATGTATGTATGTATGTATGTATGTATGTATGTATGTATGTATGTATGTATGTATGTATGTATGTATGTATGAATGTGTGTTTGTATGTGTGTATGTATGTATGTATGTATGTATGTATGTATGTATGTATGTATGTATGTATGTATGTATGTATGTATGTATGTATGTATGTATGAATGTGTGTATGTATGTGTGTATGTATGTGTGTATGTATGTGTGTATGTATGTATGTATGTATGTATGTATGTATGTATGTATGTATGTATGTATCGGATATTGATTTTTAAAATATAATTGCGATATTTTCAAAACGGCATCTATATTATTATCACATCCCATAAATATCAGTAAAGGATGATTCGCGCGATTAATTTGGTTTTGTCCGTATTTAAGTAAAATATCCTCTGATGGTTCTTGTTGGCCGTTTATTCTCAAGGAGATTTAAGTACCACATATTTGATCCAATAGCATATGGCTGTGTGTTTGTGAATTTAATCGCGTCTTATACTTTAACGCAGCAAATATATGCCGCGGCGCAGAAACAGCTTGTTGTGATGCCATGTGCCATGTAAATATATCGTTATCAGCAGTCTCCATAATAACATTTGGTGTTGTTAGCCATGATAGCAATGATGTACTACCTCTATCCATAAATGATAGTAATTTATCCTCTGTGGTGATTGATGGAGTCCTGACTTGCATGCACAATGAACGTTTTGTTATATTTACTTTACCATTAGCAACACCAGCACCTTGCCAGGTTGCATCATTATGATCACCTTTTTGCACGATGACTACTGTATGTTTCGCACCAAAGATAACCCTTCCAACTTTTTTGCAAAATCCCAAAATATGAGATAGTTGAATCGCGCATGAAAAAAACCTAAGCGGCCCTTGCAACATTTATACGCGTGTTGCAAACCCTAGGTTGTAACTAGAATTACTGTTAATAATCATATTTTCGGCATCAACATTAGCAGTATCAGCAACATTTCTCCGTTGTCCTATAATATGCTGATTATAACCAGCATTATTAGTAATATCCTTAGCGAACATCAAAGATGGTCTAGCCGATCTTGTATAATCATCATAATATCTTGTGAAACCTGCTATATTTGTGGCAACATCAACATCATGCTCTAAAGATTCAATCTCTCTTTCATATATTTAGCATTACTAAATAATGCCATAATACCATTGTTGACAAAACCATCTGGCAAATTTGCGTCATATGGCGTATTATCCGCAACTTTTGTTGCAAGTTCTCCTTCTACTCGATAAATGCTTCAGCGGGTAGAAAGTATTTGCTTGTATCTTGAACCTGAAGTTAGATTCTTGATAGAATATTTGGTTGTATTGCGTTAGAAGAACAGAATTGATAATCGCGCACAGAATCATTGTTCAGAACTGGGGCATCTATATCAAAGGCCGGATCGGGTGAAGTTTTGAACATTTTATTATGTATTTCTAGATCCAAATCACGATTTGAAACCACATCCCGCTATCATATTTGCAGTGTTATTCTCCTGAGCATCAAATCTTTCATTTATTCGCTCTGCTATTTTTTGACCCACTGCGCTGTTTATTGTTTTGCTAACACTCGCATGCATAATCTCCGTGGATGGTAGTTTTCCCGATGGTGGCTTTTTCGTCGTCGAGTCAGTGTGATTAGCCTTTCCTTGGTCGCGGAAAATGCTTTAACAGCATCATCACTAACAGCGCTAATAGCCTTATCACAAATACCATCAATAGCTTTCATCCATAATTGTTTTGCGATTGGTGCTATTTTTCGAACCATCCTTGCATATAACCCTTAAACAACATCACAGAGACCATCTCCATAACACACTTTATAAATAGGCAATCGTGAATTTACTATGTGAGTCATACTTGGCTTATAGTCGTTGTATTGTATTATCATTTTATATAATTGCTATTCATCTAATCGCAATGATGCAGTCATCAGTGATAAATCACTATTGACAATTACTCACAAATGACAATTAGTCACTATGGTAATCATCAACAAGTTCATCGATAAATTCTCGATATACGCCAATATCCATGATACCATATAGTCGTCGGTAGATATCAGCGGCTTCATTAAGTATTTCAAGTGAGTTATTTCCGGCTCTTTAATCCCTTATGAAAATTTTCTAATCGTGCTATGTCGGAGAGAATATTATTATTACAGGGAACACAGCCATTCCATGGGTTCCAGATGGAGTTACACTCTGAGAAAATCCCTTACTGGTAGTGCCAGTTGCACCTTGTGCATCATCATATTATATTTGTAGAGATTATAATGCTCTATTAATTATTTCTAAATCATCCTCTTTTATTTCTACTTGTTGAAGTGAGAAAGATTTTCGCTTTGAAGATTCTTGTCTCTTTCTTTGTGATTTTCATTGTTTTAATTCTTCTTCTCCCTGTTTTATTTCTTCTCTTCGTTGCTTTTGTTCTTCCATTTTTTTTGTGTCTTCGTAATTCTACTTTTCGTTGTATCTGTTCTTGTTTTAGTTGTTCTTTTGCTGTTTCATTGTGATTATATACTTTTTCCACCTCATCAATATATAATGTATATCTTGGATCCTCATTATCAATTCGATTTATGGTAGTTTTAATTTGATAAAGTACATCAGCCCAATGGCGCGCATCTCTTATATATATTTTATGTCCTGGTTTGAACCTTTAATTTTATCGTAATATACCGTAGCAGAAAAAATAATAATTTTTTTGACCACTCTTATCGATATATGCTAAAGCCTCTTCGGTAAATTTATTTCGTAATTCTTTGACTATTTCTTCATCTGTTATTTTTCGGACTGGATTGAGAATGACAATGAATATTTTGTAAAAGCTCTGATGTTTCTTTAGTTTCCTTTGCGATTATTTCAAGTTTAGGAAGAAAACCTTTTTTATTTATTGTCCTTTTCCGTATATACCCTCTTTAGTAGCTGTAGTCACAGGTTTGAATAATTGTTCAGCACCTATTGCAAAATCATCTTGAGGTTCCTGTCGAGCTTGTAAAATTATTTCTAACAGATTCTCTCAAAGGGATAAGTGTCTTAATTGCTTGTAACCGCTTTCGATCCAGTGTAGTTGTTAACAATTCGTCTACCAATATTGTTATATGATATGATTTGATTGTAGCAGGTAACAACTCCAAGACAACAAAGGCAATTTCTGTTTTATCGCTTTTGCAATAGAAAAGTATTTTCATAGTGATTTTATCACCGAAAAGATCTTCACAGTAATTTACTTTCGTGTAACATATCTAATTACATTAATATTACCTGGAATCATCCAAACTTCCTAGTAGTGTTTTGCATTGTTTGTTTTCAAACTTCCCTTTAGCGTGTTACTATATTTCAAGTTCATGTGTTGCTGAGTTTAATGAGCTCTTTTAATGTCTTCATTTCTGCAAGTTACTGTTTTATGAACTTCATATTGCCTACTGAAGTCAGCTCTAACGTTTTCGTCTGCGGTAAATAGTGGAATGAATTTAGTTACATAGCTGTTATATGCTAAACATTAGTTAACGGCCTGCTGCATATTTTTAGTAAACCTGTACGGGGCGGGAGTATTTATTTGTTATTTTGCTCTATATCTTCTAGATCATGAAAATCATTTAAAATCTGATTCAATCTGTTTTATATGATAATTGTATTTCTTGATTTTTTAAATCTGTTATTGAATGTATTATGTCATTTATATTTTCGTAATTCATTATATATATAATATATATATATATATTTATATATATATATATAAATATATATATATATATATACATACATATATATATATATATATATATATATATATATATATATATATATATATATATATATATATATATATAAATATAAATATCGTATTTATATCCAACAAAAATTGTAGATATCATATACATTGTTTTACAATACAGTACAATCTAAGTCGCTTTATGGTACCATTGACATCTTATCGCGTATATATACATATATATATATATATATATATATATATATATATATATATATATATATATATATATATATATATATATATATATATATATATATATATATATATATATATATATATATATATATATATATATATATATATATATATATATATATAGATAGATAAATAGATACCAACAACCACCGGTGTCCCATGCCCCACCTGCAATCGCATGTGTGTATCGGAATTTGGACTCCGGAGTCACATGCGCGTCCATCGTTGAAGGAAAGTGCACAACTTGTCTTCCTCGACTCGAGAGACTACCAAGATATATATAGATATACAAGACCTCATTTTAACTCCTAAAGTGCCTTCACATGCCAAAGGTCCAGAGGTCACATACATAAGACAACACAACCCCATGTGGTCCCCATAGGTGCATTCGCATCTCTGTGGGCCAGGGGGCAGCACGAAACACAATCCCCGTTGTGAGTTTCTTACCTGTGAAATAACAGTCCAAAGCCTCAGAAGGTGTGCTTCGTTAATGACGACACCACATATATATCTTATTTAAGGTATATATATATATATATATATATATATATATATATATATATATATATATATATATATATATATGAAGGCACATTTCCCGTATGAACCCTTGATATGTCACTGACATTTTAACAGGCTCAACGAGAGTACATATAACACATACAATTATATACAAATATATACACTATATACAGCTATATACAAATGATTGTATAGGACGGCATATACAAATGAATATATTCAACTATCTACAAATATATAAGACAATACAACACAAAGGATTATATAGGATAATCCAACATATACAGTGAGCCCTCCTCTACATTCAACTGAAACACTCTCCGTCATAAAAATCGTCAGGAGAGAATGCAAAAACACATTCACAGCATGCAACAGTGTGACGGAGAGTGGTTTTCAGCTGATCTTCATTCATGGCTATTTAGTATATAAGCTGACTAATACACTCAAATCAACAACTCGGGTGTGTGATTTTCAGTTTCGTTTTAACTTAATCATAATTATTGACAGAATCTAAACAAAGCAAGATAACTGACCAAATTAGTAAGCAAAATAATACTGTAGTTGTAAATATTTAGTATTTAGTTGTTTCACTTGTTTTCTGACAGAATACAATAAATTGATCAGAGAACGAATTGAGAGATAATATATGATTATTCCCATGAGATCATATAGCTATTTCCGTAACAACACCAAACGTTTTCTCTGTTATCTCTGCTACAGGATTATACACATTAGTACATGATTTACTTCACTTTGGTGTTAGGGTTTATACACACATTACTACATGATTTACTTCCCTTTGGTATTATACACACATCACTACATGAGTTATCTCCCTTCGGTGTTAGGATATTTCCTTTTATATAATATTCAAACCGACTTCTGTTTCCAGGTCGCTTGGAAAGAGCTGATTTAGTAACATTTTCTGCTACGTTTTGTACCCAGGGTTGGCAAATCAGAGGGGTCTCCAATCAAGATTGTTGATCATAATGCACACGCGTGGTCTAGCGTAGTCACAATATTTCCATGGGTTAGAACCATACAATATCTACCTGTGGATTTCTCTGGGGAGAACTCGGGGAAGGGGGAATTTGTTTGCCTTTATTCAAGCGGAAAGTTAAAAATATCGTTTTTGAAGACGAAGAGTGTAAATTCCATCATTTTGTAAATATACCGTAGTGAATCTCTTCATGACGAGATGAGATGAGAAAAATCTGTGGAAACCAGCAAAAGCTTAATTTTTCTCAGATGTCCAAACCAGTTATGTGGAGTATGAACATTGTGACTATGGAATACCAAATATGATCCCAAAAGTGTTTAATCGGTTGATATATTTGCGTGTTTTCCAGGGAATTTTCTCGGGTATGGAGACTGTGCTGGCTATTTTAAACGACTTGGGCATCCAACCCACTCGATGACACGAGTTGCGATTAATGCGCCACTACCAGATTTTGATCTAACCGGATTCGCTCGTGTAGTATCATTCAAGACCGCTAAAGGATGTCATCCACTCTGTTATGTTTGGTTTGCTAGACACAAATCTGAAAAACACTGGGAACTAAAAGTGTTATTACGGTATTCGATGGACTGTAAAATACTAAAATCGCTGATTGTCTCCGAGACAATTATGTTATATCACGCGCATACTAAATTCGGTTACCTCAGCCCGATAGTGTATATAATATAATTAACGATTACTAAGAAATATTTCCTTCCCTCGGCAAAGAAAATATTAAGCATCCAAGGAGATCTTTGAAGTCCGAAATAAACACGCAAAGGATCTCAGTAGAAGAATAATTGGGAAATTCACCCATTGTAGAGCACATGGTCACAAGCGACATTATTCACGATTATTTCTAGATGATGCTGAATATGATTTTATAATCAAGGATGCAACATCTAGAGCTATATATGTCAATCGTAAAGATGCATTCTTGTCCGATGGAACAAAATTCAGTATAATTGTTACTTACGTAAATGGAGATTGTCCCCAATACACATATCGCCTACGCTGGCTTATAGTTTTATCAATTTGCAATCGATGATAAATATATTTTCTGAATTTTTGGATAGAGTCGCCACTGATTCATTTTATAGAGATATCGATCATAGCAAAGTAGTGGCTTAATTTATAAATTCCGACGAGTGTTGTGAATAATGGAGAATAAAAAAGAAGTGTTGCACGATTATTCTAAATCAGCAGATGTTACGATTGAAAACAATTACATAAAACATAATCAGATATAAGAACTATCTAGAGCTCCTTCGTTATCCGATCCAATATGTACATATAAAACCAGTTACTTACATGGATGTGGCGGGAAAGGGAAGACGACTCGTGTTATTGAATTATTTAGAGGGAAATCAAACACGTTTGTGCTAACACACCTACAGACAGACTTGCAAGAGAGATGAAAAAACGAGGAATTAATGCTTTTACTTATTACTTTCTATGGAAAGGTGACGCATGGACTCCTAATTTAATGGGAAGAAATATATTCCTGAAAGTATTATTCGGGATGAGATATGCACAGTGTTGTTAGAGATATTAAAATTGTTTATTGGGTGGTTGTTACCGAAAATTCAGCTGTGATAATGTGTGGCGATCAAGTTCAGTCACCACCGTTTGCCGGTTTGTCTCCGCAATATTGGCTAAAGAACTTTGTAGATCATTATGAAGAAATTAACACTGATTATCGATCTCTCGATAAAGAATTTTGTGAATGCAAGAAGATAATTAGTTTACAACTGGATAAAATCACGTGTGAAATAGCGCGTGAAATAATTTCAGAAACCCCATTAAATGATTTTTGGTAAGCGTGGAGACCAAACGATTTTTTAGTTGCAAGTAGAAAGATAATCAGAAACACATTTCAGAAGACGTTATTTGAAAGGATCGAATAAAAATTCGCAACACATTCAGTGCCATTGTGGTATAGGCCTACGGATACACAAAGATAGAATATTGAAGTTGATATTCCAGGACAGACTGACAAGCAGAATCTTGTGTTAAATGATGTTGTGTCGGTTGATATCAGCGTTGTCGAAGATGCATTGCGCGCTGATAAATCTCCATGGACACTAGGATACACAGCGACGATACATTTTTCGCAGGTATTCACTTTATCCGATCAGATTGTTTGGATCCTAGATGATCGCATCGAGTGGTCGAATTTAGTTTATCTCGCAGTGTGCAGAGTACGAAGAATTAACTTCGAAGAGTTGTTTTAGATGCTAATGACATCATAATCAGTGATAGTGTCAGCGATTGTACAATTCAATAAGCATCAGCAGAAAAATTAATGGTGTATCTATGTAACTACTCTGAATAAAACTATTTCCAGAATACAGTGTATCCGGAAACAATGACATTTGTCAAACACATTCGAATAGTTAGATGGGTATAAAGATCGGTGGTTAACGCTTATGCCATAACATAGTTGTTGCTTTAAATTAATGGAATTCATCAATGAAAACATCTTGCAATTTGGACATTAGATCAAGTAAAATTCATCTGCTGGTAAGTGGTTTGAATGGAAAAAATGTCTGATGCAGTATTGATGTAACGTAAGCACTTACTTAAATGATATTTACCCTGGCTTATGCTGAACTAAAAATAAAATGGCAACAAGTCCTCTCCAGATCACCATCCATTCTTTATATCAGTGACACTGGCTATATATATAGTCAAATAATGACGTCACTAAGCTGTGATGTGTAGCTTAGATCAGGTAAATCGGTATTGAAACCAGCCTATCCGAGATTGAACGCGTCAGCTTTTTGTTTAATATCACATAACTTCTCAGAGATGCGGACAAGCTGTAAACTCATTATCTATATACATATAGCTATATCTAGCCAAACAACAACGTCACTAAGCTGTGAAGTCATGTAACCTAGGTCATGAAAATCCGTCTTGACACAAGCCTATATATATATATATCTATATAATTTCTCTCTCTGTTTCTCTCTCTCTCATTTTCTCTCTCTCTCTCTCTCTCTCTCTCTCTCTCTCTCTCTCTCTCTCTCTCTCTCTCTCTCTCTCTGTATGTATATCATAACATTATTCGAAAACGCAATACCTTTCACGACTGAAAATTACATTATATTAACACGTACACTTTTTATTTCTTCATCATGTACGTTAGGTACACTTTTGTGTGTCATTCTTTCTTAATTGTAGATACTGTTGAAAGCTGTAGGGGTTTCGTTTATATGATTGCAATGTGAATTATTCATATAAAGTTTAATATTCTGAATGATCCTTTTGAATACTTTTTGGCAACTGTTATTTAACTTAAAATGTTGAATAGAGTAAATTTAAATTGTAATGTTTTCACGCACTCGTTTAAAATCAAAATCGAGCAAAAGAGTGTTTTCTACATAATAATCTATATCGAATGTCAACCATATACTATAACTCATACTTTGCATTGTCTTGTAAGCATGGAGTGAATCGGAAATAACAGGTCACTGTAGTAAGAATCTTCTGATCATCGTTTATTTGACGACATTTTTAAATAATTTTATGCTCGGCTATATATGTACTTGTAACAGGTTTCCGTATTAATACTACAATTGGAACCAACATGATCAATGTCAATGCCAATTTAAAATATATGCAAATACATCGATGACATCGTGCTCCTATTTTTGCGGCTTAGATAATAATGTAGTAATAAATTTGAACATAGCCTTTGTAATAAAATCTATAGTGTGCTTGAATACCTATTTGTAATGAAATTCTCTCGTCCCTCTTGACCGTACTATGATTAATTTTACTGCAGATGCGCACATCTATAAACTCTGACTATTCTTGTGAAGTAAAATTAGTCAATATTTCAATGGTCGTAGCCAAAACTATATGGTCGGTCACGTATAGTGTTACTATCTCATACACATTATTTTATCAAAAGATATACACAGTCCATGGACACATTACTATTCCGACCGCTGTAATTTACTTGAATGCATTTAACTGAAACTTGCACTTAACAAGTATTTATTTGGCTGCTAAGTAGCTTGTAAGTACAGAGACTGGTATTATGTATGTGATCAGATTGTCAAAGTAATTTAATGCATTTGTCCAACACACAAGGTGTAAGAATTTATTACGACTCAAACAAATTTTAATGTAGTAACAATCCAGACTTAAGTGTAAAAACAGTTACACGGTTTCATCCAAAGTAAACAACACAATCAGGAATATATATATATATATATATATATATATATATATATATATATATATATATATATATATATATATATATATATATATATATATATATCCATCCCTATAATGAGTGCCACCTCATGAACATATTCCGTTCATGAGATTAATAATAATAATAACATTATTATTATTATTATTATTATTATTATTATTATTATTATTATTAATATTATTATTATTATTAGTATTATTATTATTATTATTATTATTAATAATATTAGTGTTATTATTATTTTTTATATTATTATTATTATTATTATTATTATTATTATTATTATTATTATTATTATTGTTAACCACAAAGGGAAAATAAAGCAAAGTTCACAAGCCATTTTTGTGATTACTTTCAATGCAGGCCGAAAATGGGATCAAACTATCCAGGACTTTATGTACTCTTACAGGTAAACATGGGTAATATAAACTTGTTATCGTCTACTTTTGATCAATGTTATTAATTCAATTCTCAGTTACACTGCCTATCAACCCGTTCCGATGACATTACTATGACAAAAAGATGTTCCTGCGTATTCCTTTTTTCATTCCGAATATCTTAACATTTAGTCTGCAAACACTGTCCAACAACCGTTCGTGTCATCTTGAACATAATAATATATGCTATAGATACATAGATTAAAAAAAAAAAGTATAATGTTATTTTTTAATTAACGTTGCTTTAAACTGAACCCCTGCTGCGGAGGTTAGATGTCCATGATCCGTAACGTTTCCATCTGTAGACCACTCGGCCTCTCTCGGTCCCCGTCTGCTGTGACACGTGTACTAGGTGCAATAAATATTTCAAATTAAAGGAAAAGGCTGATAGTTACGGTCATGTTTGTTTTTACGAGTATATTAAAGGTCACAGCTTTTAGTAAACACAATAATTGCCATAATAACCCTATCAAGGATTGATTAATTGAAGCAATGTTGCGAAGTTTGTAAAGTATTAGTCAAACCTAGTGGACAAGCATCATCGCGATCACTATATAATTAGTAAAGATATTTGGTATTACTAGCACACCGTTTACCCGAGGTATTTTCTTCCTGAAATACGTATAAAGTCACAAATTAAAAGTATATTAATATCATGCGTTTAGTCATTCATCACGATAAATTAAATAAAATAAATTCCTTTCTCCAAGACATTTGAATTTTCCAGAAATTAATTTGACTAATTCACATATATGTATGCTCCTTTTCTCATCTGTTTCTCAACATTGTTCTCAAATGGGATTATGTGAAACATAATTATGACCAAACCCAATCTTAAGAACAAATTCGGTTTTAGAAATATAATTTTGTTTTGTAGATACTTACTAGCGGATGTTATGATATAAAATAGGGAATGCCTTCCGTAGACTACGAATAAACTAAAGATCTTCATGACAACATTTGCTTACGGGATATTTCACTAATTTCTCGTTTGTTGTGTGCGTTTCTATTTTAATATTTCTGTTTGACAAATATCTGATTCTAATCATGACATCAATGTTTTCTTACACTTATTCAATGTGGAAGTTTTAAGCTTTACTATAAACATATAGTTATGAAATCAACACACTCTATAACGTCAGACATATCTGTTGCACAAAATGTAATTTTGTAATTTACAATTATGTAACAAACAAGACAAACAGCTATTTCAGTTAATATTAGTAACCGATTATTCCATTGTATGGATGGCTGGGGATGTGAATCTTTTTGGAAACGGATATGTTTTTCTTTTATCTGATGAATATTATTATAATTTTGTATTAACTATTATAGTACAATCAATAATATTACTAATACTACAAACAATGCAAATAATAATAATAATAATAATAATAATAATAATAATAATAGTAATAATAATATTAATAATAATAATAATAATAATAATAATAATAATAATAATAACAAAACTAATACAAAGATATTTATGCTCCTATTGACAGAACACAATTTTGAACAAACTCTCTTGCTCCGAAATATTGAAACATTAGCGTTTAAGTTACATACATATATATGCACCATTATATGTATTTTGTCGTTTGCATTCCTACTTGTAATACAATGCAATCATAACGTACACAAAAAAGAGACATAAGAATATGTTATGTGATACATTTGTTGCACAATATTTTAGCTTTGCTGAGCATTTCTTACTTTCATCCAAATGCATAAGTGACTGCATGGTATAGATGATTTTGGTGTGAGGTACTAGAGGTTTATGTGGTATAGATGATATTGATATGAGGTACTAGAGTTTTATGCTTCCTTTAGTATGCCTTACGTTACTTAATTTCTATACCAGTACTTCCTTTACCTTTCCATGAGAAAAAAATGTAAGCAGATTTCCCGGTAATCGGATTACAGATACATTTATATGACTAGTATATGTATGCTCCCTTAATCATACCTTTGACAAGTGGCACTTAATACTAATGTGGTGGCAAACTGGGAGTTTGTGAAAGATATACGATATATATATATATATATATATATATATATATATATATATATATATATATATATATATATATATATATATATATATATATATATATATATCAAACCTTTAGGCAAATATAAAATATGTTGCCTACTAATGTATGTTCATGTGTTAATTGTATGCATTCATTTGTAAGAATGTACTTTAGCCTAATATCTCCAAGAGAAAGTGTGCTTAAGTGACTATTTATTCTTCGTTAAATGTTTTCATGTTAATCTGCCCTCTCTGATATATATCATGACAAGGTTTAATAGTCCCATGAAAATGATTCTTTTCTGTCTATAATAAAAATCTAATATATTGGCTTCGGTGTAAACATGTACATTATCAAAAATCCCTCAAATATCAGAATATGGTCGTTCACTGGATGCCAGATACATTGTAAGTATACTCATCCCACTTTATTTTAAGCAGACATGGAGCATTCTGTCCCACCTAGTCACATTATCCTGACACCGGGTCTACCAGTCATAACACTAACCTATTATTGCAAGAGCGCCATCTGAGACAGCTGTTAATAGCATCTTTAAAAGACTTTGGTATGACTTGGCCGGATAACGAAAAGGTATTAATACAATCAGAGAGAAGAATACGATGTTTAGAAATATTAACATATTAGTCAATTCTTAATGAATTAAGTTTTGGTAAGCAAGTCTGTAAGTGTAACAAATAAAATTTGTATTTATTAGAGTTGGGTAATAGAGACAATTTGCTATATTCGCTAACCTAGAAAAAAAACATGCTATATGAGATACCTAAATAATGATGCCTGGTTAAGAGACAACGTAATGTTTGAAACAAGTGTAGGTTTACCAATAGCTTGAAACTCTCATCTGATTTATACCATAATACAGTTTATATTATTCATTATTTTATTTCGTATAGATTGTTAAAACACACACACACACACACACACACACACGCACGCACACATACATATATATATATGTATGCATACATACATATACATATATATACATACATATATATATACATAAATATATATATAGATATATACATACATACATATACATATATATACATACATCAATATCGTATATGTTCATATATATATATATATATATATATATATATATATATATATATATATATATATATATATACATATATATACATACATATATATATATATATATATATATATATATATATATATATATATATATATATATATATATATATATTGTTACGTATATGTGATATAAGTCATTTATATTTAATTTTATTTTTTATTTGTTAGGTTTCAATTTGGCATTCTAAGTTTAAAAATTCGTTCATTGAAGGGTGAGGGGTGACCTGTACTTTACAGAGTAAACACCAGGTGTTGACTTCATTTCTGACCTGGTTTCAGAGTTGTAAACAAGCTTTTAAAATGATTGGCTGCTTACAAGGAAAAAATGGAGCTTTTGTATAAACATCTTTCTATTTTAGTTGGGTCATAAGGTGTGTAAGTGATTCTTTGAACGTAAATTTGTTCTGACAGTTTATATATATATATATATAAATATATATATATATATATATATATATATATATATATATATATATATATATATATATATATATATATATATAAACAGTTACACGGTTTCATCCAAAGTAAAGAACACCATCAGAAATATATATATATATATATATTATATATATATATATATTAAAATAATTTGCCAAGAGAAGTTTAACTCAAAACAAACTTGCAGCCACATCATCCCTGAAAACCCCGGAATCACATGGTCAATACTTCATAGTTTATGCACTTATTTCGATTAAAACTTGATTAGCTGTTATTTTACACTGAATATAAATAGGTATTAGTCTGGCTAGCCTGAAGGTGACACCTGTGAAAACGAGTGTGCTAATATTAGAAAGCTGGTTAATTAAAAAGGAATTGTGGCACAGTTGAATTCGTATACATTGTTTATGCATTTAGTATGGCTACTTTAAAGATGATTTAAGTGCTCGGCAGGATATGTTTCAGCGAGGGTCAGTAACCTGAATTAAGTTGAAAATACATATATAATATAAAACATCTCTTATACAAATGAAAAAAATATAAAATATATCTGTAGAGTTTATAGACGACCCTCTTTAATTAATTGAAAAAATAATACGATAGTTTTAATATTAATTCTGTCGATGTATATATGTGCATTGTCATTTAACCGTTTTTCTTCTTCATAAAATTGTTAACTTCATTGTTGTGTATTTGAACAAATCATACTATTATACATTCCTCGATTAAACTTTAATTATATTTGTATCGTCAACTTCACCTAATTTCTCAAGTCCAGGTAATATTTTCTCTATTGTTAAGTAATTGTTTTTCTATTTTCTGTTTACTGACCATGTCTGACAAATATCATGACCGAGCAGTAGCCTCATCTTCCATGTAACCCTGCTAAATATATCAGTATTGTAGACGTAGTCATCATTGTTTGACTCATACTTGATGAACAAACCTTCCAATGTGTCAACTGCGAGCTAACCTCAATACTCCCAATTTACTTTCAATGTTAAATAACAGCTTGTTGAATTATTAACCTAAGCGTCCCAACTACCTTCACTATAATCTACTGACTCTTTAGCTTTCATGAATTTAATGTGGATGTGTGTGCAATAGCAGTATGGGTTAATATGGCTATGAACACATTTCCATCCGTTCCATCTGTTTCCAAAATAATAATAGTAATACTTGTTTGCCAATTCTGAGTTGCCCACAGGAAAATCTTAAACACCATTATACACTCACCACAACACGATGAAGAATGGTATTTATATTATGTTATCGACCTACATCGGCGACTTTAATTGTTGTTGGTCTTAACATCATCTAACGGAAATAATTAAAAAAGATATACTTGAGAATTTTCCATTTTCAAAATACGAATTATAACGACGCTGTTAGCAAAATCGTGTGTAATTTGTTAAATTACAGGGGCTGATATAACTAATAAGAAAAGTATTGTATGAAATCGAACATTGCTATACCAAAGTCTATCTGTGGTAAATAAAAGTCCATTTTCAAATTTAAAACAAAGATGGCCAAGCAAAGATTTTTTTAGAAGATTATGAGCACAAATTTCTGTTAGAATCATAGCTGAACTTAACATAAAATTGAAATTGATATAACTAATAAATCAATATTCTGATGAATCCGCGGTTTCAAAACAATTTGAGACTTTATCAATTCCAGAATCATAGGAAGATTCTTCTTCGGAAGATTCATCTTCGGAATATGTTTCATCTTTTTAAACTATATTCCAATCGTTTATTATATAATAATCACTAATCTGCCCAGATGATGAACTAATAACTCTATGTTTTAATTTTATATGTTTTATTTATATTATATAATCAAAGACCCTTTCAGAGTAATCTTTTAATAAAATATAGCCATCTGTTTCCGAACAAGAAAACCACGTTACAATACCTCTAGTAGTGAGGATGACTACTTTTTTAGTTACATTTGTTCTGTTCCATGATAGAACATATTACCGCCGTTGAGTATCATTCGAGCTGCAATATTAGGATTTAAACATATGGCAATTCTTTTTTCATTTAAGTTAAAGCACACTATTTTTCTGGCGTCAAGTTTTGGGCTAAGATCACAATATCCTCTGTTCCTATTAAAAAATCTTACTTCAAGAATTGGAGTTTTCTTTAGGTTTCAAATTAGCTTCATAATGACCAAGAACAAGTGTATTTATCTCATAAGACCAATATCGTTTGTCATCGGAGTTAACTAGCCCGGACTTGCACATTTTTTATGTGATCTGATGACGGTCAGATCTAAAAGCAGTCATCTCCGCGATGTAAATTGTTTTCTCGCCGGAGACAACTGACTTATACAACTCATGTGTGACATTCTTTTTTACGACTGGTTTTTTGAATAACGTGGCCTTCATCATATTTTTTTTATTATTTAACGCGATCACAGAATACATCTTTGATCGCAGTCCTACACATTATTTGATGGGATAAAAGCATAATTCGTCTTTGAACCTTCCGATAACTTCCTTGTTGGTGCAATCATTGTATTTTTCTTTTAACATCTGAAAAATTGAATAGTTCACGATGATAATAAATATCTTGATACACTTGCTCGTTGCAATCTTAGCCTGAAATTTCACACAATAAAGAGTCGGTGTCGGTAAATAATAGTTTAGATCCGGGCCACATCTTTTTTGCAATGAAAATCATATATCAACCATTTTTAAATATCAAGTACCGACCCTACGTCATATTCCGGCTTATCCAGTATGATGTTATTCATAAACGATTTTATGATAAAAAGATCAGCGTTTATCGGTATCATCCCAGCAAACGTTTCCGATGAGATTAATTTGCTAAGTCGCTTTGTGTTTCTGTTCACCATTTCTTTGTTACATCTTTAGCCTTTATTTTCAATAGTGCTACCAAATACCATCTTATTCTATAGTTTGAAGAAGTCTTTTTCGAAGTAGCTAGTCGCAATTGCTTTCGTGTCGGTGTTAAATGTATTATAAATGGCCAGACACTTGCGCTGTTAAATCCGTAGCACCAGATGAACCTTTGTCACAACAAGTCTAGCTTGCATCGCTTTCTGCAATATTCGGCAATGACAAATATATCTCTGTTTGGTAATAAATTTGGAACTAATTTAGGTACCATACAAGGTTTTTTTTTCCTGGATGTTAATTGACTAGAAGATTTGTCCGGGATAATCATCTGGTCTGCTAGATAAGGATAGTAACTGTGAGCATCGTGCAAGTGATCAGGATACTCCGAGTCAAATTCTACAAAAAATAAAAAATCACGGTCTGATAGATCCTTTGTCATATGTTGGTTTTCACGATAACACTAGTCACACATTGTGTTCCATTTTCAATGAAAGAAAACATATTAAAATCAGATGTCAGCTCGAGTTATACCCTTGTGTATTTTAATAAAGCATCACACGCGAGTCCCTGTGATGAACATGTGCTACCAGGATCGAGTTTGTAACTTTTTATTCTACTATTTCGGAAAGATCTGAAAATATCATCTAACAAATATACATCTTGAATCAAGTAAAATTCGAGATAATCCCCGATTGTGTTAAATGAGAACTTTTTCCAGACATCAATCGCGTGATTAAACTCGTCGTTGCAAACATTAGCCACAGAGTGATTAGATTCAATTAAATCCATGGATGTACTCATATGGAGATATTCTTTTGTGCTTTATCAAATTGATTTTTACGGAGAAGTGTTCAGTCATTGATGGAAAGCTAGCACAGTTTCTCGCGAGATGATCTAAGGTCGACGGCATAAACTTTACAATATCACGAAATCGTAATTTGCCTCCAGAAGTCAGCGACATAAACTTCTCGGTGTTAGTTGGAATTCCTTCAATAGAATGGTTTCCGATTAACGTTTTAATGGCAGTGTCTGCTAATCACAAAATGACTTTGTCATATCCTCGGATATTATGTGCGATCACAGGGATGAAAGATAATTTATTGAATTTCTCATCGCAACTATTGCGTGCTGATCCACGGTGATTTCCAGTTAGTCTACATTATTAAACGACTTTTCTAAGAGGTTCATCATCGTCGTGTAATTTTTCATTTCACACATGACACTCCTCAGAGGTATTGTATTCACACATGACAATCCTCAGAGGTATTTTATTGTTACAGTTGTTGAGAAGTAAACAGTCAATTGTTTAAGTGATTATCGACCTCTGTTTTTTCAAACGAAATCCCATAAACATTTTACGCAGAAATGATACTTGGATTTATGTTTGTAAAATTGTTTTCGTGCTAATCTATTAAAATTCTTGATACAGCAGAAATGTTTTTATTTTCATAATTCAATACATTTATAGTCTGAGAGATTGTCATCTTTGATAATCGCAGAGGAAAACACTTATCGGTTTCATCGACCCCAAATAAGTTTATCCCACCTGGAATCAGCTGCGAAATATTCCTTTCGAATAACTGAGATAACTTCACAGAAAACTTCATCCCGGAGATATTTACCTTTGACCCGTGGTCGCAATAATTACTTACTCGATTTGGGTTTATTTTGACTGGGAATAACGTTGCTAGTACGCTCCATTATAAACATCTATTATCGTGAGATATTACATTAATGCAACACTGTTTTTGATCGACGGTGGCAGTTCTACAAATGTTCCGATTTCAGCGAGTCATGTTTGTAAACATATAACTGAACTCGCTCGAGTTATCATATACCCATCCTGACCCAATTCCGGTGTAATTCTCTACTGCGCTGTTAAACTCATTAAATATATCCTGGGAAGATTCTACAATGTCTTCATCGCGCAATGTTTTTCGGGGTGGTTGTATTAAAATCACAACAGCTGTCTTATTTTAATCGATTGCAGATATAAATAACACTTGTAAATCCGCAATTAATTGTATTCGGGGATTATCTTCGAGGATAACACGCAATATATATTTTAAGTTTTTTCTCACGCTGTTGTATGGAATCCACTCCTATATTGTAACATATCCGGAGAGCTCCGATCGAGTTAGTGTGAGATTTAACTTTCCCCGACGAATTATTTTAAGTATTTATTTTCTCTCGGTAATTGATTTACTTCTAGGTGATTTTCCTGTCAACGACTAATATTCTTTGAGGATAATATCATCGTCATTGCGGTGAGGTTTCTCTTTGAATCCATTTTTAATATTATTAATATGCCATTTCAAATTAGACTTCAACGCTGTAAATGGCTCCAAGTCAATGCTACGAGAACCTTGCAGTAAAGAATGTTATGAAGAATACTGCGATGTTTACCATTATCGTATTCGAAAAAATCACACCGTGGGTCCACAACCGTGTCTTAAATGATTCCGAGGAGTTAAAGGCCCATATTATATATGTGGAGACTGCGGTGGAGGGCAATATCGGTTGATGATCTCGTATTATAAAAAAAGATTAAAAAATACATCCTAAAACGTGATCAACCTCCAACCGTTGAAAAGTTTCTAAAAAATAATTCAAAGACAAAATTAAATTAAATTAAAACATAAAATATAATATAACAATTATATCCTACATGACAATCAGCAAAGAGGAATTAGCTAAGAAAATTAGTGACCATAATAAAATATCCCCACAATCATTCGTGAAAATAAAATTTAAGAGTGTTAATTGTGAATTTCAGATAGATTAAAATATAAAACAAAAAGGGTATGCAACACATAGTTTACCAACAAAACTGATAAAGCAAAAATTCGATTATCAGATAAATATCACGTTAGAGCAGCTAAATCATATTAAAAACAATTAGAATTAAAAATACAATATAGTTGTCCCACTATATCATCTAGGTCAAAAACTATTATTTTGGAAATATCTGAAAATTTCGTCATTATAACTTTTTTAAAACAAACGTTTTGGTACCGGGATAATAACAGGCGGGGAATCACTCGATGGTATTTTCGTTTTAGTTTTATTCCATTTTATGTAAGTTTTTATTCGGACGAAGTTGTTCTTTTTCTCGTCAAATTATCGTCTGTTAAACTTGGAGCAGAAAATCTTGATCGGTAGGTGATATTTTTCGATGTCGTTTACATGGTGGGCCGCCAGCACATAATTGTTGCTGCTGCAATTGCTCACAATATATTTTACGAATGTTCTTGACGATCGCGTTATAATCCATGGCAAGAATATAAAATTCCGATTTGAGTCTAGTGAGGTCCGATTTCAGTTTATTATACTCAGATTGTAGTTTATCCTAAATGGATAGTCCCTGTTGGACATCACTGAGTTTCACATAGATTCTTGATTTCAGCACATCACCATCTCTCTATAATCGGTCAACTAATATTTCCAACTCAGCTCGATGAATTTTAGAATCACAAGGTTGTCTTTGTAGCGTTGAAATACGTGATTTCGATTCAATTAATTGCTCTTCATCATCGTCGCGCAATCGTTTACCTCTATTTGAATTCTTTAACGGGTGAGCTTTATCATCGCGGTGTTGTTTATCAATATCATTGACCGGTAAAATCTCAATAACTGATAGGATCGTCCACGACGGTACTTTTTACAACAGAGATATGTTTGATATTTCCAAATTTACTTTCCATATCTTGAAGATTCTAGTGTAGCCTATCTTGTATTTTTTTGAGATTTCTTGTACCAGACTCTTATAACGGCAAGATCGTATTTTAGAGATATCATCATCAGTCAATATTGTTTTCGCGGGCATGTTATATAATCATAACAACAATAACAACAATGTTGAAGTACACTGGAGAGGAACTCGAGTTGAAAACTGATCCTGATATGTTCACTTTCATTGAAAATGGAACATGAGGTGGGATTAGTGTTATCGTGAAGAGGTCTCCTCGATAAAATAATACATATCTGCCGTATTATGACACACTTATAAGTTGTTCTACTTGATTTAACTTTACACCAATAATTTGTAGGGGTGGGCCATGCCCTAGAAAATGCCATGGAAGTGTTCGAGATGGGAAAATATAAATCAATCACTCGCTGTAACACAAAACACGAAGGATCTTCCAGATCATGTTTTCTCATATTTTGTAAAATTTGACGTGGAGTATCCTGATTACTTGCACGATGCTCATTGTGACTATCCTTATCAAGCAGACAAGATGATTATCCTGGAGTCGCTATTATCTGCTAGTCAATTAACATCCAGGAAAGGAAACCCTTGTATAAGACTTAAATTAGTTTCAAATTTATTCCCAAAACAAGAATATATTTGTCATTATCGGATATTACACCAAGAGGTCCAAGCTGGACTTCTTCAGACAATGGTTCATCGGGTGCTACGGATTAAACAACAGACGCGGCTAGCCAGTTAAACTAAATTTAACACCGACATGAAAGCAATCACGACTAATGACTTTGAAAAAGATTACTTCAAATTAATGTATAACTCGGTATTTGGCAAGGCTCTTGAAACTAAACGCAACAGATGTAACATCGAACTGGTCAGCGGAAACACAAAACAACATAGCAAAATAATCTCATCGGAAGCGTTTGCTGGGAGGATACCAATAAACGGTGATCTTGTCATTGTAACAAAGTGAATAACCAGTGTATGTCGGAACTTAGGTAGTTGATATTTCAGAATGGCTAATGTACGATTTCCATTACAAATTTGTAAAATGAAGAAGCGGCCAGGGGAACAACTGTTATTACCGACACCGACTCACTACTGTATAAAATTCCAGGCGAATATGGTAACATAACCTTATCTCAAGATATGTTCAATCATCGTGAGCTATTCGATCTCTCACATGTTAAAGGAAAATACAATGTTTGCACCAACAAGAAAGTAATCGAAAGGTTCAAAGACGAATTATGTTTTAATCCCATCGAAAAGTTTATAGGACTGCGATCTAAGATGCACTCTGAGCTTGCGTTAAATAAATGAAAAAAATTATAAAGGCCAAGGGAGTAAACAAACTCGTCATAAAAAAAAAGATTTTCACATATGATTTTTATAAGTCAGTTGTCTCCGGCGAGGAGAAAAAATCACATCACAGAGATGACTGCTATAAGATCTCACCGTCATCAGATCACCACAGAAGAAAATGTGCAAGTCCGGACTAGTTAATTTCGATTACAAATGATCTTGTTCTGATGGGATACATACATTTGCTCTTGGTCAATATGAATCTAAATTGGAAACCTAAAAAAAATCAATAATGGAAGTAAGATTTTCTTTAGAAATTGGAGGATAATGTGATCTTAGCCCAAAATGTGACGCCTGAAAAATAGCATGCTTTATCATAAATGAAAAGAGAGTTGCCATATTTTTAAATCCTGATACTCAAGGGCGGGAATATTTTATATGATGAAACACAAGCGATAAATGTATCTAAAAAACAGTCATCCTCACTACTAGAGGTAATATAACGTGGTTTTATTGTTCGGAAACAGACGGCTATATTTTCTTAGACGATTACTCTGAAGAAAACAAATAAAATTAAAATATCAAATATATTGTTACTAGTCAGTTAACAAGGCGGTTGGTGATTATTGTATAATAAAGAATTTAAATATTTTTAAAACAGATGAAACAAGTTTCGAAGATGAATCTTCCGAAGACGATTCTTCTGATGATTCTGGAATTGATAAAGTCTCAAATTGTCTGGAAACCGCGGATTCATCAGAAGATTGATTTATTACCTATATCAATTCCAATTTAATTTAAAGTTCAACTATGATACTAACAAATAAATTTGTGCTCATAATCTTCTAATAAAACTCATTGTTGGACCCTCTTTGTCTTAAATTTGAAAACGAAATTATCTGATTCTACACTGTTTAAACTGAAAAATGGATATTTATTTTCTACTGATAGGTGTTGATCAATTACACCCGATTATCATTAACAGGGTCCATATAAAAAAATATTTTTATACGGATCATTCTCAGGTATATTTTGTTCTTTATTTCCGCTAGATCTAGATGATTTTAAGACAAACAACAATTAAAGTCGCCATTGTAGTTCGATAATATTATATGAATACCATTCTTCATCGTGCTGTGGTGAGTGTGTAATGGTGTTAAGATTTTCCTGTGGACAGCTCATAGATGGAAAACAAGTATTATTATTTTGGAAACAGATGGAAACGGATGGAAATGTGCTCATAGCCTAATTAACCAATACTTCTGCAATACTGAAGGAGATGTCAGTGTTCGGTTAGGATATGTATCACAGAGTTCCAGTTACACACCAATCAATGCAATGCTTAGTATATTTTTAGAACTAAAGACGTGTGTTACTACAGATATAATGCATGGTTAACAGGGCAAATGTTTAGTATTGTAATTGTTGAGTAACTGTTTGTAACTTCATATACACTGCAACGATGTTACATTGCTATGATAGATACGTGACCAGTGATAAGATAGACTTGGGCGTCGACAACTAGGTTATATTGAATTGTCAAATGTTTTCAGTAATACAGTAAGGAATGCCTATAGAAGGAATGCCTATACACAGACAACTATGTGGCTTATATTATAATTGTAAAATAACTGACCTGATCTATGAGCCGCATAATAGTTTGTTTCACCTATGCTTATAGGTAGTTTAGTAATGTTGTGTCTCAATTATGTGTGGACGATATTGCAGCTCTCTTGAATTATTAGAGATGTTGTTAAAATAATACAGATTTAAGTATCCTCATTAACATCATAGTCTCTTGCAGCATGGAGTAAAACGTATGAGGTTATCAAATGATACTCTTCATTTTGTTCTAGTATTCCACATTTGCATACCTCACAAAATCTCTTAAATCCCTTGTAGCTGACATCGTCGTGGAAATTAGATAATTTTGATAAATTTGAATTTGTGATTATCTAAGCATTTTTATTTCCCCATCACTGAACTAATCAACCATACCTAATAAGACTTAAGTGCAATCTCAGCTGAATGATTTCAAAAATTGTCTCTAATTAGATTTATTGCATATGACGTTTATTTCGATCTTGCAATGTGCTTTCTTTAACTTAATCAATCATTCTACATATCCATCTAATTTTATTATGTTGGCCAACTATTAGTTTTTTCTCTGTCTCTGCTGCCTTCCTCTCGCATTTCCTCTCTCTCTCTCTCTCATTATGTTGTTTTACACTTTTTATGTTAAATGTTTTCACATTACGCTTATTAGTATATAAGGCCATCTATAAAGAGCACATGTGATTCATTTTGTTGGAATACTAATGTTGAATGCAATTTTAAAATGTATATACTTGAGCATAGAACGTACAGTGATCTGTATAATGTTATTATTGTTATATAAATTATATAGATATTGTATCTATTTTATTTTTCGTCTTTCATCATTAACATACAACACTTACATTCCACGTTTATCAGGAAGCCCTATATTTTACTGTTACCATCTTACCAGTTTACTTTCAACTATTTGGTTTTTGACATCGCTGGTCTATATTAAACTTTTACTTACTTACACCATATAACAAATAGCAGCAGAGAGGGTGAATCCGACGAAACTTGTATAGGTGTCATTTGGCAATCCAAGACTTTCTCGCAAACGCTTAATAGAAGCCTCCATTCAGTAAACCGTGGCTTCCTCGAAAACGACGCCGATGTTGTTGTCATCCTCCTCTGCTGCTAACGGGTTAAAAATTCTTGTTTGTGAAGTCTTAAAGACTTTAACGCTATCAATTTATATGATCAATACGCGATATATTTTTGTATATAAATGGCAAACGACGGAGAAGCACAAATAACTAGATTAAGTAGAGAACGGTTGGCTGCGATTAAGAAATTTCTCCCGGTGAGAGATTCTTTTAGAGATAGTTTGCAAGCTCGACATCAAGCAAAATTAGATTTTACCGCCGATACTGAACAATTATCTAAGCCTATACCTACCGCAACTGAAGAGATTGTAACCACGATAAAGGAATCTAAACCAGAGCTGAAATCACTTCGTGATTCATAAAAAATGTAGAACCTGAGGAAAAACCGACAAAGAAAATTGATAGTTGAAATCAAGAGCTACAAAATAAATTTACTGAAGATTTTTTAGTACTTATCGATAAGAAAAAAGATGATCCTGAAGCATTGGTAAAATTTACAGCTGCTAGTTTTGTTGATAGATACATTTATTTAAAACGAAAACAAAAGAAAGGTTTTATCGGTGATTTTAAAACATGGATTGATGTGGTTTATAAGATTAGTACAGGGTTAAACCAAGCTAGCAAAGTCGATAAACGGTATAGTGGATTTGATACTGCTGTTAGATTAAAAGATTTTTAAATGAACAAACAAGAGAAGCTCAACAAAAACTTGTACCACTTTCTCCCACAAAACGAGAACGAAAAAAAGAACAACAACGATTACGACAAGAACAAAAACGTGTACAAGCAAGTCCACGAAGACGAGAAGATCCTGTTATGGAAGATCCTCAACGAGAAGAACCTGATGATGATGTATTTAAAAAAATAGGTCTGGGATATCACGGTGGTAATATACCATGTTCAAAAAGTATGATTTATTGCGGTTAGAAGTTCTCATTGGAGGACAAACGAGCTGGAAATAATTCTCCGGAGATAATTAACGAAGCGGCTGAAATCTGTCAGCGGTTATTTCAAGGATGTGTAATGGATATCGGACTATATCGTAGTTTAATTGATGAACTTACTGATGATTATTATAGCGATTTATCATCGATTAGGTATATAGCATTTAAATAAAATGATAGTACATCGAAGTATGAGCAGAGCAAGACCTGTTTATGTCGTAAATTCACGATTACCAGTATACAAGGTGACATACAGAAATGGAATCGGTGGTGTTGTCACTGGATTATTTACTCGAGTTGCTCCAAAACTACTACCGATCGGTAAAGAAATAGCGTCAAAAGTTATTGGGGTTCTCGGTGATAAGATAGGTACAGAAGTTGGTAGCAGGGCTAGTAATCTTGCCATTGACGCGTTTGATGTCGCCAAAGAAAAACTTATGTCGTTGCCAAGAGGTTTTACCTCGAAGAGAAAACCGATAAAATTACAATCTACGAATCAAATGCCACCTAAGATAGGTAAAGCAATTAATAAAATAGCAAAAGCGCGGTTGAGATCAATTGCTGGTTCCGGTCTAGCACGATTAATGATTTAAATCAACGACTATATAATAAAATGTTTAAACATGAGATAGATGATGCTTTTGATGTAGATGCTCCTGTACCAAAAATATGATTTTATACGCGATTATCAGTATTTTTCATATAATGCTCAGAATCCAGATACAAGGTAACGAATTGAACTTAGATTTGATGACACATCTAAATACTTCTTGCCGTGTGAAGCATTCATCGAGGTAGATGGACGACTAGTAAAAAATGATCATACTGGATTTGTTGCTGCTGATCACCTCGAAAATATTCCTATTGGATTTGTCAACAATTGCATAATGGCTTTTTTAGCAATATAGTATCAGTTCTACTAGAATCGAATCCATAGATAACGATGTTGATGTTGCAAACACAAAAACAATTTTAGCTATATACTCTGACGATTGTATTAAATCTGCGGGTCATTCAATGATGTTTGCGAAGGATACTACTAATAACGCAAATCATATTGTATTTATTCTAAGACGACCACAAAATCATGCTGCAGCCGCTGACGCTGAGGTCGAGGATATGATTATTAGTAAAAATGATACTTACAAGCCAGGATTTGCAGCGCGAAAAAAGGTTATATACAATCTTGGTAGATTTTCATGTGCGATTCCGTTGTCGCATATATTTGGATTCTGTAGAGATGTCATAAGAGTTATCTTTGGTGCTAGTCATACTATAGTGCTCACGCGAAGATCAACTGATGATTATGCTCTTTGGCAAGGTGGTGCTCCTGTTACTGACGGGCATGTAGAATTAACAAAGTTAGCTTTATGGATGACAATTATGTCTCCATCGTTGACTGTTGAGACGCGGTTGCTACCTTGTATGGATCATGAAGGAAAATCATTACTGTGTCGGTCTGATATTATAACAGCTACTATAAATATTAACGTTGTTGGGGTTTTTACTTGGCAACTTGCACTTACGAAAATTGTTTCCGCGCCAAGACATATCTTTGTTGCGCTGCAAAATGTGAATCGAACTCAAAAAATAGCGTGGGTTGCAAATGATAGATTACAATTGTGGTCCCATATGATATTTTTTAAGTGTAATGTCAGCGAGGTATCATTGCGAAAAAGTGATCAGCAAGAACCAGCAGAGCAACGTATTTTCGAATACGGTAGCAATCAAACAGGACGAGTATATCATCGGTTATGATTTTATATGGGTCATGATCAAAACAGCGATAATGGACTCCAAATATCACAATGGGATTATAAAGAATTGTACCCAATTTATTACGTTTCGTTTCAACATCTTGATCTATCTAAACATTCAACTGTCGAAGTAAATTTCAAGATCGTATAGGTGATGGTCTTGGAGGGTTTAGAGCAATTGCTGTTATTCTCAGTGATAAATCTATGACGCTCGAAGGTAGTGGTAGAAAATGCGAGTCATTGATGCACCAATAGAAAATATGTAACAGTATAATTAGATTATCACTATCTAAATAAAATGTCGTACAATCATGCTAATGTTACCCTGACACCTGGTCAGGTTAAAAAAACTACAATCGAAATATTTTACTGCGTGTGGCGCAACGATAACGCTTAAATAACAACAAATAATAGGTGGATCAAATACATTATCGCTGACGAAAACTCAGAATAGTCATTTCAATAAAGCATTAAAAGCTGGTATAGGAATCAAATTGACCTTATCACAAGCTGCGATCGGCAATATGATTTAAACCGGTGGAATATTCCCGTTGTTAGCTGCAATTCGAGCATTAATTGCAGCGGCGGCCCCAGCAGTGGATAAAACAGCGGCGCCAGGTGCTATTGGTACCGCGGTAGGGTTTGTAGTAAAGAAAGCAACTGACCAGGGATATAAGATAAAGGGAAAGGGATTCATATTACCGGGAAGTCCGTTCACAAGGCATTACAGACCCGGATAAATTATGTCGTTCCAATGTCTAATTTTGACCTCGTTGATGCTGTAAAAAACTCCCAATAAATAATTTCAGAGGTGTATTCATGAAAGATCAATTACCGGCACAACCACAAATACAAGAAACCGGTAGAATTAATCTAGATGATCACGTTGGACCTTGAACTCATTGGATTTGTTAAGCAATATATCCACGTTGTATCGTTTATTTTGATTCATATGGGTTACCACCGCCGAATGAACTCATAAATTACGTATCCAAAAACTAAAGTTTCGCTAAAGAAATCCCGAGTTTGGTAATCAACGCGGCCCACGCAGAAATTAACTGATCCTCCGATATGTGGACGAGAGGTTCTTAACGCGTTGACAGCTATCTGGACGAGTTCTAAATTACCTCACAAGACCATCCACGAGTACACGATGATAAAATTTATAAAATTTCCAAACAACACTTAAGACAAATATGTATAATATAACATGGCAGATATTTTGGGAGATCAGTACAACGTCCTTCCGAAGAAGGAGTTACTGTCGGACAAGTAAAAAAAAATAATCAACAAAGCTATCACATCGATAGCAAACTTAGATGAATTAAAAAAATTACACTATCAAATAAGTACTCTAACGGGTTTACAAAAAAACATCAATGATGTTAAAGTTTTCGCCAGTGACAACGTCACTGATATGAAGAAACTACGTGCCGAGTATAATGACCATATAATTAAATTTAATCAACTCCAACAGGTTATCATTGACACCATTTAAACTCCCATAAACAATTTCTTTTGTGTTCCCCGTACACACCCTGATTTACATATCGCACATGTAAAAGCCACCGTCGATAATTTACCAAAATTACGAGTTGATTTTGATTCTCATCTCGGTCAATTTAATAATTTACGTAAACATTTTAGAAAAACTTATGATGCTATCGACAAATATTTTGGTAAGGATGTGAAACCAGAAGAGATTAAAACAACCCTTGAAAATATTATTACAAAACTCGATGAAATAACCGCGATTAATACCCGATTGGGTGTTATTCGCGAATAGAGATCAATTTCAGATTCAATCGCGGGTATTAAAAATCCATTGATGATCTCAAAACTGTCAGCGATGACACCAAAGATGATTTACCGAGGATGATAGCAATCATTGAAAAAACAAAAGTTCCTCATGCGAAAACCAACAACGTAGTATACACCATTCAAAACGAATCATTTGCGTGGACTCCACTAAATAACATATTCAGTATCACAACAACCGTCAAGGGTATTTATTGATTAACACTAGTATCACCAACTCAGTTTAATATATCATCGTCGAGTTGAACAATTTACAATAACATCCACTGATAATAATTTGGCTAGGGATTCAGTAACATGGAATATGGAATTCGTAGCGGATTTAATGTAAACAACCAAACTGAAAATTGCAAAGTAATTTCTCCATAAGTTTCAATTAAAATTGTTCACTGTTGTAATAAATAAAATGTCATTGCCGACGATATCTTCAGTATCTCAATACCGTTATGATACCGTCGAAGAATTTCAAACTTGTCTAGGAATACTCGCTGAACATTGCGCGTAAAAATAAAAAAAATACCGACGAAGAATCAACGTCACTGACGTAACCATGTGCTCGGTATCTGGTGTAATCACTGGTACTGGAATATTACTATCTTCGGTTACAATGGTTGCCCCGATCGTTGTTCCTATTTGTATATCTGCGGCGACATCCATCACGGGGTTCTTATCAATAATAACAAAAACATATCATCGAGTTCCCAGCGAAAACTACACGATTGCACTGTTAAACTCGCTAAAGTATCCAATGCATACTCGCAATTGTCAATGTTGATCTCAACATCCATCGACATCCGTCGACGATACAGTTATATCCGATGAAGAATTCTCGAAAATGGTTCGGTTAAATAATTCAACGATGTCAAAATTGGAAATAGTAAACAATTTCAACAATGACAATTACAATAACAATAATGTCACAAAAACTGCTTCAACGAATAGCAGAAAATACCGCCACGACGAAAACAAAAATGACATCGCTGCTACCGAAAGTACCAGAGTTCAGCGTTGAATTTAACCCTCCGTTGGTAGCATCCGATATAGCGAAAACGCAATTAAGATGTTACTACAGTTGGCCCAATGTATGATCAGCGCAATTTAATGGTAAACCGCCAAATAGCAGTTTTACATTTTCTGACAAGAATAAAGTCAAACCAGATGGAACCCCAGGCGAACCAGAATGGCACACAATACATTTACCTGCTGGCGCATGTGACATCAAAGATATCAACGCAGAGATCATAAATTCCATTGAAGCAATCACAGGAAAAATACCATTGACGTCCCAGATGGATCTGATATATCTCCCATCGAAATACACGGACATGAACTGCTGTTGTCGACGACCATCGAGATAAATTCACCTGACTACGACGTCGATATATACAACAGCTCAATAAGAACTTTGTTGTGAGTATACCCCAGGCACCGTTTACATAAAAAATCTACCACGTGAACCATTATAATCTGATTATATATCCACGAAATAGGATTATCACATTTTTTTGTTGATTTTCCTTGTAGAAATATTCCTAAATTAACATACTTTCCCGTAATTTGTTTTACTAGATATAATATACTTGTTATAAATGATGAGACAGATATTAATGAAAGATTTGCAGCGATGAATAACGATTTTAATCAGTTTCTAGGTTATTTGATAACAACAATACGTGCAATTCCACCACGTCGCAACGACGTCATCAAGTACATGGAAGTATGTAATATGATTATCCATGACATGGAAGGAGATAATTCGGAAATTCTTCGCCTTGTTTTAACTGAGACAAATCTTACAGTGAAAAATGAATTTGCAGCAAAACATAATATCCGCATTGAAGATATCAACAACGATTTTAAATTTCCAGCATATAACGTACCATGTATGCGCCAAAAACTCAGTGATACCATCGTCGAATTTTTCCCACGCATCTACACAGCATGGTTGAATAGTCTTCCTGCGGTTCATTACCAGTTACCTGAACCTGAAAAAACTTATTTCTTCACTGATGAATTACCTGCTGTTGATCCAAAATACAATTACAATTTTGACATTAGTTTTCTACGACCTCAAGATAACTTTGAAAAAGTATTCCTATGATGTCTACGACGGAACAGAAACTGATATACTTGGAAAATACGCATGCCACGAGTATGGTAGAATAATATGGCGATTTGCTCTTGGTGCTCAAGGTGTATTTGTAATAACAGAGAAAAGTTTAGTTCTGACCTTCAACGCGATGAAACAAACATTCCAAACAAAGCTGAACCAGCTTCGAGATTATCTACAACGATCTTTGCTACTCGATTTAACAACTTCACGTAGGACAATCAAACGACAACAACAACAACAAAATCAAATTATCGCCCATATGAACTACCTCAATGATAAATTACTCTGGTTGGTCTACGAAGATAAATCTCAAACTAAAGAAAAATTCAAGAAAGTATTTTCACGCACTGATAACGATTTAGTCTTTATGACATTTCCAGGATGGGATGTCCCAGCTATGAAGAAGTCGCTGAGGGATCTCATTGACTAATTTTTCCCATAAATCCACGCGTTATGATTAAAAATAAATACCCCAAAGGAAATTTTACGGTCGAATAATTCAGTATTCAACAATAACAAACACAGATCACCCGCCAACGTTGACATATCATCCACGATTGCCATACACGTTATTTGTGATGCAATGTTAGGGAGTCATGCCATTGATGTTTCAAAATCAGATAACGCTGATATTGGATATATCCTATACAACGTTTGCCCCGAATATTTCCTCGGGGACTTTAATTATGATGAATCCACCTCATTTAACCTACTTGGAAACCACAAATAATCTTATCACGAGGATGAATTTTAGAATAGCCGACCAGAACTTTACCTTGGTTGATCTTCGAGGTGAACAATTACAAATGACGTTAGATATAAAGTTCTAAATTGCTTTGCAATTTCAAAGGATTTTCATCGTAAATGAAAAATCGAAGATTTTCAACGAAGCAAATTTTAAGGATTTTCAGTAGTTAAATTATTTCATAGTTTTTTATTTTGATGATGGAAAATCATTTTATGATTTTAATTGATGATTTTTACTGATTTTTGATGATTTTTTTATATGTATTTTTCACTGATTTTGATGGATTTTAGATGCATTTTTACTGCATTCAGTCGGGTCAAATGGTCGATTTTGTAAGGGATTTTCCATAGGGAAAAGCAGTTAGGGTTTATTTTTGGTGGTTTTCAATGGAAATCAATCTAAAATCAATAAAAAAAATCAGTCAAAATCATCGAAAATTAATGAAAAATCATGATTTGTTGAGTCGGGTCGAATGGTCGATTTGTAATTTTGTTTATCGTAGACTTTTTCCACTTCAGTGCATTTTTGATGATTTTTGATGATTTTTTGATGATTTTTGTCTGTTTTTGATTAAAAAACTATAAAAAAAAAGTCCGTCGGGTCTCAGAGTCAATTTGTAATGTTATTTCTCGTAGACATTTTCCATTGGAAATCCTACAGATTTCACAGTAAATTTTTAGTGTTTGGAAAATCTTTGATTTTCAACAAAGGATTTTCAAGCTAGCTTTTCAAGTCGTAAATTACCTTCCCCATCAAAACACTGAAGCCGTAATCTTTTCTAACCTTTTCCACAGTAGTAAATAACGGGACAAACTTGTTTATATCATTTTTTTTTGAACGAATAATAAATCGCCTACTGGATACGTTTAATAAATGCATATGACTTAGGTAATGTGTATCTATTCCGCTGCATGTTATCTTGTATATCCTCATAATCAGAAAGAATCTGATCGCAATTTAACCTTTCCTGATAATTTAATTCCTTGATTTTTCAGACTTGATATTTCAGATATAATCTGATTAATATTTTCATAGTTCATTTTATATACAATTATATATTTCTAATTACAAAAAATAAAAAATTGGGGGTCAATTTTGACCCGTTTTTTATCTACTTAATTAAGGACAGCACAATCACATTACCTCCGTTTTATTAGGGTAGGTTTCTAGGCATACATATATACTTAATTAAGGACAGCACAATGCCGTTACAACCGTTTCAGTAGGGTAGTTTATATGCATTACATATATACTTAATTAAGGACAGCACAATGCCATTATACAACCGTTTCATTAGGGTAGTTTATAGGCATACATATATACTTAATTAAGGAAAGCACAACCCAATTTCGAACCCACTCGGTGTATTTATACATCGAAGGCACCCAGAGGTTACATTACGACAGCACAACATGAATGAATGATAAATGATAATGGATTTTATACAATGAATGACGGGCTATCCTACATTCAAGTGCAAAACCAAACCTACTAAAAATCAACCTGGTTTGAATGAAAAATGCATACAACGTGACGATGTGGTTTGGTTTTGCGCTTGAAGTTCGAGCTAAAGCCCTATTAATATAAGAGACGATATGGTATATAAGCTGTTTATACATGAAAAACAGCACACAGTGGTGTGCAATTTTATTCTTTGTTGTGTTTAATAATGATCATAGACAACGCTGAAATAAGACTGAATACGTGAATAAAATACAAAAAAAGAATACAACTGTTTGTAAACACTTCGTGTTTGATTCGTTTTCTAGCAAAAAGCGAATAATTGATTATATCCGCTGAGATTCATGACAGCGAAATCAACCAATCAGACACTATTATCGAAATTAGGTGACACTGTGGCTACCTCTATTTGTTAAGCCGTAATATACCTAAAGGAGTTATTCCCCTTAATGCTATTATATAATAATGCAAAAAACAATTCAAACATACGAAAATTTAATTTTTTGTCCATTTTTTCTGGAAATTGCTGGTCGATAAATTCCCTCTGCAACGAATTGAACAGAAGGTAGATAAATATCGAAATATTTACCGGCGCTATACATTGGTTGAAATACAATATCTTCATTAGTTGCCGTATTAAATGATTTTACAGGTCTCGCTTTTTTCGAGTATTGTCCAGTCTTTCCTCGTTTTAAACTTTCACTTTGTTTGATAGCTTGTAGATTTGATAAAGAATTTATTTTATGGTTGGAATCAATGTAATCTATAATAAAAGCGTCCTTGATTAATCCATTGTGACATTCTTATATTATTCAGTGATCAAGAAACATTTTTCCTCCAGCATTAAATATCAAATACCCCCGATTATTCACATCACAAACTAGCTTCTTCAGTCTACGGTGTCTGAAAATACCATCAGAGGATGCCTCATAGTTTGCAATCACGTGATGCGGTCGGAATTCTTGGTTTTTTATATATAATGCTATTATTTGTCTATTTCATTATTTGGATGAAATATGATATTACTTGAAAATCTATGAATGTCGTCTTGTGGAGTTCTTAAGATCTTGTCGTTGACGCTGTCAGGGGTACAGTCAGATTCGTTGATGGAATCTTTGATGGAGTTTTTAACTCGTTTATCATAGTAACGCTTCAACTCTCTATCGTTTGCAAACGCAATAGAGACACAACTGCGATTTTTGTCTCACTCCTACCCCACATCTTATACAAGCGACCGGGCCCAGACTACCGTTACGAACGATTTGCATATCATACCCACATAATTCATTTCTGCATGATTTGTTACACGGGGTTACTGATCCAATCATAAGCCATTTACAATGATACATTATATAAAAAAACTCTTTATTTAAATACTTGTTTTAATTATAATATGAACGAGTTTATGAGATTATAAAAAAAAAAGCTTTGAAAACATGATGGATTAAATCTCGATAGAATCTCTGATATAACAAAAACTCTAATAGACCATATAACCATGTTGAGTAAAATTCGTGATTGTTTTAATGAATTCAAACGCGACGGAGCAGCTCATACGTGGTCATCATTTCGAATTTTTGATGATGATGTCATACATTGTTTATACATTTAGTATGGCTACTTTAAAGATGATTTCAGTGCTCGGCAGGATATGTTTCAGAGAGGGTCAGTAACCTGAATTAATTTGAAAATACATATATAATATAAAACATCTCTTACACAAATTAAAAAATATAAAATATATCTGTAGAGTTTATAGACGACCCTCTTTAATTAATTGAAAAAATAATACGATAATTTTAATATTAATTCTGTCGATGTATATATGTGCATTGTCATTTAACCGTTTTTCTTCTTCATAAAATTGTTAACTTCATTGTTGTGTATTTGAACAAATCATACTATTATACATTCCTCGATTAAACTTTAATTATATTTATATCGTCAGCTTCACCTAATTTCTCATGTCCAGGTAATATTTTCTCGATTGTTAAGTAATTGTTTTTCTATTTTCTGTTTACTGACCATGTCTGACAAATATCATGACCGAGCAGTAGCCTCATCTTCCATGTAACCCTGCTAAATATATCAGTATTGTAGACGTAGTCATCATTGTTTGACTCATACTTGATCAACAAACCTTCCAATGTGTCAACTGCGAGCTAACCTCAATACTCCCTATTTACTTTCAATGTTAAATAACAGATAGTTGAATTATTAACCTAAGCGTCCCAACTACCTTCACTATAATCTACTGACTCTTTAGCTTTCATGAATTTAATGTGGATGTGTGTGCAATAGTAGTATGGGTTAATATGGCTATGAACACATTTCCATCCGTTCCATCTGTTTCCAAAATAATAATAGTAATACTTGTTTGCCAATTCTGAGTTGCCCACAGGAAAATCTTAAACACTATTATACACTCACCACAACACGATGAAGAATGGTATTTATATTAAGTTATCGACCTACATCGGCGACTTTAATTGTTGTTTTTTCTTAACATCATCTAACGGAAATAATTAAAAGAGATATACTTGAGAATTTTCCATTTTCAAAATACTAATTATAACGACGCTGTTATCAAAATCGTGTGTAATTTGTTAAATTACAGGGGCTGATATAACTAATAAGAAAAGTATTGTATGAAATCGAACATTTCTATACCAAAATCTATCTGTGGTAAATAAAAGTCCATTTTCAAATTTGAAACAAAGATGGCCAAGCAAAGATTTTTTTTTAGAAGATTATGAGCACAAATTTCTGTTAGAATCATAGTTGAACTTAACATAAAATTGAAATTGATATAACTAATAAATCAATATTCTGATGAATCCGCGGTTTCAAAACAATTTGAGACTTTATCAATTCCAGAATCATAGGAAAATTCTTCTTCGGAAGATTCATCTTCGGAATATGTTTCATCTTTTTAAACTATATTCCAATCGTTTATTATATAATAATCACTAATCTGCCCAGATAATGAACTAATAACTCTATGTTTTAATTTTATATGTTTTATTTATATGATATAATCAAAGACCCTTTCAGAGTAATCTTTTAATAAAATATAGCCATCTGTTTCCGAACAACAAAACCACGTTACAATACCTCTAGTAGTGAGGATGACTACTTTTTTAGTTACATTTATTATGTTCCATGATAGAACATATTACCGCCGTTGAGTATCATTCGAGCTGCAATATTAGGATTTAAACATATGGCAATGCATTTTTCATTTAAGTTAAAGCATACTATTTTTCTGGCGTCAAGTTTTGGGCTAAGATCACAATATTCTCTGTTCCTATTAAAAAATCTTACTTCAAGAATTGGAGTTTTCTTTAGGTTTCAAATTAGCTTCATAATGACCAAGAACAAGTGTATTTATCTCATAAGAGCAATATCGTTTGTCATCGGAGTTAACTAGCCCGCACATTTTTTATGTGATCTGATGACGGTCAGATCTAAAAGCAGTCATCTCCGCGATGTAAATTGTTTTCTCGCCGGAGACAACTGACTTATACAACTCATGTGTGACATTCTTTTCTACGACTGGTTTTTTGAATAACGTGGCCTTCATCATATTTTTTTATTATTTAACGCGATCACAGAATACATCTTTGATCGCAGTCCTACAAATTATTCGATGGGATAAAAGCATAATTCGTCTTTGAACCTTCCGATAACTTCCTTGTTGGTGCATCATTGTATTTTTCTTTTAACATCTGAAAGATTGAATAGTTCACGATGATAATAAATATCTTGATACACTTGCTCGTTGCAATCTTAGCCTGAAATTTCACTCAATAACGAGTCGGTGTCGGTAAATAATAGTTTAGATACTTGCCACATCTTTTTTGCAATGAAAATCATGTATCAACCATTTTTAAATATCAAGTACCGACCCTACGTCATATTCCGGCTTATCCAGTATGATGTTATTCATAAACGATTTTATGATAACAAGATGAGCGTTTATCGGTATCCTCCCAGCAAACGTTTCCGATGAGATTAATTTGCTAAGTCGCTTTGTGTTTCTGTTCACCATTTCTTTGTTACATCTTTAGCCTTTATTTTCAATAGTGCTACCAAATACCAACTTATTCTATAGTTTGAAGAAGTCTTTTTAAAAGTAGCTAGTCGCAATTGCTTTCATGTCGGTGTTAAATGTATTATAAATGGCCAGCCACTTGCGCTGTTAAATCCGTAGCACCAGATGAACCTTTGTCACAACAAGTCTAGCTTGCATCGCTTTCTGTAATATTCGGCAATGACAAATATATCTCTGTTTGGTAATAAATTTGGAACTAATTTAGGTACAATACAAGGTTTTCTTTTCCTGCATGTTAATTGACTAGAAGATTTGTCCGGGATAATCATCTGGTCTGCTAGATAAGGATAGTAGCTGTGAGCATCGTGCAAGTGATCAGGATACTCCGCGTCAAATTCTACAAAAAAATGAAAAATCACGGTCTGATAGATCCTTTGTCATATGTTGGTTTTCACGATAACACTAGTCACACATTGTGTTCCATTTTCAATGAAAAAAAACATATTATAATCAGTTGTAACCTCGAGTTATACCCTTGTGTATTTTAATATAGCATCACGCGCGAGTCCCTGTGATGAACATGTCCTACCAGGATAGAGTTTGTAATTTTTTATTATACTATTTCGGAAGGATCTGAAAATATCATCTAACAAATATACATCTTGAATCAAGTAAAATTCGAGATAATCCCCGATTGTGTTAAATGAGAACTTCTTCCAGACATCAATCGCGTGATTAAACTCGTCGTTGCAAACATTACCCACACAGTGATTAGATTCAATTAAATCCTTGGATGAACTCATATGGAGATATTCTTTTGAGCTTTATGAAATTGATTTTTACGGAGAAGTGTTCATTCATTGATGGAAAGCTAGCACAGTTTCTCGCGAGATGATCTAAGATCGACGGCTTAAACTTTACAATATCACGAAATCGTAATTTGCCTCCAGAAGTCAGCGACATAAACTTCTCGGTGTTAGTTGGAATTCCTTCAATAGAATGGTTTCCGATTAACGTTTTAATGGCAGTGTCTGCTAATCACAAAATGACTTTGTCATATCCTCGGATATTATGTGCGATCACAGGGATGAAAGATAATTTATTGAATTTCTCATCGCAACTATTGCGTGCTGATCCACGGTGATTTCCAGTTAGTCTACATTATTAAACGACTTTTCTAAGAGGTTCATCATCGTCGTGTAATTTTCCATTTCACACATGACACTTCTCAGAGGTATTTTATTGTTACAGTTGTTGAGAAGTAAACAGTCAATTGTTTAAGTGAATATCGAGCTCTGTTTTTTCAAACGAAATCCCATAAACATTTTACGCAGAAATGATACTTGGATTTATGTTTGTAAAATTGTTTTCGTGCTAATCTATTAAAATTCTTGATACAGCAGAAATGTTTTTTTTTTCATAATTCAATACATTTATAGACTGAGAGATTGTCATCTTTGATAATCGCAGAGGAAAACACTTATCGGTGTCATCAACCCCAAATATGTTTATCCCACCTGGAATCAGCTGCGAAATATTCCTTTCGAATAACTGAGATAACTTCACAGAAAACTTCATCCCGGAGATATTTACCTTTGACCCGTGGTCGCAATAATTACTTACTCGATTTGGGTTTATTTTGACTGGGAATAACGTTGCTAGTACGCTCCATTATAAACATCTATTATCGTGAGATATTACATTAATGCAACACTGCTTTGATCGACGGTGGCAGTTCTACAAATGTTCCGATTTCAGCGAGTCATGTTTGTAAACATATAACTGAACTCGCTCGAGTTATCATATACCCATCCTGACCCAATTCCGGTGTAATTCTCTACTGCGCTGTTAAACTCATTAAATATATCCTGGGAAGATTATACAATGTCTTCATCGCGCAATGTTTTTCGGGGTGGTTGTATTAAAATCACAACAGCTGTCTTATTTTCATCGATTGCAGATATAAATAACACTTGTAAATCCGCAGTTAATTGTATTCGGGGATTATCTTCGAGAATAACACGCAATATATATTTTAAGTTCTTTTTCACGCTGTTGTATGGAATCCACTCCTATATTGTAACATATCCGGAGAGCTCCGATCGAGTTAGTGTGAGATTTAACTTTCCCCGACGAATTATTTTAAGTATTTATTTTCTTTCGGTAATTGATTTACTTCTAGGTGATTTTCCTGTCAACGACTTATATTCTTTGAGGATAATATCATCGTTATTGCGGTGAGGTTTCTCTTTGAATCCATTTTAAATATTATTAATATGCCATTTCAAATTAGACATCAACGCTGTAAATGGCTCCAAGTCAGTGCTACGAGAACCTTGCAGTAAAGAATGTTATGAAGAATACTGCGATGTTTACCATTATCGTATTCGAAAAAATCCCAACGCGGGTCCACAACCGTGTCTTAAATGATCCCGAGGAGTTAAAGGTCTATATCATATATGTGGAGACTGCGGTGGAGGGCAATATCGGTTGATGATCGCGTATTATAAAAAAAGATTAAAAAATACATCCTAAAACGTGATCAACCTCCAACCGTTGAAAAGTTTCTAAAAAATAAATTCAAAGACAAAATTAAATTAAATTAAAACATAAAATATAATATAACAATTATATCCTACATGACAATCAGCAAAGAGGAATTAACTAAGAAAATTAGTGACCATAATAAAATATCCCCACAATCATTCGTGAAAATAAAATTTAAGAGTGTTAATTGTGAATTTCAGATAGATTAAAATATGAAACAAAAAGGGTATGCAACACACAGTTTACCAACAAAACTGACAAAAGCAAAAATTTGATTATCAGATAAATATCACGTTAGAGCAGCTAAATCATATTAAAAACAATTAGAATCAAAAAAACAATATAGTTGTCCCACTATATCATCTAGGTCAAAAACTATTATTTTGGAAATATCTGAAAATTTCGTCATTATAACTTTTTTAAAATAAACTTATTGGTACCGGGATAATTACAGGCGGGACATCACTCGATGGTATTTTCGTTTTAGTTTTATTCCATTTTATGTAAGTTTTTATTCGGACGAAGTTGTTCTTTTTCTCGTCAGATTATCGTCTGTTAAACTTGGAGCAGAAAATCTTGATCGGTAGGTGATATTTGTCGATGTCGTTCACATGGTGGGCCGCCAGCACATAATTGTTGCTGCTGTAATTGCTCACAATATATTTTACGAATGTTCTCGACGATCGCGTTATAATCCATGGCAAGAATATAAAATTCCGATTTGAGTCTAGTGAGGTCCGATTTCAGTTTATTATACTCAGATTGTAGTTTGTCCTAATTGGATAGTCCCTGTTGGACATCACTGAGTTTCACATAGATTCTTGATTTCAGCACATCACCATCTCTTTATAATCGGCCAACTAATATTTCCAACTGAGCTCGATGAATTTTAGAATCACAAGGTTGTCTTTGTAGCGTTGAAATACGTGATTTCGCTGCAATTAATTGCTCTTCATCATCGTCGCGCAGTCGTTTACCTCTATTTGAATTCTTTAACGGGTGAGCTTTATCATCGCGGTGTTGTTTATCAATATCATTGACCGGTAAAATCTCAATAACTGATAGGATCGTCAACGACGGTACTTTTTACAACAGAGATATGTTTGATATTTCCAAATTTACTTTCCATATCTTGAAGATTCTAGTGTAGCCTATCTTGTATTTTTTTGAGATTTCTTGTACCAGTCTCTTATAACGGCAAGATCGTATTTCAGCGATATCATCATCAGTCAATATTGTTTTCGCGGGCATGTTATATAATCATAACAACAATAACAACAATGTTGAAGTACACTGGAGAGGAACTCGAGTTGAAAATTGATCCTGATATGTTCACTTTCATTGAAAATGGAACATGAGGTGGGATTAGTGTTATCGTGAAGAGGTCTCCTCGATAAAATAATACATATCTGCCGTATTATGACACACTTATAAGGTGTTCTACTTGAATTATCTTTACACCAATAATTTGTAGGGGTGGGCCATGCCCTAGAAAATGCCATGGAAGTGTTCGAGATGGGAAAATATAAATCAATCACTCGCTGTAACACAAAACACGAAGGATCTTCCAGATCATGTTTTCTCATATTTTGTAAAATTTGACGTGGAGTATCCTGATCACTTGCACGATGCTCATTGTGACTATCCTTATCAAGCAGACAAGATGATTATCCTGGAGTCGCTAATATCTGCTAGTCAATTAACATCCAGGAAAGGAAACCTTGTATAAGAGTTAAATTAGTTTCAAATTTATTCCCAAAACAAGAATATATTTGTCATTATCGGATATTACACCAAGAGGTCCAAGCTGGACTTCTTCAGACAATGGTTCATCGGGTGCTACGGATTAAACAACAGACGCGGCTAGCCAGTTAAACTAAATTAACACCGACATGAAAGCAATCACGACTAATGACTTTGAAAAAGATTACTTCAAATTAATGTATAACTCGGTATTTGGCAAGGCTCTTGAAACTAAACGCAACAGATGTAACATCGAACTGGTCAGCGGAAACACAAAACAACATAACAAAATAATCTCATCGGAAGCGTTTGCTGGGAGGATACCAATAAACGGTGATCTTGTCATTGTTAAAAAGTGAATAACCAGTGTATGTCGGAACTTAGGTAGTTGATATTTCAGAATGGCTAATGTACGATTTCCATTACAAATTTGTAAAATGAAGAAGCGGCCAGGGGGACAACTGTTATTTACCGACACCGACTCGCTACTGTATAAAATTCCAGGCGAATATGGTAACATAACCTTATCTCAAGATATGTTCAATCATCGTGAGCTATTCGATGTCTCACATGTTAAAGGAAAATACAATGTTTGCACCAACAAAAAAGTAATCGAAAGGTTCAAAGACGAATTATGTTTTAATCCCATCGAAAAGTTTATAGGACTGCGATCTAAGATGCACTCTGAGCTTGCGTTAAATAAATGAAAAAATTATGAAGGCCAAGGGAGTAAACAAACTCGTCATAAAAAAAAGATTTTCACATATGATTGTTATAAGTCAGTTGTCTCCGGCGAGGAAAGAAAAATCACATCACGGAGATGACTGCTATAAGATCTCACCGTCATCAGATCACCACAGAAGAAAATGTGCAAGTCCGGACTAGCTAATTTCGATTACAAATGATATTGCTCTGATGGGATACATGCATTTGCTCTTGAAATATGAAACTAAATTGGAAACCTAAAAAAAATCAATAATGGAAGTAAGATTTTCTTTAGAAATTGGAGGATAATGTGATCTTAGCCCAAAATGTGACGCCTGAAAAATAGCATGCTTTATCATCAATGAAAAGAGAGTTGCCATATTTTTAAATCCTGATACTCAAGGGCAGGAATATTTTATATGATGAAACACAAGCCATAAATGTATCTAAAAAATAGTCATCCTCACTACTAGAGGTAATATAACGTGGTTTTATTGTTCGGAAACAGACGGCTATATTTTATTAGACGATTACGCTGAAGAAAACAAATAAAATTAAAATATCAAATATATTGCTACTAGTCAGTTAACAAGGCGTTTGGTGATTATTATATAATAAAGAATTTAAATATTTTTAAAACAGATGAAACGAGTTTCGAAGATGAATCTTCCGAAGACGATTCTTCTGATTTTTCTGGAATTGATAAAGTCTCAAATTGTCTGGAAACCGCGGATTCATCAGAAGATTGATTTATTACCTATATCAATTCCAATTTAATTTAAAGTTCAACTAGGATACTAACAAATAAATTTGTGCTCATAATCTTTTAATAAAACTCATTGTTGGACCCTCTTTGTCTTAAATTTGAAAACGAAATTATCTGATTCTACACTGTTTAAACTGAAACATGGATATTTATTTTCTACTGATAGGTGTTGATCAATTACACCCGATTATCATTAACAGGGTCCTTATAAAAAAAAATTGTATACGGATCATTCTCAGGTATATTTTGTTCTTTATTTCCGCTAGATCTAGATGATTTTAAGACAAACAACAATTAAAGTCGCCATTGTAAGTCGATAATATTATATGAATACCATTCTTCATCGTGCTGTGGTGAGTGTGTAATGGTGTTAAGATTTTCCTGTGGACAGCTCATAGATGGAAAACAAGTATTATTATTTTAGAAACAAATGGAAACGGATGGAAATGTGCTCATAGCCTAATTAACCAATACTTCTGCAATACTGAAGGAGATGTCAGTGTTCGGTTAGGATATGTATCACAGAGTTCCAGTTACACACCAATCAATGCAATGCTTAGTATATTCTTAGAAGTAAAGACGTGTGTTACTACAGATATAATGCATGGTTAACAGGGCAAATGTTTAGTATTGTCATTGTTGAGTAACTGTTTGTAACTTTATATACGCAGGAAAGATGTTTCATTGCTATGACAGATGCGAGACCAGTGATAACATATACATGGGCGTCGACAACAAGGATATATTGAATTGTCAAATGTGTTCAGTAATGAAGGAATGAATTGCGATGGAAGCATTGCCAATACAAACAAAAAATATGTTGTTTATATTATAATTGCAAAATAACTGACATGATCTCTGAGCTGCATAATAGTTTGTTTCACCCATGATTATAAGTAGTTTACTCATGTTGTTTCTCAATTATGTGTGGACGATATTGCAGCTCTCTTGAATTATTAGTGATGTTGTTTGAATAATACAGATTTAACTATCCTCATAGAAATTGTAGTCTTTTGCAGCATGGAGTGAAACGTATAAGGTTATCAAATGATAATCTTCATTTTGTTCTACTATTCCAAATTTGCATACCTAACCAAATCTCCGAATCCCTTGTAGCTGTCATCGTCGTGGAAATTAGATAATTTTGATACATTTGAATTTACATGGACATTTTTAGAAAGCCATAATCATTCTTCAGCACATACAAAGGTACGGATCGTTGTATCTACTTTCCAAGAGCAATGTCTCTTTAACCGTGATGAATCAATATGTAAAGGGCAGCCATTGTTCTTGGTAGATAATTCATATTGTCAATGTTTTTATCTAAACATTCATAAGGACACTTTGATCAAACATTTATATGAATCCTGATTCTTAGGAATTATCTGATTCTACACTGCCTAAACTGTAAAATTGTCATAGATATTTTATATATATATATATATATATATATATATATATATATATATATATATATATATATATATATATATATATATATATATCCGAAAAAACAACCTAGCTTGTCCGGGATAATCATCTTTTCTGCTAGATAAGGATAGTCATTCTGAGCAAGTGATCAGGATACTCCGCGTTTAATTCTACAAAATATGAAAATTCACGCTCTGACAGATTCTTTGTCATATTTTAGTTACAGCGAGAAATTGATTTATGTTTTCCCATCTTAAACACTTCCATGGCATTTTCTCAAACATGTCCCAGCCCTACAAGTTATCTGATATAATATAAATTAAGTAGAACACCTTACTAGTTTATCATAATACGGAAGATATTTATTATTTCCTCAAGCAAACTTCTTCACGATAACACTAATGACACATTGTGTTCCATTTTCAATGAAAGTGAACATATCATAATCAGTTGTCAGCTCGAGTTCTACTCCTGTGTATTTCAATTTAGCATCACACGCGAGTCCCTGTGATGCAAATGACCAGCCAGGATCGCGTTAGTAATTTTTTATGCTATTTTGTCGGAAGGATCTGAAAATACCATGTAACAAATATACATCTTGAATCAAGTACAATTCGAGATAATCCCCGATTGTGGTACATGAGAACTTCTTCCAGACATCAATCGCGTGATTAAACTCGTCGATGCAAACATTACCCACAGAGTGATTAGATTCAAGTAAATGCATGGATATACTTATATGGATATATTCTTTTGAGCTTTATTAAATTGACTTTATCGGAGAAGTGTTCAGTCATTGACGGAAAGCTAGCACAGTTTCTGGCGAGATGATCTAACGGCGGCGGCATAAACTTTACACTATCAAGAAATCGTAATTTGCCTCCAGAAGTCAACGACATAAACTTCTCGGTGTTAGTTGGAATTCCATCAATGGAATGGTTTCCGATTAACGTTTTAATGACTGTGTCTACTAATCACAAAATGACTTTGTCATATCCTCAAAAATTATGTGCGACCACAGGAATAAAAGACAATTTATTGAACTTCGCATCGCAACTATTGCGTGCTGCTCCACGTTTTTTTCCAGTTAGTCTACATTACTCAACGACTTTTCTGTGATGGTCATCATCGTCGAGTAAGTTTCCATTTCACACATGGCACTGCTCCGCGGTATTATATTTTTTGCTGTTGTTGAGAAGTAAACAGTCATAGAGCTGATGTTATGTTTAAGATCCTCAATAATTCATCGAATAAATTTATTAATAACCACGCAGCAGGAATTTCTTTGGTGATACTTTAACGACGATATAATTTAACCGTTGATGATAATGAGGGTCCTACACATATTACCTTGTACGGGACTGATACTGGAACATGTTTGTGAGATTTAGTTATGCACTCCGAACCCTCATTAGACTCGACACCCGGTATTGGAATTTGAACCGATTCAAAGTAATATATAATCGTAAATAGAATAACGAACTTCTTGCGGTGATTTGTAACCGTTAAGCTATTGATCTTACGATCGAGAATTGAAGTTCACTGTTGGTGAATACAATATCTCGAGTGAACTTCGAGCTCTCTTTTTTCAACGAAACCTCACATTTTACGCAGAAATGATACTTGGATTTATGTTTGTAAAATTGTTTTCGTACTAATCCATTAAAATTCCTGATCCAGCAAAAATGATTTTTATAATACAATACATTTATAGTCTGCAAGATTACCATCTTTGATAATCGCAGAGGAAAACACGTCTCGGAATCATCAACCCCAAATACTTTTATCCCACCTGGAATCAGCTGCAAATTATTCCTTTCGAATAAATCCAACTGAGATAACTTCACTGAAAACTTCATCCCGGAGATATTTACCTTTGACTCGTGCTCGCGATAATTACTCGATTGGGGTTTCTTTCGACTTTGAATAACGTTGCTAGTACGCTTCAATGTAAACATCTATTATCGTGAGATATTACATTAAAGCAACACTGTGAGTTCTTGATTGACGGTGGAAGTTCTACGAATTTTCTAGTTGTCATCGGGTCATATTTGAAAACCTATAACTGAGCTAGTTCGAGTTAATAATATACCCATCCAGACAAAACTCTGGTGTAAATCTCTACTGCGCTCTTAAACTCATGAAATATATCCTGGGAAGAGTTTACAATGACGGGGTGGTTGTATTAAAATCACAACAGCTGTCTCATTTTCATCGATTGCAGATATTAATAACACTTGAAAATCCGCAATTAATTTTATTCGGGGATTATCATCGACGATAACACGCAATACATATTTTAAGATCTTTTCACGCTGTTATATGGAATAAACTTATAGATTTTCATATCATATGATTATTAGTAAAAATGATACTTACAAGCCAGTATTTGCAGCGCGAAAAAATATAATAGACAATCTTGGTAGATTTTCATGTGCGATTCCGTTGTCGCATATATTTGGATTCTGTAGAGATGCCATAAGAGTTATCTTTGGTGCTAGTCATACTGTAGTGCTCACGCGAAGATAAACTGATGATTATGCTCTTTGGCGAGGTGCTGCTCCTGTTACTGACGGGAATGTAGAATTAACAAAATTAGCTTTATGGATGACAATTATGTCTCCATCGTTGACTGTTGAGACGTGGCTGCTACCTTGTATGGATCATGAAGGAAAATCATTACTGTGTCGGTCTGATATTATAACAGCTACCATAACTATTAACGTTGTTGGGGTTTTTACTTGGCAACTTGCACTTACGAAAAATGTTTCCGCGCCAAGACATATCTTTGTTGCGCTGCAAAATGTGAATCGAACTCAAAAAATAGCGTGGGTTGCAAATGATAGATTACAATTGCGGTCCCATATGATATTTTTTAAGTGTAATGTCAGCGAGGTATCATTGCGAAAAAGTAATCAGCAAAAACCAGCAGAGCAACGTATTTTCGAATACGGTAGCAATCAAATAGGACGAGTATATCATCGGTTATGATTTTATATGGGTCATGATCAGAACATCGATAATGGACTCCAAATATCACAATGGGATTATAAAGAATTGTACCCAATTTATTACGTTTCGTTTCAACATCTTGATCTATCTAAACATTCAACTGTTGATGTAAATTTCAAGATCGTATCGGTGATGGTCTTGGAGGGTTTAGAGCAATTGCTGTTATTCTCAGTGATAAATCTATGACGCTCGAAGGTAGTGGTAGAAAATGCGAGTCATTGATGCACCAATAGAAAATATGTAACAGTATAATTAGATTATCACTATCTAAATAAAATGTCGTACAATCATGCTAATGTTACCCTGACACCTGGTCAGGTTAAAATAACTACAATCGAAATATTTTACTGCGTGTGGCGCAACGATAACGCTTAAATAACAACAAATAACAGGTTAATCAAATACATTATCGCTGACAAAACTTCAGAATAATCATTTCAATAAAGCATTAAAAGCTGGTATAGGAATCAAATTGACCTTATCACAAGCTGCGATCGGCAACATGATTAAAACCGGTGGTATATTCCCGTTGTTAGCTGCAATTCGAGCATTAATTGCAGCGGCGGCCCCAGCAGTGGCTAAAACAGCGGCGTCAGGAGCTATTGGTACCGCGGTAGGGTTTGCAGTAAAGAAAGCAACTGGCCAGGGATATAAGATAAAGGGAAAGGGATTCATATTACCGGGAAGTCCGTTCGCAAGGCATTACAGACCCGAATAAATTATGTCGTTCCAATGTCTAATTTTGACCTCGTTGATGCTGTAAAAAAACTCCCAATAAATAATTTCAGAGGTGTATTCATGAAAGATCAATTACCGGCACAACCACAAATACAAGAAACCGGTAGAATTAATCTAGATGATCACGTTGGACCTTGAACTCATTGGATTTGTTAAGCAATATATCCACGCTGCATCGTTTTTTTTTTTTATTCATATGGGTTACCACCGCCGAATGAACTCATAAATTATGTATCCAAAACTAAAGTTTCGCTAATGAAAATCCGACTTTGGTAATCAACGCGGCCCACGCAGAAATTAACTGATCCTCCGATATGTGGACGAGAGGTTCTTAACGCGTTGACAGCTATCTGGACGAGTTCTAAATTACCTCACAAGGCCATCCACGAGTACACGATGATAAAATTTATAAAATTTCAACAACACTTAAGACAAATATGTATAATATAACATGGCAGATATTTTGGGAGATCAGTACCACGTCCTTCCGAAGAAGGAGTTACTGTCGGACAAGTAAAAAAAAATAATCAACAAAGCTATCACATCGATAGCAAACTTAGATGACTTAAAAAAATTACACTATCAAATAAGTACTCTAACGGGTTTACAAAAAAACATCAATGATGTTAAAGTTTTCGCCAGTGACAACGTCACTGATATGAAGAAACTACGTGCCGAGTATAATGACCATATAATTAAATTTAATCAACACCAACAGGTTATCATTGACACCATTTAAACTCCCATAAACAATTTCTTTTGTGTTCCCCGTACACACCCTGATTTACATATCGCACATGTAAAAGCCACCGTCGATAATTTACCAAAATTACGAGTTGATTTTGATTCTCATCTCGGTCAATTTAATAATTTACGTAAACATTTTAGAAAAACTTATGATGCTATCGACAAATATTTTGGTAAGGATGTGAAACCAGAAGAGATTAAAACAACCCTTGAAAATATTATTACAAAACTCGATGAAATAACCGCGATTAATACCCGATTGGGTGTTATTCGCGAATAGAGATCAATTTCAGATTCAATCGCGGGTATTAAAAATCCATTGATGATCTCAAAACTGTCAACGATGACACCAAAGATGATTTACCGACGATGATAGCAATCATTGAAAAAACAAAAGTTCCTCATGCGAAAACCAACAACGTATTATACACCATTCAAAACGAATCATTTGCGTGGACTCCACTAAATAACATATTAAGTATCACAACAACCGTCAAGGGTATTTATTGATTAACACTAGTATCACCAAATCAGTTTAATATATCATCGTCGAGTTGAACAATTTACAATAACATCCACTGATAATAATTTGGCTAGGGATTCAGTAACATGGTATATGGAATTCGTAGCGGATTTAATGCAAACAACCAAACTGAAAACTGCAAAGTAATTTCTCCATAAGTTTCAATTAAAATTGTTCACTGTTGTAATAAATAAAATGTCATTGCCGACGATATCTTCAGTATCTCAATACCGTTATGATACCGTCGAAGAATTTCAAACTAGTCTAGGAATACTCGCTGAACAATAGCGCGTAAAAATAAAAAAAATACCGACGAAGAATCAACGTCATTGACGTAACCATGTGCTCGGTATCTGGTGTAATCACTGGTGCTGGAATAATACTATCTTCTTTTACAATGGTTGCCCCGATCGTTGTTCCTATTTGTATATCTGCGGCGACAACCATTCGGGGTTGTTATCAATAATAATAAAAACATATCATCGTGTTCCAGCGAAAACTACACGATTACACTGTTAAACTCGCTAAAGTATCCAATGCATACTCGCAATTGTCAATGTTGATCTCAACATTCATCGACATCCATCGATGATACAGTTATATCCGATGAAGAATTCTCGAAAATGGTTCTTTTGAATGATTCAACGATGTCAAAATTGGAAATAGTAAACAATTTAAACAATGACAATTACAATAACAATAATGTCACAATAACTGCTTTAACGAATAGCAGAAAATACCGCCACAACGAAAACAAAACTGACATCGCTGGTACCGAAAGTACCAGAGTTCAGCGTTGAATTTAACCCTCCGTTGGTATCATCCGATATAGCGAAAACGCAATTAAGATGTTACTACAGTTGGCCCAATGTATGATCAGCGCCATTTAATGGTAAACCGTCCAATAGCAGTTTTACATTTTCATACAAGAATAAAGTCAAACCAGATGGAACCCCAGGCGAACCAGATTGGCACACAATACATTTACCTACTGGCCCATATAACATCAAAGATATCAACGCAGAGATCATAAATTCCATTGAAGCAATCACAGAAAAAATACCATTGACGTCCCAGATGGACCTGATATATCTCCCATCGAAATACACGGACATGAACTGCTGTTGTCGACGACCATCGAGATAAATTCACCTGACTACGACGTCGATATATACAACAGCTCAATTAGAACTTTGTTGTGAGTATACCCCAGGCACCGTTTACATAAAAAATCTACCACGTGAACCATTATAATCTGATTATATATCCACGAAATAGGATTATCACATTTTTTTGTTGATTTTCCTTGTAGAAATATTCCTAAATTAACATACTTTCCCGTAATTTGTTTTACTAGATATAATATACTTGATATAAATGATGAGACAGATATTAATGAAAGATTTGCAGCGATGAATAACGATTTTAATCAGTTTCTAGGTTATTTGATAACAACAATACGTGAAATTCCACCACGTCGCAACGACGTCATCAAGTACATGGAAGTATGTAATATGATTATCCATGACATGGAAGGAGATAATTCGGAAATTATTCGCCTTGTTTTAACTGAGACAAATCTTACAGTGAAAAATGAATTTGCAGCAAAACATAATATCCGCATTGAAGATATCAACAACGATTTTAAATTTCCAGCATATAACGTACCATGTATGCGCCAAAAACTCAGTGATACCATCGTCAAATTTTTCCCAAGCATCCACACAGCATGGTTGAATAGTCTTCCTGCGGTTCATTTCCAGTTACCTGAACCTGAAAAATCTGATTTCTTCACTGATGAATTACCTGCTGTTGATCCAAAATACAATTACAATTTTGACATTAGTTTTCTACGACCTCAAGATATCTATGAAAAGTATTCCTATGATGTCTACGACGGAACAGAAACTGATATATTTGGAAAATACGCATGCCACGAGTATGGTAGAATAATATGGCGATTTGCTCTTGGTGTTCAAGGTGTATTTGTAATAACAGAGAAAAGTTTAGTTCTGACCTTCAACGCGATGAAACAAACATTCCAAACAAAGCTGAACCAGCTTCGAGATTATCTACAACGATCTTTGCTACTCGATTTAACAACTTCACGTAGGACAATCAAACGACAACAACAACAACAAAATCAAATTATCGCCCATATGAACTACCTCAATGATAAATTACTCTCGTTGGTCTACGAAGATAAATCTCAAACTAAAGAAAAATTTAAGAAAGTATTTTCACGCACTGATAACGATTTAGTCTTTATGACATTTCCAGGATGGGATGTCCCAGCTATGAAGAAGTCGCTGAGGGATCTCATTGACTAATTTTTCCCATAAATCCACGCGTAACAAACACAGATCACCCGCCAACGTTGACATATCGTCCACGATTGCCATACACGTTATTTGTGATGCAGTGTTAGGGAGTCATGCCATTGATGTTTCAAAATCAGATAACGCTGATATTGGATATATATTATACAACGTTTTCCCCGAATGTTTCCTCGGGGACTTTAATTATGATGAATCCACCTCATTTAACCTACTTGGATACCATTAATAATCTTATCACGAGGATGAATTTTAGAATAGCCGACCAGAACTTTACCTTGGTTGATCTTCGAGGTGAACAATTACAAATGACGTTAGATGTAAAGTTCTAAATTGCTTTGCAGTTTCAAAGGATTTTCATCGTAAATGAAAAATCGAAGATTTTCAACGAAGCAAATTTTAAGGATTTTCAGTAGTTAAATTATTTCACACAGTTTTTTATTTTGATGATGGAAAATCATTGTATGATTTTAATTGATGATTTTTACTGATTTTTGATGATTTTTTTAAAATGTATTTTTCACTGATTTTGATGGATTTTAGATGCATTTTCACTGCATTCATTCGGGTCAATTGGTCTATTTTGTAAGAGATTTTCCATAGGGAAAAGCAGTTACGGTTTATTTTTGGTGGTTTTCAATGGAAATCAATCTAAAATCACTAAAAAATCAGTCAAAATCATCGAAAATCAATGAAAAATCATGATTTGTTGAGTCGGGTCAAATGAGCGATTTGTAATTTTATTTCTCGTAGACTTTTTCCACTTCAGTGCATTTTTGATGATTTTTGATGATTTTTTGATGATTTTTGTCTGTTTTTGATTAAAAAACTATAAAAAAAAGTCCGTCGTGTCTCAAAGTCGATTTGTAATGTTATTTCTCGTAGACATTTTCCATTGAAAATCCTACAAATTTCACAGTGAATTTTTAGTGTTTGGAAAATCTTTGATTTTCAACAAAGAATTTTCAAGCTAGCTTTTCAAGTCGTAAATTACCTTCCCTATCAAATCACTGTAGCCGTAATCTTTTCTAACCTTTTCCACAGTAGTAAATAACGGGACAATCTTATTTATTACATTTTTTTTGAACGAATCATAAATCGCCTACTGGATACGTTTAATAAATTCATATGACTTAGGTAATGTGTATCTCTTCCGCTGCATGTTTTCTTGTATATCCTCATAATCAGAAAGAATCTGATCGCAATTTAACCTTTTCTGATAATTTAATTCCTTGATTTTTCAGATTTGATATTTCAGATATAATCTGATTAATATTTTCATAGTTCATTTTATATACAATTATCTACTTAATTAAGGACAGCACAATCACATTACCTCGGTTTTATTAGGGTAGGTTTCTAGGCATACATATATACTTAACTAAAGACAGCACAATGCCGTTACAACCTTTTCAGTAGGGTAGTTTATATGCATTACATATATACTTAATTAAGGACAGCACAATGCCATTATACAACCGTTTCATTAGGGTAGTTTATAGGCATACATATATACTTAATTAAGGAAAGCACAACTCAATTTCGAACCCCCTCGGTGTATTTATACATCGAAGGCACCCAGAGGTTACATTACGACAGAACAACATGAATGAATGATAAATGATAATGGATTTTATACAATGAATGACGGGCTATCCTACATTCAAGCGCAAAACCAAACCTACAAAAAATCAACCTGGTTTGAATGAAAAATGCATACAACGTGACGATGTGGTTTGGTTTTGCGCTTGAACTTCGAGCTAAAGCCCTATTAATATAAGAGACGATATGGTATATAAGCTGTTTATACATAAAAAACAGCACACAGTGGTGTGCGATTTTATTCTTTTTTGTGTTTAATAATGATCATAGACAACGCTGAAATAAGACTGAATACGTGAATAAAATACAAAAAAAAGAATACAAATGTTTGTAAACACTTCGTGTTTGATTCGTTTTCTAGCAAAATGCGAATAATTGATTATATCCGCTGAGATTCATGACAGCGAAATCAACCAATCAGACACTACCATCAAAATTAGGTGACGCTGTGATTACCTCTTTTTGTTAAGCCGTAATATACCTAAAGGAGTTATTCCCTTTAATGCTATTATAGAATAATGCAAAAAACAATTCAAACATACGAAAATTGAATTTTTTGTCCATTTTTTCTGGAAATTGCTGGCCGATAAATTCCCTCTGCAACGAATTGAACAGAAGGTAGATAAATATCGAAATATTTACCGGCGCTATACATTCGTTGAAATACAATATCCTCATTAGTTGCCGTATTAAATGATTTTACAGGTCTCGCTTTTTTCGAGTATTATCCAGTATTTCCTCGTTTTAAATTTTCACTTTGTTTAATAGCTTGTAGATTTGATAAAGAATTTATTTTATTGTTGGAATCAATGTAATCTATAATAAAAGCGTCCTTGATTAATCCATTGTAACATTCATATATTATTCTGTGATCAAGAAACATTTTTCCTCCAGCATTAAATATCAAATACCCCCGATTATTCACATCACAAACTAGCTTCCTCAGTCTACGGTGTCTGACAATACCATCAGGGGATGCCTCATAGTTTGCAATCACGTGATGCGGTCGGAATTCTTGGTTTTTTATATAAAATGCTATTATTTGTCTATTTCATTATTTGGTTGAAATATGATATTACTTGAAAATCTATGAATGTCGTCTTGTGGAGTCCTTAAGATGTTGTCGTTGACGCTGTCAGGGGTACAGTCAGATTCGTTGATGGAATCTTTGATGGAGTTTTTAACTCGTTTATCATAGTAACGCTTCAACTCTCTATCGTTTGCAAACGCAATTGAGACACAACTGCGATTTTTGTCTCACTCCTACCCCACATCTTATACAAGCGACCGGGCCCAGACTACCGTTACGAACGCTTTACATATCATGCCCACATAATTCATTTCTGCATGATTTGTTACACGGGGTTACTGATCCAATCATAAGCCATTTACAATGATTCATTATATAATAAACTCTTTATTTAAATACTTGTTTTAATTATAATATGAATGAGTTCATGAGATTATCAAAAAATAAGCTTTGAAAGCATGATGAATTTAATCTCGATAGAATCTCTGATATACCAAAAACTCTAATAGACCATATAACCATGTTGAGTAAAATTCGTGATTGTTTTAATGAATTCAAACGTGACGGAGCAGCTCATACGTGGTCAACCTTTCTAATTTTTGATGATGATGTCAATCGACATCATCGATTCTACCATGAACGACAAAAGAGCAGCTGAGATAATTTCTGCATATTGGGGGAAAAAGGTATTATTTTAGAATAAAATTCACTATTCAAGAGGAAGGAAAATGGATTATCAGAGATAAATTTGAACCAATTTTGAAAGATAAAAAAGCTGTCACTGTGAGTCAAAATTCCAAACCAGGAATTCTGACTGGGATTGACAAACCATACTACGAGAAAGCTTATCCTGTAACAGCAGTTGTTTATGGGATATATCCGTTAAATGATAAACCAAGTATTGAAAAACTAGCACCTATGAAATTATCGCCGCTGACTTTGTCAACGAGGATGAATTGTGTAGCAGAACGAATAATATAACACTTCACGAATGCATCCCGGGGAAACAAATTAACTGAACGACGAGGTCAAAAACTGAATGGGGACTGACAGTGAAGGAGCACCTGGCAACAATTCAAGATATAACCAAATTAGAAACGTCATTAAGATTTCTAATATCGGTAACGACAATAACCGGAGAAGTATTACACGAATCAAAATATCAATCAGAAGGACCTCCAATCAAAAGTATTGATCATAACGAACACGCTTTGACACCTGCAGTAACAATATTTCCACGGGAACGAACAATAAAATATATTCCCGTGGAATTCTCTGAGGTGTATTTCTCTGAGTAGAAATTAGTCGATGCTATTTACCAGTTGAGTAAAGACGAACCTGTATCAGTGTGGCTACTTCATAGTTTTGAAAACCCCGAGGTTGGATTCGATCACATTGTAAGACCCAATGGCAAATTATACCGTAATGAAGTTCTCCACGATAAGATGAAAAATCTACCTAGTAGGTTTTCAACGGTGAACTTGAAGAGTTTGAAATCGAAGAGTTCCGACGACGAACAATCCACTAACAAACTGCTTTAAAATTCCGTCGGTTGCTGCTCACTTCGCGAGAAAGAAAAATGCGTGGAAACCAACACGAGGTGAGTTTTTATCAGATGTTAGATCAAGCTGCGTCAAATATGGTCATAGTGGATTATGGAATACAGACTATTCCCGCGAAGATATTTTTTCTGTTGATATGGTTGCGTGTTATCCTGGGAGTTTTCTCGGGTACGGAGAATGCGCTAAGTACTTCAAGCGATTTGGGCATCCCCCACATGAGATGACCCGTGTTGCGATTAATGGCCCATTGCCTGAATTTGATTTAATCGGATTCGCTCGTGTGGTATCATTTGAACTGGCTACAGGGTTACATCCGTGTAGTTATGTTTGGATTGGTAGACACATGTCTGAAAACACACTGGATGCCAATAGTGTTATTTAGATATATGATTGATTGCGGTATGCTGATATCGCTGATTGTCAGTGAAGCAATTATATCATATCGAGCGCACACTGTGGTGGTTACCACAACCTGACCTAGATAGTATATTCAAAGAAAACACTTCCCTGATCTCAACGAAGAAGAAATCATGAAATGGTCTAAGGCATTTTTTGAAATTAAAAAAAACAAACAAAAGATCTTGGCAGAAGAATAATTGGTAAGTTCACTCAAGGTGGCAAATACGACAATACAAGATATTCTTCACGGTTGATCATAGACAACGTTGAATACGATTTTGTAATCGCAGATGTAACGAATAAAGGTAAATTTGTGGATCGTAAATATGCTTTCTTGTCCAATGAAACTAAATTGGGCAAACTTGTTACTTACTGCGACGGATACAGTGTTCAGCATACACATTTGAGAGCATCTATGCTGGCTTATGCTTCTATTAATCTATTTTCAATGATAAATATATTCCCTGAATTCGCGGTCAGAGTAGCCGCTGATTCGTTTTATATAAACACCGCGAGGCAGTGGCTGAATTCACAAATTCCGACGAGAGTTGGGGATGTTGGAGAATTAAGCGGGAAATGTTGCATGATTATTCCAAGTCAACAGATGTTACAATCGAAGATAAATACTTGAAAAGCAACCATATACCAGAACTATCTAATGCACCGCAGATATCTGATCCAATATGCAGATATAAAACAGTCTATTTAAACGGTTGTGGTGGGTCAGGAAAGACGACTCGTGCGATTGAGTTGTTTCAAGGGAAATCAAACATGATTGTGTTAACACCAACTCATAGACTCGCAAGAGAGGTGATAAAACGAGGAGTTAATGTCTGTACTTATCACAGTTTCTTTGGATGGAAAGGCGATGAATGGACTCCTGAACGAATGGGTGAGAAATTTATTCTTGAAGTCATTATTTGGGATGAAATATGCACAATGTCGTTGCATGCATTACAAAGATTTCTTGATTGTTTATTACACGCGAATACAAAAATCGTCATGTGTGGTTATCATGGCCAACCACCACCATTTATAGGTTTATTCCCACATGATTGGTTGAAGAATCATGTAGACTATTATGAAGAGATTACTAGTGATCATAGAGCACTTTATGAACAATTACGCGAGTTCAAACAAATAAACAGATTACAACCGGATAGAATCCAATGTGAAATAACCCGTGAAATAATTTCAGAAACTCCCATGCATATTTTTTGGGAGGAGTGGAGACCGAACAATTTAATAGTAGCAAGTAGAAAAATGTTCATAGACACACTTCAGATGAAGTTATTTCAATTGCATAAAGAAAAATTTGCAACACTTCCAGTACTGCTCTACTATAGACCATCGGATACACGGAAGCAGAATATCGAAGTTGATATTCCTGGGCAGCGTGAAAAAATAGAATTTAGTGCTAAATGATATTATGATGGTTGATATCAGCTTCGTCGAAGATGCATTGCGTGCTGATCAATCTCCATGGACGCTAGGTTACGCAGCGAAGATACATTCTTCACAGGGATTAACTATATCAGATAAAATTGTTTGGATAGTAGATAATCGCATCGAGTGGTCAAATTTAGTTTATCTTGCAGTGTCCAGAGTGAGGAGAATACATCAGCTTGGAACAATGGTTTAAGATGATAATGATACCATAATAAGTGATATTGTCAGCCTTGACAGAGTCAAGGATATAATCAGAATAAACTCTCTGGTTATAAACAACAGGATAAAAAAAAATAGAGAGTTTGATATTGATGCTGAATTAATAACCACGTTGAAACAACAACATAATAATCACTGTGCAAGTTGCAATTGTATAATGAGTTGGTGTTTTTCGGATAAAGATCCTCGCCAATTTACCATAGACAGAAAAAATAGCAGCGTAGGTCATACCAGAAATAATGTGATGCTGACTTGTCTTGAGTGCAACAGACGAAGAGGTACTAGTTAAGACCACGCGGTGGTAAATTAGTGTCCTCGGGTATCACTTATAGTTGTTGTCGAGTAGATCCTCGCTGAGGAGCGGTCAAATCCAATCTATAGATTGCTGGTCTACCCGTGGATCGTATTATACTCGATATTTTATGCGCGGTAATGCTCCTAATAGGATCAGTAGCTCTTTTTTACCACCTTTGAGCTCTCCTGGTTCATATAAATATCTAACAGTGACATTGTCGAGAATTGGTTGTTTTGAGAAATCTTTTTGTGGGGTTTCAGGTATATACTTCTTTGTAATCGCGTTGTTAGGTTTCATATTAATTGATCGATTAATCTCATTATTGATTGCGGTAATCACAGCAGGTAATCTCTTGACCCATTCACGATATCGTTTATCCTGGATGAAATCTGTCGCATGTTGATATCCAAATAACTGCTCAGCAAGCGTCCGATTAAATCGTTCAACAATTGCCTGATCGCGATGTAGTGCAGTATGTCCTCGTCGTAACGTGGTATTATGATGTTTCATTGTTGACAGAACCGCACCTTGAACATACTTGCCAGGATCAACTTGTAATAGATTTGGCCAGCGCAGAGGGCCCCTTCGATAAATCCTTTCAAACGCAGAAGCAACATCAGTTGATGATTTTGTTTTAGCGGTTCTGCTTGCTTGTATCGACTCGCAACATCAACTACTGTTAGCGCGTATTTGTAACCACCATCATGTGGCAGAAATAATATATCAGCTCGATGAACCTCATTAGGAACAGTCACATCGAAATGCGAGTAGTTAATTGGTTTAGCCCGCGGTAGATAAATTTCCCATATCACCTGTTTAGATAACGAATCTGCTGCAGTGGTATATTTCACTTTCGCGGCGCTAGCGAGTTTATCGATTGCTGCTTTACCCGTCCAGTATCCTTTTTGGAGAATAATAAATACATTCCATGCTGTTATTAATTACCAGCATCTAACATCAATTTACCTTTCATCGCCGATTTTATTAACCATGAAGCCAATTTTTCTTTGAAGGATTTATAAGTGATATAATTCAGCGCATGAATCAATTTCAAATCTGCGAGATGAAGTTGTTGTAAATCACCGCTCCGGTAAGCTATATCATGTACCCAACACGCCTCATCAATTGCATTTATCGGATTTACTCCCGGATTAGGATTATCTTTATTATCAAGTCTGATATCTAATCGTGTTCCCGGTCTACAATAACTATATTTTTGGATGTGTTTTTCACCTGGATACTTCGCCGTTGGTGACCCTGGAAGTTTAGCTAGCTTGGCGGCGATATATCCACCGCTTTTTTTTAGCAAATCGATATTTTTTTTATCCCACATATTTCACAATTACCATTAACCGCTTCTCGGTTTTTTTTCATGGTCAGGTCAATAGTTGGTGTACGCTTCTTACATTTCACACAATATAGATCCATAATATATTTATGTTATATCTAATGGAAGTGATTGATTTCTCAGCGCTAAAGAAAAAACATGTAAAACATCACCCGTTATGTTACCGAACTCGATCAAGATGATTATCATCGGACCGTCCGGAACTGGTAAAACTCAATTGTTGCTTATGATGATAATGCAGTATATGGCTTGGGATAAATTATATTTAGTTGCCCCAAGCGTTGATGATCAGCATTGCTATCAAGTATTAAAAGATTATAATGAAAATGTTTCGGAGGTTACCGGCGAAAACGTTATTGAATTTATCACATATATCGACGAAGCGCCATCCATGGAAGACCTGGATGGAAGAATTAACGATGAGATGTTGGAACGACAAAAAAAACCATCCATTATATTTTCCCGATGACGTCACAAAAATACGGACGAGATATAGGAAACTCAAAAATACGCACAGATTCCAAGTATAATCAGAGAAAATTGCAATTTAGTATGCGTATTTAACAGAACTGGAAAATAGTGGTGCTCAGGCTACTCTGCACGGATTTATAACTATACATTTATCAGATCCTCGGACACGAGATCGTATTGGATTAGATCGTATTTATAATTAACCCGGTTAGCCCGTTAGCAGCAAAGGGGGTGACAACGACATTGGCGTCTTTTTCGAGGAAGCCTCGGTTTACTGAATGGAGGCTTATATTAAGCGTTTACGAGGTCTTGGATTGCCAAATGACACTTATAAAAGTTTCGTCGGATTCATCCTCTCTGCTGCTCAAATTGTATAGCGCTAAATAACCTACAAGTGCTGGTGAGCCATTAACATTTAATCAGTTAATCAACCATGGCTTTTAGATGTCCTTATTATAAATGTAAAAAAAAAACTGACTGAAATTGTATTATTTTGTAGTGTTGTATCAAGTTCTGCCGTAACATTATGTCATGAAATAACTTTGTGCAATTGTATATAAATCTTTGTAAGTAACAACTTAATTGGCGTTAACCTTCAGAAAACAAAAAAAAAAAATTGCAGCACAGAAATAAGGTACAGCTAAAATGTATAATCTGTTCAAACAACTAATTGTCTATACAAAAAGAACGTAAATGAATGAAGAAAAAGCTTGCAATTTATATTATATCTTGATTTGATTATTGCATGAAAAGGAATATGAGGCACATGTTGGATAATGGTGCTTAGGTCAGATAGAGTAATAAAAAGCTTATTATCAACTATGTACACTGTTAATCAATATTATCTTTAATTCTGACCAGCAGCAGAGAGGGTGAACAGACCACGATTTCAAGCAAAAATAAGGCTTCCAGATCACGTTTTCGAACAAAATATGGCCTATAGATAACGTTTTCGAACAAAATATCAGGTTTCCAACAAATCTCATTTAACCAAAAAAAAAGTCTCCATTTTTGCAAAAACGGAGATTTTACGATTTTGCTCGCAACGATGTGGTCATCCACTCTCTCTGCTGCTAAAGTTTTCAGTTCTGGGTTAATAATTCTTTTACGATTTCAACCGAATATTTGATCCAGTCCGATACGATATCGTGTCCGAGGATCATGTAGATTTATTGTTGCGAATCCGTGTGGTTTTGACTGAGCATGACTAAAGAAGTTTTTAAATTGATTGAAGTCCATATCAGAACACCATGTCTGCCAAATATTTCTAAGAGTATGAGTATCAACTCCGTTGAATACAGAAAGAATATTGCAGTTATCTCTGATGACTTTTGGAACCTGAGTGTAGCGTTGAGTGACATATATCACGTCAGTGTTTTTGTGACGCCCACGGGAAAATATTCTAGCAGGATTTTTTTGTTTATCCAACATTATATTGTCGTATACGACTAAATTGTTAATATCTCCATCAATATCATCAATGCTCGGTGCTTCATCGATATCGGTTATAAAATCAATGGCGTTCTCACCCTTAATTTCTGATGCATTCTCGTTAAAATCCTTTAACACTTCATAACATCGTTGATCATCTACGCTAGGGGCAATTAAATACAACTTATCCCACTTCATCCATCTCATTATTAAATTGAGCAACAATTGCGTTTTACCGGATCCAGATGGCCCGATTATAATCATCCGGATAGAGTTTGGTAGCGCGGCATGATGCTTAATTGGTTCTCTTGTTTTAGTCGCTGAAAAATCAATTATATCCATATCTCTATACATAAATTATGGATCTATATTGTGTGAAGTGTAAAAAACGTACTGGCACAGATGACTTGACGACGATTACAACTAAAAATAACCGACCAGCGCTTTCTGGTAAATGCGTGCAATGTGGTACAAAGAAATTTAGATTTGTGTCTATGAGATCTGATTTAAAAAAAAACGAGGAGGTGATATCGCAGCCAAATTAGCAAAACTCCCTGGAACCCCATGGGCAAAATACCCCGGAGAAAAGCACCTTCCAGGATATAGCTACTGTGGACCGGGAACCAGACTTGATATCAGACTCAATAATCAAAATCAACCCACCCCCGGTGAAGAACCAATAAACGCCATTGATAAGGCCTGTCACCTTCATGATGTTGCTTATAAAAGCAGCAATCTGCAACACAGGCATCTAGCAGATGTGAAATTAATTCATGCGTTAAATGCTATTCCTGATAAATCCTTCAAAGAAAAATTGTCTTCATTTTTGATAAAATCGGCTATGAAAAGTAAATTGATGTTAGGTGCTGGTAATTAATAATATGGAATCAATTTATTATTCTCCGAGGGGATACTGGAGGGGTAACGCTGCAAGCAATAAACTCGCTAGAGCTGCAAAAGTGAAAAAAACCACTGCGGCTCATTGGTTATCCAAACAGGCACTATGGCAAATTTATCTACCACCGCCTAAACAAATTCAATTCTCGCATTTTGATGTGACCGCTCCTAATGAAGTTCATCAGGCTGATATATTATTTCTGCCACATGATCGTGGTTACAAATATGCGTTAACCGTAGTTGATATTGCAAGTCGATACAAAGAAGCAGAACCGTTAAAAACAAAATCGGCCACTGAAGTCGCTTCTGCATTTGAAAGGATTTATCGACGAGGTCCTCTGCGTTGGCCAAATCTATTGCAGGTTGATCCTGGCAAGGAATTTCAGGGTGCAGTGTTATCTACAATGAAACATCATAATGTCACCATACGACGAGGGCATACTGCGCTACATCGCGATCAGGCCATTGTAGAACGATTTAATCGGACGATTGCTGAGCGGTTATTTGGATATCAATACGCAAAAGAATTCATTCAAGAAAAGCGATCCAGTGAATGGGTTAAAAGATTACCATCTGTGATTACTGCACTGAATAACGAGATTACTAGAACAATCAACATGAAACCTATCAACGCGATTAAAAAGAAGTCAATACCCGTACAACCACAAAAAGATTTCAAAGAACCAATTCTTGGTAGTAGTGTCATTGTGAGGTACTTATACGAACCAGGAGAGCTTGAAGGGGGTAGAAAAAGGGCTACTGATCCTATTTGGAGCGTCACTACGCATAAGATATCTAGTATAACACGATCAACTGGTAGACCTCCAGTCTATAAACTGGATTCAACTGCCCCTCAGCGGGGTTTTACTCGACAACAACTACAAGTGATTCCCGATGATACTCAATTGCCACCGCATGGTCTTAACTAGCACCGTTGCGTCTATTGCACTCAAGACAAGTCAACATAACATTATTTCTGACATGACCGAGATTGTTATTTTTTCTGTCTACGGTGAATTGGCGAGGATCCTTATCCGAATACTGCCAACGCATTATACAATTGCAACTCGCGCAGTGATTATTCTGTTGTTTCTTCAAAGTGATTATTAGTTCAGCATCAATATCAAATTCTCGTTGTTTTTTTTTGTCCTGTTGTTTGTAACCGGAGAGTTTTTTATTAATGATGCTAACATCAATATCACTTATTGTTGTGTCATTATCATCGAAAACAACTCTTCGAAGTTGATTTATGTTTCGTACTCTGGATACTGCGATATAGACTAAATTTGACCATTCGATGTGATTATCCACCATCCAAACAATTGTATTCGATATAGTCAATCCCTGTGAAGAGTGTATTGTTGCTGCGTATCCTAGTGTCCACGGGGATTTATTAGCACGCAATGCATCTTCAACGACATTGATATCAACCAGCACAATATCATTTAATACGAGAATTTGTTTTTCACTCTGTCCTGGAATATCAACTTCAATATTCTGTTTTCGTGTATCCGATGGCCTATAACAAAGGGGTACTGGAAGCGTTGCAAATTTTTCTTTATGCAATTCAAATAACTTCATCTGAAGTGTATCCCTGACTATTTTTCTACTTGCAATGATCAAATCGTTTGGTCTCCACGCCTCCCAGAAATCATTCATTGGAGTTTCTGAAATCACTTCACGCGCTATTTCGCATTGGATTCTGTCCGGTTGTAATCTAATTAGCGCTTTGAACTCGCGTAATCGTTCATCAAGTGATCTATAATCAGTGGTGATTTCTTCATAGTAGTCTACAAAACCCTTTAGCCATTCATGTGGAGATGCACCGACAAATGGTGGTGGTTGGCCGTGATCCCCGCACATGACGACTTTTGTGTTTTTGTTTAACAACCACTCAAGAAATGTTTTTAATACATCTAATGACACTGTGCATATTTCATCCCAAATTATGATTTCAGGAATGAATTTATCACCCATACGCTCAGGAGTCCATTTGTCACCTTTCCATCGAAAAAAACTGTGATAAGTGCAAGCATTTACCCCTCGTTGTATCATCTCCCTGGCGAGTCTGTGAGTCGGTGTTAGCACAATCATGTTAGAAACGCTAGCGTTTCAACGACGAAATAATTCAATTGCACGAGTTGTCTTTCCTGACCCACCACAACCGTTTAAATAAACTGTCTTGTATCTACAGATTGGATCAGATACCGGTGGTGCATTAGAAAGTTCTGATTGAATTTCAATACGGTTACAACAAATATATTTATCATCCATGGCAACGTCTGCGGATTCACAATACTCATGTAGCATCTCTTTTTTAAATCGCCAACGCCCCCAATTTTCTTCGGGATCTGTGAATGCCGCTACAGCTGATTTGTACTTATTGTGTATATACATCGAATCAGTGGCCACTCTAACCGCGGTATTAGGAAATCTATTTATCATCGAAAATAGATTAATAGAAGCATAGGCTAACATTGAACTTCTCAAATGTGTGTACTGGGAATTATATCCATCACAGTAGGTAACAACCGTACCTAATTTCTCACCATTGGATAGAAAAGCATCCTTACGGGATACAAGTTTTCCCTGTTTCATTAAATTCGCTACAATAAAATCGTATTCAGCGACATCTATGATCAACCGCGAAGAGTATTTTGCGTTGTCGTATCGTCCACCCCGGGTAAATTTATCGATTATTCTTCTTCCGAGATCTTTTGCTTGTTCTTTTTAATTTCAAATAACTTCTTAGACCAATTTATGATTTCTTCTTCACTGAAATCTGGAAACTGTTTTCGTAGTTCGTTGATTATTCTATCTAGATTGGGTTGTGGTAGCCAAACTTCTTTCTGAGCTCGATAGCATATAATAGCCTCGGAAACAATCAACGATATTAGCATACCACAATCAATCATATATCTCAATAGCACTATTGGCATCCAGGCCTTTTCAGATAGGTGTCTACCGAGCCAAACATAACTACACGGATGTAACCCTGTAGCTAATTCAAATGATATCACACGAGCGAATCCGGTTAAATCAAAATCAGGCAATGGTCCATTAATCGCAACACGAGTCATTTCATGCGTGGGGTGTCCAAATCGTTTGAAGTACTCAGCGCATTCCCCATACCCGAGAAAATTTCCGGGATAACACGCGGATATATCAATTGAAATCATACCATCACGTGAGTATTTCGTATTCCACAGTCCTCCATGACCAAATTCGACGCAACTCAATTTAACATCCTCGATAAAATCACTTCGTGTTGGACGCCATGAGTTTTTTTCTCTTGCGAAGTGAGCTACCACTGATGGAATAGTAAAGCTATCCGTGAGTAGTTTTTCATGGGAATTCTCCGATGAAAAATCACTAGCGATTTTTCTCATTCTGTTATCTAATTCTTCAATGCGATATAATTCACCATTTGGTTTTACAAATCGATCGAATTCTTCATCACTTCTAAGTAACCACACTGACACAGGATCATCCTTACACAACTCATGAATAGCATCAAATAATCTCTCTTCATAGAAAACATCCCCGACGAACTCCTTAGGGATATATTTCACGGTTCGTTCTCGTGGAAATATTGTTACCGCAGGTGTCCACGCGTGTTTGTTATGATCAATAATCTGTATTGGGGCTCCTCGCGATTGATATTTCGGTTCGTATAATACTTCTCCGGTTATTGTTGTTACTGATATTGGGAATTTTAATGATGCTTCTAATTTAGCTATATCAGAAATCTTTGCACCATGCTGTTTCACTGTCAGTTCCCACTCGGTTATTTTCCTACGTCGCAGATCAGTTAGTTTATTTCCTCGGGATGCATTTGTGAAGTGTTCTATTATTCGTTCTGCTACACAATTCAGTGAACTAGAATATTTCATAGGAGCTAGTTTTGCGATATCGGGTTTATCATTTAACGGATATATCCCATAAACCATTGCTGTTACGGGATAAGATCTTTCGTAGTATGGTTTGTCAATGCCGGTTAGAATCCCTGGTTTGGAATCTCTACTCACAATGACAGCTTTTTTATTCTTGAGGATTGGTTCAAATTTATCCTTAATAATCCATTTGCCATCGACTTCGATAATGAATTTGATTCGGAAAAAATGTCTTTTTTCCCCAACACGTGAAATTATCACTGCTGCTTTTTCATCATTCATGGTAGCATCAACAACACCATCAATTCGAAATGTTGACCAACAATAAGATGCTCCATCACGATTGAATTCATTAAAACAGTCTCTGATTTTACTAATCATGGCTTTATCAAGAATTGTATTCTTTGGTGTATTAGAAACTATATCGAGATTGAATTGAGCATCTTTCCAGGGGTAATCTCTCTTGGACGTGAAAAAGTTAACTGAAGCAGCGATATACGGAGATATTCCTGAGCGAGAACGAGTAAAGAAGGCGCCGCTGCTTGATACGCTTGAAAAGATAGCAGCAGAGACCGGACAAACACGCGCAGGGATACAACAGCTATCCAGTGATACAAAAACTCAGCGCGAGTATGAACGATTAGCTGATATTGATGATTCTGTGCCTGAACCACAACCTGTTGATGTCGTCACCCCAAAAGGTATCCCCTTTATAGACAAACTCACCGAAGAAGCTATAACAGAAATCAAACAACATCAATTAATAAAACCCAACGATTATGCGGACTTTGGCGTTTTCGCTGCCCAAAAATATTATTCAAGGGAAGAGTTTTTAAAAGACGAGTATAAAAACAGTAGAATTAAACGAGACGACTGGGTAGATTGGTTATATAAAACGAAAAAGGGGATTACTGGTAACTTGAAAAAGGATACAGTTGAGTATAGATCTTTTAAAGTAGGAGTTGATAGCTATGGTATACAAAAACAACAAAGTCGAGGCCGACAAAGGAAATTACTTGATGATAGTGAGGGCGCAACTGGTACAACTGAGGAAACAAGCGGAAAGGGATATTCGATTGGAAATCCAAAGGATGTCTTTGACTCTACCACGACATGTCCTGGTAGTGTTATCAATGATATATCACGATTAGAAGTTCTTGTAGGAGGTTTCCGAGCTGGAAATAACTCACCGGAAATATTTAATGAAGCAGCTGATATCTGTAGACGATTATTTCAGGGTGGTATCATAGATATCAGCACATATCGAGATTTCATTGGTGAGTTAGTGGAGGATTATCACAGTGATTAATCACCGGGATTGAATAAAAACGCTAGCGTTTCCAATTGAAAAATTGTTTCTGATTTCAAATAATGATCATACACTACAATCATGATAAACCAACCCCCGTCTACGTAGTTAATTCACGGTTTCCGGTTTATAGAGCATACTACGGAGATGGTTTAGGCAATACCATTGCAGGGTTATTTGCGAGAATGGCTCCAAAAGTGATGCCGTTGGCTAAACAACTAGGAATGAAAGCAATTGATGTTATTCGTGATAAGGGTATTGGTGCTGTTGGAGATCTTGCGGGAAAAGCGTTTTCAGCTGCGAAGAATAAAATAACATCATTAGTGAGACGAAAAAAGAAACCGTTACCGTCTACAGAGGAAATGCCTGCAAGTGTTAGTAGAATTATAAATAACGCAGTAGATGAAAAACTAGCATCATTGGTGACTCCCTTGATAAATCAAGGGGACCAAAATAACATGATAGCAAACATGATAGCAGGAAGTGGCTTTAAAAAAACACGACGATGAAATGGAAAATCGCGATTTAGACTCTGATAAATAGAATAAAATGTTCAAAAGGTCACCCGATCCAGCATTTGATACGGATGCCCCAGTTCTCAAGAATGATTCTGTACGCGATTTTCAATTTTATTCTTATCACGCAGTACAACCAGATCTCCGATCGCGAATTGAACTTCAAGTTCATGATACCAGTAAATATTTTCTACCGTGTGAGGCATTTATTGAAGTAGAAGGAGAACTTGTAACAAATGTTGCAGCTGATACCCCATCTGACAATAACGCAAATGTCCGAGTTGGTTTTGTTAATAACGGCATAATGGCGTTATTTGAAAGCGCGAGATATCTCATTGATGGAAAAGAAATTGAATCCATTGACCGTGAAGTTGATGTGGCCACAACAATCATAGGGTTAGCGAGATATTCTGATGATTATACAAGATCAGCGGGTCCATCTATGATGTTTACAAAGGATACCTCTGATAACGCTGATCACCTTCAATTCATTAAAGTGTTAACAGCAAGAGATAATGCAGAAGCCGATCAACAGGAAGCAGCTAATCCAGAACGTCGAACTAGACCCGGAGCTGCGTTTGATATTCTCGGAGGCGTTAATGGTAATCTCAATTTAGGATTTGCAACACGCGTGGCAACGTTGCATGGGCAGCGTCGACGATTTTCATGTGCGATTCCACTGCATCATATATTTGGATTCTGTAGAAACGTCCGAAAAGTTATTTATGGAGCTAAACACACAGTAGCGCTTGTACGAAAGGGTACTGATGATGATGCAATCTGGCGTAATGCTGGGGTTGCTCCCGGTAAAGTCATTTTAACAAAACTATCATTGTGGATGCCAGTATTAACTCCATCAATCACCGAAGAACAACGACTACTATCATTTATGGACCAAGGAGGAAAGTCGTTGTTAAGTTGGTTATCAGTGACCACGGATATTAAACAAGACAGTGTTGATGGTACATTCACATGGCACCTGGCATCAAAACAAGGTGTTTCAGCTCCACGTCATATATTCGTAGCGTTACAGAATAATGCGCGAGTTGGTAATCAAGAACGAAGCCATATGATATTTGATCAGTTAGGTGTTAATGAAGTCTCGCTGAGAATAAACGGACAGCAGGAACCATCCGAGGATATACAACTTGATTACGGTCAGAATCATATTGCACGCGTGAATCATAACCTGTTGTTATATATGTCACGTGATCTAAATGTGGATACTGGTTTGCAAATATCACAATTAGATTTCAAAAACCTCCATCCGATTTATTACTTTTCGCTGGAACATCTTGATTTAACAAGACAATCTGTCGTTGATATACACTTTAGAGCCCGTGTAACCCGTCCGACTGGTCCACCAGTTGGTGGGGTACCTCCTATCCTTATCCCGAATTATAGAGCGGTTGCTGTCATTCTCAGTGATAAATCAATGCTACTTGAAGGTGTTGGTGGAAGAATGAGAGTGGTAGATGCACCAGTGGAAAACATGTAATTGAAATTGTAAACGATTTAGAATCAATCAATTATGTATAATGTCATATAGTAATATTAGTGTTGCGTTAACTCCCGGTCAATTAAAAAAATTGCAATCGGAATCAGCTAAAAAATGTGGAACCACAATCACGTTGAAACCCAACCAAATGACTGGTGGTGCAAATAAACTATCGCTGACAACTCGTCAGGTGAAACATTTCAATGATGCACTTGCAGCCAAAAAAGGTGTTCAGATTACTCTCTCTGCGGCTGCTATCAAAAATATGATTAAAACAGGCGGTATATTTCCGTTGTTAGCTGCGATTCCAGCATTGATTGCAGCAGCAGCCCCAGCGATGGCTAAAGCGGCTGCGTTAGGAGCCGTTGGTACTGCAGCAGGAATGGCACTTAAGAAGGCAACTGGGAAGGGATATAAAAAAAAGGGACGATCCGTTCACGGATTGGGTCTAAGACTACCAGGAACCCCGTATTCATGGTACAGCGGAAAGGGTCTAAGACTACCAGGAACCCCATATTCATGGTACAGCGGGAGATCCGTTCACGGATCAGGCCTGAGACTACCAGGAACGGTTTATTAATTGAGGAGTCTATGGTTCCCATGTCCAATTTTGATTTAATGGATGCGGCTAAAAAACTAGTGATTAAAAATTTCAGAGGTGTTTTTATGAAAGATCAATTACCACATCAACCAAACAAAACTGAAACAGGTATTATTAATCTCGATAACAGCACCGGACCTGGAACTCACTGGGTTGCATACGCTATTGATCCACGTGGGATTGTCTATTTTGATTCATATGGATTAGCCCCACCAAAAGAGTTTATGCGTTACATAAAACAATTTCCAATGAAGACTTGGTATTCTACGCTACCAACACAACAAATCAATGACCCACCAATATGTGGCAGCGAAGTATTAAATGTCCTTGACGCTATTTCAGCATCTAGAAAACCACCACATGTTGTCGTTAATGAATACACTAGTAATCGCTGGAAATCGAAACGATTTTAGAGAGAGAAAGAGTTTTACAATAACATGATTGATATTTGGGGGAGATCTTTGAAACCCAAACCCGATGGCACTGCACCACCTGATTCTATCAAGGATGTAAAAAAAATAATTGAAGATGAAATCGCTGAGACGTTGAACTTAACAAGTGTTGACCCCGGGGAAATAGTTGTATTTCAAGACAAACAGGGTAAATTGAAAAGCAGTGATGTGTCATTGGATGATATTTTAGTTAAACAACGAAACGCAATCGAGAACACCGTTGCGTTATTTTCCGATCAGGGTAAATTGAAAACCAGTAATATCTCTCTGGATGATATTTTGGTTAAACAACAAAACGCAATCGAAAATACTATCGCATTATTTTCCGATCAGGGTAAACTAAAACCGGGTGTACTCGTTTCAACGATTACAGATCGATTAAAAACTCTCAACGATGAGTTAAACAATTCTGTGTTTGTACTAACAAGACTTGAATCAATAATTGAAGAAAACGGAAAACAGTTTTCAGTTTTTCGTAGAAATATCATTGATAAATTTATTGGAACCCAGTTGGATAAAATAGAAATAAAACTCCCTGATATTAAAAAATCCATCGATGAGACGAAAACTTTCATCGAAGCCGTCAAAGGTGATTTTTCGAGGATGATAACAATCATTGAAAAAACAAAAATTCCTCATGAGAAAACCAATAACGTAGTATATACAATCCAACACGGATCATTTTTGTGGACACCTACAGACAACAAATTAGATATCACTGCAACCGTTAAGGGTATTTATCGATTAACACTGGTGACAACGGTTCAATTTAATATATCATCGTCGAGTTCATCCGAGGTCAACAATACGATTTCAACGATCATCGACAAGGATACAACTGAAAAGTTCACTATAACATCTACTGATAAACATTTGAATAGAACTCCGGTATCATGGTATGTGGAATTCGTAGCGGATTTAAGTAAATAACTAAATTGAAAGGATTTCACAATTGAAAACGCTAGTGTTTTTAAAATAAAAATGATTTCATCAACTCAATGTCGCTATGATCAGGTCAGAGAATTTCAGAATAGACTCAAAACCCTCACTGAGGAGTATCAAATAAAAATAAAAAAATACCGACGAAGAATCACCGCAATTGATGTTATTGTGTACTCGGTGTCAAGCGTTCTCACTGGTGCCGGAATAATACTAGCATCTGTTACAATGATTGCCCCGGTCGTAGTTCCAATTTGCATTTCTGCGGTGGCTACAATCGGGGGTATATCAACCGGGATAGAAAAAAAGATATCATCATGCAGCCAGAGTAAACTGCAGAATTACTTACTTCAATTTCATATTGCATCAACCGCATACTCGCAATTATCATTGATGATATCGTCGTCACTCAATAATACAATTATATCAGATAGTGAATTCTCAGCGATGGTCAGTATTTTTGATTCCGCGATATCGAAATTAGAGCGACAACATGAATATAATAACAATGACAACACCGATGGAATCAGAAAACACGAACCCAAAAAACAAAATGATCTCAATAATATCAACATTACCAGATTGTGAGTTCTCAGTGATGGTCAGTATTTATGATTCCTCGATACCAAAATTAGAAATAAATCATGAGTATAATAACAATGACAACACCGCAGGAATTACTTCAACGAATAGTGGAGAACACGAACCCAGTACAAACAAGCATGATATCAATAACATCAACGAATCCAGAATTCAGTGTGAATTTCCCCTCTCCGGTCCCAGATAGCGCTAGCAAAACTACGAGTATACCACAGTTGGCCTAATATCAGATCAAAATCATTTGGTGGTCAACAACCGAATAATTCTTTAGTGTTTGCGAATAAGAATAAACCCGACGGAACCCCAGACTGGAATGTTGTTTCGATACCAACAGGGTCATACCAAATAGAACAAATCAATAATGAATTCGCGCGTAGAATAAAATCGATTACTGGAACAGAATCGAAAATCGCTATAACAGTTCATGAACCAACACTATCATCTGCCATTGAAATAAACACAGAAGGATACATCTTAGATATCTATCAGAGTTCTATTAGAACCGTACTAGGATGGCCTGAATTACCACCAGGGGGAGAAACCGTTGATGTACCAGAACCACAAAAATCTGATTATATCACCGACAGAATAAAACCCGATAATCCAATAAGGAGTTATGAAGATCACAGAATCACTATACAATTTTTTGGTCTTGGATACCAACCAACTGGGAAAGAGAAGCCAGGGGAGGGAATAGAGGGATATCATTTTGTTGACAAACCTAAAATCGTTAAAAATTTCACAGCAATGAATAATGATTTTTCACTGTTGTTAATATCTCTTAAATCCGGCTCTCTCACCCGAGATGAATTTATCAGCGTCGTAGAAATATGCAATAAAATTATCGACGATATGGAAACATTTAACCTAAAAATTATTCAGGATATATTAGATGACGATAATCCCCTATCGAGAACAGATTTGCATCAGACTATAATATCCCCGTTAAGGATATTCCAACATTTAAACTACCCGGATATAACGTACCAGAACTAAAAAAAACTTCTCAGTGACACCATCGATGTTGGTTTTAAAATAATTCATGATGCATGGAAAAAAACAGCATCATCGGAAATAAAAATCCTCAAACATAATAATGACCCAGACGGTGGCGGCAGACATATCGCTCCGTTTAACGTGAATATTTCATCGGTGATTGCAATCAATTTAGTATGCGATGTTATAGAAGGAAGCTATCAAATTAATCTCGAGCAATCAAATCAAGCTCAGCAAGGATATATTCTTTATTCGTTTGCACCAACAGCTCCTCCAGGATTTTTAATAATTGAGTCTCCGGTGAATCCAGTCTATATGCGGTGTCATAATAATTCATTAACCAGAATTAATTTCAAACTCACCGACCAGTCAAATAATCTGATTGATTTACAAGAAGAGGTGTTAGCGATTAGTTTGTTTGTGAAATCATAAATGATTTTCGTCCTAAGGACTTGATCAAATATTCGGTTAAAATCATTTATTATTTTTTGTTAACCCAGAACTGAAAACTTTAGCAGCAGAGAGGGTGGATGACCACATCGTTGCGAGCAAAATCGTAAAATCTCCGTTTTTGCAAAAATGGAGACTTTTTTTTTGGTTAAATGAGATTTGTTGGAAACCTGATATTTTGTTCGAAAACGTTATCTATAGGCCATATTTTGTTCGAAAACGTGATCTGGAAGCCTTATTTTTGCTTGAAATCGTGGTCTGTTCACCCTCTCTGCTGCTTGACCCGACATCACATAAGAAAAGTGATTGATGCCTTAAATATATCTGTAAACACATACATAATGTATTTTTAGTGTTTCAAGTTCGTATGTACATGTCAAGAAGTCAATATGGTTGCAGCATAGGATATCTACTTGCGAGATAGCCTAGCAAGCAAAACTGCTGCTACATTGAGACATACTGGCTTGAACTTGATAGGAAACGTATCTTTTTTATCATGCATTACAAGTAGTACCATTGTTATTACTTTAATATCCTGACAGATGAGATGAAACTACAGCATTGGTGAAATTTGACCAAGTACTCATCATTTGCATTGCTATATGTTTATCACAGTTTTTGGTCCAGTAATCCTATGATATCAACAATAACACAGTTCAAATGTAGGAAAATAATTGTAAATATTAAAAGAAAGTTGCACAATGTTTGTAATATATATATATATATATATATATATATATATATATATATATATATATATATATATACACTAAAGAACACAATATCATTTATATATTTGTTTTAAGACTATTCATGAGATTTGGAGCATATGTAGGCAATGGTTTTTTAGTATCATATGGTCTTCTTGATAAGTACTCTCTGCTTGATAAATCTGGCTCTGTCCAGGTTACTGCAACAGCATATGTTGAGATTTGTTTTCTCCTGTTGGGTGTTTACAAAATGTATGTTACTTTTGTTTGATATTTGAGAATTCTGGAACATGAAAAATGGGTTTGAAGTTGATGTCATGTGACGATGAGACCTGGGACGTCTTAATCTGAGATGTTTTTGTAGTCATGTGACGAGCAATGCAAATATCAAGGACCATGTCTGGTTTAACCTATGCTGAAGTTTCAATGTGCCTGTCAGCAAATTTAAGATATTACAGTTACAAATCATGCAATTTCTGAGAAAAAAAATCATTTTCCAATAAGATTTTTTAAAATTTGCTAGGACTGCTAATAAGCACTACCAGATACCGCTACCGTAAGGTGGCAGTGATTCAAATGTTTGAGTAAGCAGTTGTCTCAGACATCTCACCTCTGCATAAATGTCCAAATATGAAAGCTTTACTGGGAATATTAAGAAGTACGAATTAGAAAGACGACTCCCATTCCTTATAAACAGTATCGAGTAAAATTTGTAGTCTAAACTGTTGACTCAGTGAGCTGAACATTGGTGCTAAACTATAACACGGTTATGTGTAGGTTGAAGTATTTTGGTTCAGATCTTAATTAGGTCATAGGAGAAATAGGCGGTTGGCATTCCTTGTTATATGTATTAAGAAATGATACTAGCCCTTAAGAACTGGTTTATTGCATGACAAGCAGGCATGTTGATTTTACAGAGAATGTAATCCTTGTTTATACAGTAGTATATAACTATGAAGGTACCTTTAATCAATATGTAAATTAAATCTATATATATTGCTGCATTACTTTGTTATTCATTTCAAATTTTAATGAATGTTTCCTATATGTTCAGTATATATCCTTTGTTCTGATTTTTTTTATAATCTACCATGTTTATTGGAGGAATCTCACACAATATTGCTGTATATATATATATATATATATGTCACAAGATAGACCGAGTCGGAACTGGATTAGTGAAGACACGGAACACAACTGCGTTAATAACATGTTTATTTTATAAACGCAATTTTAAAAAATGAACTCTGACACCAATATTTTACAATATATAAGAAAAATCTATTTATATAAATGTTCCTAACATGGAACTATGACAAAAAAGAAGTATATGAATGAATTTACAAATATGAATATATATAAAAGGCTCGTATAACGAGATAGATGCAAATATGAAAAGAATGCGTCGTCAATATGACGAGACTAGAATGAAGATATTATATAATTAATACGTCGTCCATATAACGAGACATATGCAATTGTGAACCCTAAATTCTGAAGCTCTCGTTCATGGAACGAGATTTGTGTAGAATGAAATTATGCAGGTGTCGTTCATATAACGAGACTGCAAAGAAGATATTAAATATCCAAAAAAATTATGCAGGTGTCGTTCATATAACGAGACTGCAAATTAGTTATTAAATAAATAATACAATTATGCAGATGTCGTTCATATAACTAGACTGCAAAGAAGTGTTTAAATAATATGTCGTCCATATGACGAGATATATGCAATGGTGAAACCTAAATTCTGAAGTTTTCGTTCATGGAACGAGATTTGTGTAGAATGAAATTATGCAGGTGTCGTTCATATAACGAGACTGCAAAGAAGTGTTTAAATAATATGTCGTCCATATGACGAGATATATGCAATGGTGAAACCTAAATTCTGAAGCTCTCGTTCATGGAACGAGATTTGTGTAGAATGAAATTATGCAGGTGTCGTTCATATAACGAGACTGCAAAGAAGTTATTAAATACATAATAAAATTATGCAGGTGTCGTTCATATAACGAGACTGCAAAAAAGTTACTAAATAAATAATAAAATTATGCAGGTGTCGTTCATATAACGAGACTGCAAAGAAGATATTTAAATAAATATTACGTCGTCCATATGACGAGGTATATGCAGCATACGTAAGCACCATACACAGGCACCACACACGGGCATTACACGGTCAGCATAGACAAGCCCACACACGTAGTCACCACAACATGGCACCACACACGGGCAGCATAGAGAAGCCCAACGGTCACTCCATGACCCTACGGTCACTCCAACATGGCACCGCACACTGGCACCACCGGACCCCACTCAGCTCCGGACCACAGTCACCCACGGTCACCCCACTGACACCACAACATGGCACCGCACCCGGGCACCAACAGGCCCCACTCAGCTAAAATTAAAACAACCGAACCGTGTAATACATAAGACACGGTCAAGTATTCTCACACATATGTAGCGCATGCACGCACATGAAATAATTATCCATGTACATTTAACGTTAAGCATGCAGCGTATAATTGAACTCAATTATGTTCAGATACAAAAGAACTAATGAAACAAAATATAGTACTTCTGATAAAATGGCGCTGCCTAACCTATGTATTTATTCTATAGATTTTATAATAAATACTAAACATCTAATATGTAAAACAATGAATTATATCATAATACAAATAGCAATGAGAACAAAGTTAAATCTATTGTTACCTCTTTTAGCTGATAGATTGCTTCTTTAAGGATGGAAGCTTTTTCCGACAAGACTGGATCGTGATGTGATTTCTGTCTTATAATTTCGTCCTTATATACCCCTAGCTGTGACATATGCGCAGCTAGGTACTTTAAACTGCAGGCAATTTCGCACGTGCAGCATGAGCTGAGTGTTCGCTCATTATGTCGAAATAACTAAAAATACCCCAAAAATAATATACTACTCTCGGTAAGGCTGTACGCAGTAACGAAATAGAGACTAGATTTTTGACCACATATACATATTGAACATAGTCGTATACAATTCCGTGACAATATATATATATATATATATATATATATATATATATATATATATATATATATATATATATATATATATATATATATATATATATATATATATATATATATTATATTTCTAACTTTGATTCATTCAGAAATGCTTATTCAAAGCTAAAGAGCTCTTGAAAAGTTATATGTAAGGACTCTGTAATAAATCGTTTATAAATATAGTTGATAATAGTTTTACTTTTACTTTTACTGTGTTAAATTTATTGTTTTCTCCTTGTACAAAAACAAAGATTGTGATCACTGATGCGTATATGGATTGTGCCTGACAGACATTTTTTCTTTCTTCTGGACAGTTACGTACAATATGATCCCACTACGTTGAATTTGATATGATAATTCTTGTACATTCCTGAATAATTTAACTTATTATACACATTTTTCTTATGTTTACATATATCTGACCTTTTGTTGGCATTTAAAGAACATAAATATAAATCACCAAAAAGGCAGTAGTTTACAACTGATTTAATGTTTAACAAGGCTTTTTCATACAGGTAAGGAATCATTCTGCTTTATATTACTGGTCTATAACAAGGTAAAAACAAGTTACATGTCAGTGACAATAGTTATAACTAAAAAACATGCAAATCGATAAATGTATCGGATATTTTTTAGACATGATGATTGTATTGATATGGATGCAGTTTGATTCATTGTCACAGAATCAATTCAATTTTTAACTAAAATATTAAAATCAGTACCTCTTTAATTCTCATAATTTGCGATTACAAAAATAGATAATATAGTTATAGTTTTCATTCATTTGCACATAGGTACTACCCGTGTGTTGTGTTTGCTTGTAATATTACATTTCTTGATTAACATTACCTTAATAAAAATACAATAAATTATATCAAATAAAAAGTATGACAACTTCACCTTCAATATAAAAAAACTTGTTTTTGCTTTTATTGGTCAATACCAACTATTTTTCTATATCACACAATATTTAAGATAATAGTTAAAACTAATAAGATGCTATGTCCTAAAATGTTTTAAAAATAAACTAGTATTTCACTGAGACAGAAAGTATGGTACTGATTGTTCAAGTATTTAGGGACCACATCTGAACCATTTATCCAAGTAAACGACCTCACTTGATGTTATTGTTTACTCTGGTAAACTTGTATATCGTATGATGAGAGCATGTAAGAATCATCTTTTACGCATCATATATTTTTCTTTCTTAACTAATTTCATAAATTTCCATCTTTCACACATTGTGTTTGTGTTATTAATTTAATCCAAAACCCACTCGGTTTCAATTTTTGCAACAGCACTTTTATCAAGAATGTCCCTTTCACCAAATCAAAACCAAATATTCTTTATCTCTTCCTTCATTGTTCATTTCTATAAATATTTTTACAGATTATTTATGACAGATTGTAAACCATTAAAACTTTGTTATTTAAATTATAATTATCTTATTTAAAATGAAATTTTTGTCATGAGAGAAATTAGTACTTTTGATACAGTCAGTTTTCTGTTTCATAGATTTGACTGCTCTATCAAATAATTAAATGCACACTCACTGCCACGGATTCTAACAGTGGCAAATAAACACGATACCTGTGATGTTATCACTGTACGAATTCAGTGTATTTAATATTTAGATGAAATCTATCAGAATAAATATTATTTAGAGACAGTAACTGAAAAGTTGAATGTTACCTTGCATTATAACATTTTCACAGACAATCCCCTAAGTTGTGTGAAATCTGCACTAGCACAATACATAAGCCAGCTGTGAAGCTATGATAGTACACGATTCCCGGTTAAATGTCTTAAAACAAATACTTTATTTACAGTCATTCAAATACAACAACATCTATTGCGATAAAAGACGTCATGAACAGTGTCAGCCAAATTGAAAAATGTGAATGTCATTCAAAGGAATTTCGTAGTAGAGGAATAAACGAAGAATTTTGCAAAGGTACAGATGTATTTACAAATGTCACAAGATGAAGCCGGTTTGGGACTGGATTAGTGAAGATACCGAAAGCTATTGCGTTAATAAGATGTTTATTTACAAACGCAATTTAAATATAATTAATTCTGACTCCATTATAAAAAAACGATAAGGAAAATTAAAATTTTCCTAACATGGAACTATCAATAACAATTAACTCAATGGCAAAACCCCCAAAAGATGATTTCAACGAAAGGCATTCGAAACTGACGTGAAATACGTCTCATCACCAGATCAACAAACACAAGTACGCGTATGAATTTACAAATATATATAGCTCTTATAATGAGACAGATGTAAATGCCAGTAATTTTGGTTATATTGTTCATATAACGACTTACCAAAGTAAAGGCGAGTATGTAATGATTTTATCGTTCATGTAACGAAACTGCGATGTAAATATGAAAATTATGAATTTATGAAATTATCGTTCATGTAACGAGACTGCAATGAAAATGTGAAATTATGAGTGTATCTTTCAGATAACGAAACTGTTACATAATGTGAAATACTTGCCCAGATGGTAATAGCAATAATGTGGAACACGTATTTTACAACTATCGTGGAGTCCATTTGACGTCCAAGATGTACATCTGGTTCCACCCGCTGTAGTCAATGGTGGCGGAGTCGCCACGCATGGTCCACTCCCCGTCTGTTTGAAGGATCCCTCGAAACCCTTACATTCAACACAGACACGATGGTCTCGAAGCCTTGGTCCCTCGATTTGAGAACACCAGTACACTCTTCCGAAGTATCGTCACCAAAACACAGCGTATACGTCACAAGATACCCCACATGTTCTGCGACTTCACATCACCCAATTAAATATAACACACACACACACACACACACACACACACACACACACACACACACACACACACACACACACACACACACACACACACACACACACACACACACACACACACACACACACACACACACACACACACACATACATACATACATACATACATACATACATACATACATACATACATACATACATACATACATACATACATACATACATACATACATACATACATACATACATACATACATATATATATATATATATATAACGCAGCATACACAAAGGCAGCATACAGAAAGCACCATACACAGGCACCACACACGGGAATGTCTCGGTCAGCATAGACATGCCCGCACACACGGTCAACACACGTTCACTACAACATGGCAACACAACACGGTCAGCATAGACAAGCCCCCCCACGGTCACCCACAGACCTCACGGTCACCACAACGTAGCACCACACAGGGGCAGCATAGACAAACCCACGGTCACGCACGTCAGCTAAAATGAAAACACTCAAACCGTGTAATACATATGACACGGTAAAGTACTTTTATATTCATGTATGTTGCGCATACGGGCACATGAATTAGTTATCCCTGTACATTAAACGTTCAAGGCATGCAACGCATCATTAAAGTCAATTTGTCTGTTCAGTTACAACAAAAATCTATCTCGAAACAGACTATAGTATTACTAATATAATTGAACTGCATAACCTAGGTATTTACTCTGTAGAATTTAGAATAAATACTAAAACATCTGATATGTGAAACAACTATCTTATATAAAAAGAATAGCGATAATAATATAATCTTAAATCTATTTACCTCTTTAGCTGAATATTTACTACTTTAAAGCTGGAAATTTTTCTGCCAAGACTGGATTGTAATGTGATGCTTACTTAGAATTTGTCCATATATACCCTAGCTGTGACCGATATGCGCAGCTAGGTACTTTAACTTTTAAATGGCAGGCAATTCGCACATGCAGCATGAGCTCACTATTTTCAAAATAACTAGAGCCGATAATGAATAAACCACCCTCGGTAACGCTGTACGCGGCAGCGAAATCCGAGTACTTTTTTGACCACATATACATATTGATACCAATCATACACAATTCCGTGACAGCAAATAAGGTTTGGGTTAAACTGATGAGAGTATATGATGTATTCAGCCTATAATGAAACACACTTGTAAACTTTAGGGAAAAATACACATACAGTAATTCAAAATAAAGCTGTACAATCCGTTCAGACAACACGTTAAAGCATAAACACATATAAAGCAGGCGAAAAGGGCTTAATAATAAAGTAATGGAAATAGATCCACTACCTTACATATCAGGGTGTTACGTAATAAATTCGTGTGTACTATAGTGCGGAATCCGTATCTCGGATACGGATTGAAGATCCGTATCTTCAAGAGCAACGTGTTGAGCGTCCTTTTGTATGGCTCAGAGTGTTGTAAGTCCACTGCGAACATAGAACACAAGCTCGAAGTGTTTCAAACCAAATGCCTGCGACGGATCAAGAGGATCTTCTGGCCAAACACGATCTCAAATGAGGAACTTCGGCACAGAGCGGGAGCAGGCGCCATCGCACATTTCAACTCGGCGATGGAGATGGCTCGGCCATGTCTGCAGAATGCCTCCTGACTCACTACCAAGGGTGGCACTGACATGGACCCCACAGGGGAAAAGGAACCGTGGCAGACCCAAAGAGACCTGGCGACGAACAGTGGAGAGAGATCTTAAGACCAGAGGCCTCACCTATCAGACCGCCCCTGCAATAGCTGCTGACAGACGGAAATGGTGCTCCCTTGCGGTTGCCTCAAGCACCAGACGGCGCAGATTGATTGATTGATTGATAGTGCGGAATAAGGCAGATATTGTAGTCGATACAATTAAAAACAAGTTGATAAACCAATCGTGTATGGGCTTGTTAATTTTGAGAGTGATAATAACTTTGCCTGCTGCCTAAGAAAAAAGCCACTGCGGAATCATGAGACTACATTGCAGCTGATACAGGAATACAGTCAAAATCTTATATTTTGACAGTGTGCAAAACTTCGCTCTATAAACATGTTTGCTAATTGGTAGGTAATTATTTAATGCTATATGTAAATATTGAAAGTCGTTTTAAAAATTAACAAAATATAAAATTGTATGATGCTCGACGCAAGTATTATAGAGCTTAATATACATTTATCTTCCCAGAGAGGCCAAAGTAAGCTTCTAATTAAACTGAGAAAAGGCTATTGAGATGAATACAAAAATGTATAGCTTTTCAAGCGTATTGCTCTAATCTCAAAGCCTAGGGACCTGGGCTTCTTTTGAACCCTCAAATCAATTTGTGTTGAATATAAACATTACAGTTGTCCAGCTGAAGAAATAATTGTATAATAGCAACATATGGTATCGTTATGCATTATACCCTGTCTTTGTTGTTGTTTACATTAGGTCAAAATTTATTCCAAAATTTAGGTATTTAAACTGGAAATATATTTGAGATATTTGACGAATTTAGATTTGTCAGAAATAATCAAATTAGTTACCAGTTGCCTTTGTAACATAGTTGTATAAAAAGTGTTTTGTCGACGTAAACTACCATAATAATTAATTTTCCTGGTGCAGTTTTATTTTGCAAACAATGATAAGCTTTAATTTACACAGTCTTTATTATTATTATTATTATTATTATTATTATTATTATTATTACTTACCATACTCATTTTTTATGTTTCATTTGCCAACAATGCCCTGCTAAATCATACACAGTTTGTATTTTAATAATGTGAACAGTTTAAATTTTAAGGTCAGTAGCTAATCAAATAAATGTGTGTTATGACTTAATCGGCTAGCGTTACATTATATAATAATAATAATAATAATAATAATAATAATAATAATAATAATAATAATAATAATAATAATGACTTTGTTTGTGCCTAATCTATAGAAGTTCTAAGCGCTTTACAACATCTTTAATGATATGATTACACTACAGAAAAACAAAAACAAAAGCATGAAATTGGAAAACATAAAAACAGGCTGAAAACATTTAAGATACAAAACATTATTAGGTCTCCAAGTCTGTTCCTGCAGTCGAAAAAGATGAGTTTTAAGAACATTCTTAAATGTTAATAGATATTACAGACACAATGTCAGAGTTACATGCAACAAGTCGCAGATGTCTAATCATCGTAATCATACTGAATATTGACATATATTGGTCCTAAATATGTTTTGGTTCCATTATAACCAGATAATGTCGACGTTTCATCATATATGAGCAATGTAATTTATCCCCTGAACTGAGAAACCTTGACATGTTTCACATGCGTACACATTAACCTGATGCTGATTGGCTACACCCATAGGTCAACTGATTTAAATCGAAAGCTGGAACTCAAGATGCCATGACGTCACCTTTGTAAACATAAGATCCAACAGCATGTTCTGTCAGATTGTGTTCAAGTCAACTTCTCCTTTCAAATTCTTTCAGCACCCCAGCTTAACGCCAGTAATTAAAGTAGCCTTATTTCTATAATTTACACGACTTTTTCGTTTCAGACAAACTTAAAAAGAGGCTAGTCTCTATTCCCACTCGAATCCATGCGTGTACCATATGTAAATGATGTTATTATTAGCTTAGTCACTAAAGGAAATTGTCGAATGCATCACATCACAACTTTTGATCACTCCCGGAAAATAACGGAATTATGGATGTCTTTGTTGATTGAATGAATGAGTGGCACCTTTTAATTATGAGCTGAATAGCTGAACGTTGTTAATTCATCTAGCATCTCGAATATTTCAAAGAAAGGTTTTTGACAGACAGATTTTAAATAAATCATTTCTTTCTTGCCAAACATCAGTTAGATTGGAAAAATGAAATTTATTATAAACTGTGGCCTTATTACTGAAGAAACACCTTCTTATCTCAATGGTAGATGTAATTTTGTACTGGCTTATTTCTGAATAACTACTATCGTATCTAAATGTTTGAAGTAGTTATTTACTTGCTTTTTTCTGAAACGATAATGAAAGTATTTAAATTCAATAGTGACTGAACTGGAATTCGCTATTGCTACACTACTGCATGATTATAATAGGTATACATTTTCGAGTTACCTCCCTTAGAATGAGAACTTATTAACAGTTCTTATGCATATGCACTTCCAGCATGGAAATACCTTTACAAGTCGATGCTCTTAAATAAGTAACTAAAAACAGTGAAAAGCAAGAAACTTTGTAAAATTCAACAAAATAATTTATTTCAATAGAATAGAAAGCAAAAATGAAAAATAAAATTTATGTGAGCTTTTAATTTTGATGCATGTCCCTGTTCGGATTTTACCCCCCATGCTGCTGCAAGTTTAAACTATTTTGTGCAAATTTAGAACGATAAGGACTTGTTGTCATGATAACGTAAGTTGGAGAGATTATGGGGTAGACGTCGAAATCAACAATCTATCTTTCTCAAAACTCATATTTCTAAGTTTCCCTATATTCTTCATGCACCAAACTAGTATACATTGAAAAATGTTGTTGGGTTAAATTTCAAGTTCGAAGATGATAATATAGAATTAATTTGTGTGGTTGAGAAACCCCCTATATTCGGGTACACCGTATCGCCGAATTTAGTTCAACCTTTTGGCATAGGTGTATTTTGTCTTCCTTGCCATAACAAAATACAATATTTAACTGTCCTATTTATCATTGCCTTTTGCAAGATAGTTTTGACCCAGTTATCCAAACTATATCAGCCCATAAATTGAATCAGAATAATTTATGATGAAAATTGGAAAACACGATTCAGTTATTTATTATATTTTATCTACTCCCGGTAAATTACACCATATTGCAATTTGAACCTATCTTAACATACTACATAGCGGTAGAGAATTGTTCGTGCAACAAATGATATGATTGCATACATACACACACGCACGCACGTACATACACATACATATATACCTACATACATACGGGAGCTTCAGTGGAATAGTGGTTTGAGAGGGATTCTAATCCTTCCTTATTATATAACTATCGGTAATAAATACAGTGTCAATAATTTAATGACAGTTAAATTGTCAGCCAAAATACGACCCTCTTTGAGCTGTTTGTGCGCCTAATATTTGACAGCATTTGTTCAAGTTGAATCGTACGATTAGACTAGACAGGGTCAGCTTCTATGGTGTGTCCTCGGGCACTTTCCCCCAATTGCTTCGGCACTAAATACCCTAGTTGTGTTGTTATGCCGTACAGCACGATACTTAACTCAACAATACATACATACATATCTGGTATTTGGTCTTGCATAACTATTTTCATCTCATACCCACTTATCTCAACAATGAGTACATTCTATGGATTGTACTTGACTAAAAAGCGAACGTTGTGCTGAACAAACGAGTCCTTTTGAGTTGTAAGGTCGCATGTCAAAAAGTAGTGGTATTCAAATGTGTTTGCACTGATATGTACTGTTAAAGTAACAAATGTAAAGCATTCTAACATTTGCTTTGCAAATTTTAGTAAAATGGAATTAAATAACTAAATGAATATATAAATGAACGAAGAGCAATCCCAGAATACATGGATCTAATAATTCATTCGAGATGATAGTACACTTTCGACACGTCTTTCTCTATTTTTACCCTTTGTTCGTCCATCTCCTTCACCAATTTTCAATCGTTCTAGTTTTTAGTCATTTATTATTCAACAGACATTCGGGACATGTTTTATTACGTGTATCGTATTTCAAGGTGACCTGACCTAGCCCTCAGTAGTGCGCGTGACCTGAACAAGGAAGAACTCTGCAGTAAACTGGGTATAACATTTAGCATCTTGTATTTCAACATCCCCAGGGCATTAAGGGATGTTGTCAATCCTATCCATTAACAAATGACACTTTAATTCTGTATTTTATATTTTAATTGACTGTATCGTTTAGTATTAAATATTTGTAACCTACAACTTTTTTAACAACTCTAAAATTGCATATAATCTATGATTTTATAGATTAGCTTTAATTGATAGTTAACCCCTATCTTGCCGATCTCTTTCAACCATTGTCAGCCTTATACTTAAGATCGGTCACCAAATAACAATTCCTTGTTTTATCGTTCATATATTAGTAGAATATTTAGACGCATGTAGTCGAGTCTCAACATAGATAGGGTAGGTCATCATGATACACACCTGTATACGACTTTCGGAATAGCAAAGCAGTATGAAATAAAAATGTAGATAAAGACCAAATATTTGCCTTCATTCACTTGCATTTCTATATTTTACAAATATTATAAACTAATACATATGAACCCAAAACAATTTGAATTTAAAATCAATATATATTTCAAGGTCCATATATGAAACGACGAATCCTACACGATAGATTGATATATAATTGGTTCCAACGTCTAAGTTACGTTTAGAGCTTAATTACTTGAATGGAAATCTAAAAGTGCTACTCAAAGAAACGAAATATCTTTTAAATACAATACGCCCTTTCTATTTTTAATTGTAACATGTACATAACAAATGTAACTGAAATGTGAATTGTCAATAGAACGCATTGTTAAGTATTTTTAAAATTTACTTGGAAATATAGTTTAATAAATGGCATCCGTAAATTAATATACTAAAAAAAATCAAATAAAAAATTCAATAACTGATAATTTTTTTAAAAAATATATTTGTCCTGTTACCCATTTATTGTATACAATAAATGGGTAATATACAATAAATATATACCAGTATACCAGCTTATAGGTTTCTGTTTCTTATTTATTCTTCACCAAAATCTTCAGGACACATTTTATCACGTCTATCGTACTTAACCTGACCCTCAATAGCGTGGGTAAAACGTGACGTGATCCAGGAAGATATCTGCAGCAAACTGGTTACAACATGCATCATAACATAGCTCAATATTTACCCAGGGATTAAGGAGTGTTGTCAATATTACTATAAACTATACAATCATAAATAGCACTTTAATTCTGAATATCATATTTCAATTTATTTTATCTTTCAATCTAAACGTGAAATTTAATTCGCTTATCAAAACTCAACATTCAGTTACAATCCATTGTTTTGAAAAAACTTTCTTGTTGATAGTCAACCCCAATGAAGCCTATCTGTGTAAACCACTGCCTGGATTCTTTTTAGTAATTCTGCTGCCAAGGTCCAGATCTCACATGAATACAAAAAGATGCAGATGACTAGTGCTCTCAATAGTCTGATTTGGTGATGTTACGCCCTCCAATTGTAACTGTCACACAGTCGTTTTCCAGGGCTTCGCTCATGATGCATTCATTCTAGATGTTGAAACGTGTAGTTGACAAGAGACAACCTTACCTTTCTCCAACTGTTTTCTAGAGCCAGTCACCCATAGAACCTTGGGCAATTATTGCACTGGTAGCCTTGGCGTATAGCTGCTTGAAGATATTGGTCAACTTTTGAACGATGTTATACTTCTTCATTGTGTCCAACAATGCCTCGGGGCCCCGAGTGACCGAATGGTCTAAATTGATTCCTTTTACGGATCACTGCCATCTCATTTGTTTGTGTGGGTTCGAGTCTAAGATTCGACTAATGTTGTTATGTGAGAAAGCTTGCCAGAAGCTTCTCGTGGGTTGGTGGTTCTTTCTGGGGGGTTTTCACCGTGTTCTTATTCCACCAATAATAATGGCCGCTATTCACAGCTTATCGTGTGCTAAAAACTGGCGTTAAATTCTACAACAGCAACAACCAACCATGCCTGATGTCGCTCTGTCAAAGGTCGTTTGAAATCTATGAACACATGATAGATGTCTTGTTAATGTTGTGAGTACTTTGCAGACATAACCCTAAGATTGAATATTTGTTTTGTTGCGCTTCTTCCACTCTGGAACTCAGCCGTTTCTTCAGCGATTATTTCTTCTGCTTGTAGTTTCAGTCTGTACAAGATGATCTTCAGCACCACCTTACTAGCAGGGCTGATCAAAGTGACCGTTCTGTAATTTTGACACAGATGGACATTGCCAATTTTCAGGACTTTTATAATCAGCAACTGGGTCCACTGTGTTGGCCATTCACTTGTCTGCCAAATCTTGTAGCAGATTTATGTTAGTATCTCTATCACTGATTAAACTCCCCCCACCCCACCAAACCACACCCATTCTTGATACGTTATATGGTGTGTCTTCAGCTTTTTACTTCAGTTGCCTTGAAACTAAATCAACTTGTTCTGCTATTATGCATTAAATCGCAAAACTAAAGTCAACCATACATACATACATACATACATACATACATACATACATACATACATACATACATACATACATACATACATACATATTAATTGAATAATTAGAAACATGTATACAAGAATAAACATAGAAAGGGTAGGTCGTCATGGTACACACATGTAGACAACGTTTTCGGAAGATCAAACATGTATGAATTAAATCCGTAAATAAAGACCAAATATATTTCTTCGTTCAGTTGCATTTCTATATTTGACAAAGGTGGCAAATTTTACAAATTATTGTTGCTATGTCAATGGTGTGGCAGCTTATAGTTATATCTAGCACTGGGGCATCATGCCGCAGACATGTAGCATGATGCCCCACCAGGTCACATTATCCTGACACCAAGTCGACCAGTACTAACACTAACCTCTAAATGCTGAGCGTCAAGCGAGGCAGGTTTTAGTACCATTTGTAGAAGTCTTTGGATTGATTCTCCGGGGATCGAACCCACGACCTCCCACATCCGAGGCCGATGCTCTAACAACTAGGCCACCGGAGCGGTGTTCCTCCTAAGTGTATTGTCAATAGAAAGCATTGTCGTGTTGTATTAAAAGCTGTTTGAAAATAATGGTAAAAATGACATACAGAAATTAATATACTAATCCACAACATGCCGATTAATCATACTGGTCTAATAAATTCAACTTTTTTGGCATTTTCATCACGTTGCCTTCATGTATCCATGGATTAAGGGATTAATGGGTGTTGTCAATAACAATATTTCCTATATGTTAAAAAATGACACTTTAATTTTGTTTTTCAGATATTAATTGATTTATCATTTACACGTTTTTAAAAACTCCACAATTAATTAGAATCCATAATCCATAAATTCAATCCCCATCTCACCGATCTCTGTAAAATACTGCCAGCGTAAAACTTACGTTTGGTCACTACATAAAACTTCCTAGTTGTATCATTCATATATAAAGAAAATGTATTGAAACATGTATAAAAGGCTCAATATAGATACTGCTGGTCATCATATTCGGAAGATCAAAGCAGTGGGAACGATCGACGTAAAAATATACTAAATATGTCTTTATTTGCTTGCATTTCTGTTTTACCAATGTTTTATGAACTAATACATGTGAACCAAAACAATTAGAATTTAAGATAAATATATAGTTTCAAGGTATGTATCTGAAATGACGAATCCTTCAAGCTCCTTTCATGAGCGGGTCTTATTTAAATACTTCATCTCCAGATGTAAAATGCTCTTTGACAGCACAGTGAATAGATAAGATGTCATTCTATCTACCGGTAATGTTATATTAGTTTTTTCTTCTTCATGTTAAACCACCCACACATTCCTGTATTGTTCCTGATAATGTAAAATTAGAACAATTAAGATTTATTGACTTTGCAGTACGTTATTAGATTTGGGTGGTAGTGGTGGAAGTCAAGATTTGGATTTGTCTGAATTTTTATTTTTAGGTATGACCATTGTTACGTGCTTAGGCTCGAATAAGCAGCAACACAGAAAGAGTGAAAACTAACAAGCTTGTAAAACTTTAACAATGATTTTTATTAAGTACAATTATTTTCATAAAATAAATAAACTTACGGTTTTAGAGAATCAAATCCAACAAATATAGAATTCACAAAACAATCCACTAATGGAATTGCATGTCCTGATAAATAAATGTTCTAATAGTTCCAGGTTCGAATCTTGACGATGTAATCCAAAATGGCTGACAATGTCACGTGATGCAGTTCTTGTTTCGTTGTTCTTGTTTTGTTATCATCCAAATGAAAATCATAAACATATGTCCTTTTTCCAAATAAATAGAATAATTCTTCTTTTCCAACGAATTGACACAAAGTCCAGAACAAAATAATAAAATTTAACACTCAAACATGAAATACACAACTAATAACTTACAGCCCAAAGATTCTACTAAAGTTAGCCTCCAAAACACAGCTATATATATATCTAATTCCCTCGTAAACTAGAGGAATCATGTGATTCTGGAAGGTCACATAAAGAAGCTACCTTCTCCAAGTCACGTAATAATGGAATGATCTAGAAGGAAATCATTCACTTCACACCCTCAAGAACTAAAAATAAAAGTTATCCTTGAAATTAACCAATAGTATTAAAGACCTGTTTACAATGTCTAAAGCAAGGTCAGATATTGAGGTAACCAAGCCAAGGTCAGCCTGTTTACAACTAGAGTCTAAGTCAAACTGAATTTTCTAGAAAAATTTCCCAATTAATGGATATTAAACCCTAAATGACAAATTTGGATTTAACAATTAAAAAATAAATAATTTAAATCCAATAGCCGTAACACCATATTCCCCAAATTACCAGAATACTTCTTGTTTACATAATCAAAAGTGACATATTGCTCTAATTTAAAGCTGTATTGTTTTCAAAATGCTAAAACAATAATTATATATGTAAAACGTTCGAGATTCAGAATACATCATAAATTGACATCTAATACGGCTTTTGGCACACCGCCACACATTTATTTTCTCTTCATTTTCATAACAAAAGACGTGTGTTCAGTTAACACTTGATTTACCCTTGTTATTTACTAGGATCTTTTCATCCATATGTTGAAACTATGGGCACCAAATTTATAACCATAACAATATATCATGAAATTGTAAACCGATCATCAGGTATTTATAATGTTGATCTTGCTCTACATTATTTCAGTTCTAACCTATCACAAAGCACTGCAGGGTGGGAAAGAAGTACATAGATAGATTGATAGATAGATAGATAGATAGATAGATAGATAGATAGATAGATAGATAGATAGATAGATAGATAGATAGATAGATAGATAGATAGATAGATAGATAGATAGATACAATAACAATGGTTAATATATACATTGACAATAGTTAATTATATGTATGTACAATATCTTCCTAGTCAAGACTAAATTTTAGCTTGCTGGCTAGAAGTTATAATACGGATCTAAACTGTTACCACACCATCTCTTTATCTCCATTCCGACTGGGTGTCTCTGTGACTCAATCCAGTCAACTAAGTGGACAATGTCCTTCACGCTGTCGGTCCACATAGGATTTATAATATGACCCATTCCCCCCCCTCGCAGGTTCCTCTGATATTAAAACTAAGCTGTAACATATAGGTGGGAATTTGCATGATATAATGCTTGTGCCAATTCAAGATGCTGGGTCTGTTCATTGGTCACCTTATGTAAGATTAACTCTAGCATGCAGCTCTGTTTATACATGAAACCATGACTTGACAAGACTTACCATCTGGGGCTGATGAGATTTGTTTATCATATACTGAACATCAAAACCGACCGTTTCAGAGGCCTAAGTGGTTAGAGCGTCCGCCTCGGATGCTTGAGGTTGTGGGCTCGAACATCAGCCGATTTATACCAAACACTTATAACAATTGTACTAACAATTGCATCACTAGGCGTTCAGAATTAAGAGTTAAGTGTTTGGACTGGTCGACCTGCTATCAAGATAATGTGACTGTGTGGGACATCGCGCCGCATGGCTGCTGCATGATGTCCTAGTGTTAGGCATCACCATAAACTGTAGATGTGTTAGGGATATGATTATGAAAAGTTGTGAAAGATACATTAAAAATTCATCACACACACACACACACACAATTTATTTCCATTCTGTAAAACTGTTTTAGTTTATCATTATTCACACTTAAATAATACGGATTTAGGCTGCATCAATTTTATAGCAAATGAAAATTCGGCAAAAGCCCCTACCCTCCCCTAATGACGTCACTAGAAAATGCTGCTGGATATGCGCTACAAATAACTGATTTAATTCAATATCACACACCCAATTTTATAGTTTGCATTAATTCGACCATCGTGAATTTATCCAACTGTATGGGCCATTGAATGGTGCGGATCTAATCCCATGTTTGAAGCATCATGGGAGGCCAGGGTACCAGGCTATACTCCAGACAAAGGGACACATTTAGACAAGGGAATAAGTTAATACAAAACATGCAGCACAGTATCAACCAAAAGAAATATATTTATATTTTTGCTGCCAATAATACTGTTATCAAAAGTGAAAAATAGACTTTCTGATGGATAATAATAATAATAATAATAATAATAATAATAATAATAATAATAATAATAATAATAATAATAACAACTACAACAATAATAATAATAACATGATTACACTTTGAGTTCAATTAGCTCTAGAAAAGCCAGCTTGCATGAATACTGCATGACTTTAAGGTCCATCATGACTCTAATATAAATAAAAACAGCATTTTTCTAATAATAATAATAATCACAGAGACACAAGTTCATACAAAACATGCATCACAGTATCAATCAAAATAAATGAATGGATAGTATTCTGATGGTTAATAATTATAACAACAACAACAACAATAATAATAATAGTAATAATAATAATAATAATAATAATCACAGAGACACAAGTTCATACAAAACATGCATCACAGCATCAATCAAAATAAATGGATGTATAGTATTCTGATGGTTAATAATAATAGCAACAATAATAATAATAATAATAATAATAATAATAATAATAATAATAATAATAATAATAATAATAATAATAATAATCATCAGAGACACAAGTTCATACAAAACATGCATCACAGCATCAATCAAAATAAATGGATGTATAGTATTCTGATGGTTAATAACAATACTAATAATAATAATAATAATAATAATAATAATAATAATAATAATAATAATAACATTATTACGATTTGATTTTGAGAAGCCAGTTTGCATAAATAATGCATGACCTTAATATCCATTATGGCTCTAATATAAATAGAAAAAACAGCATTTTATTAATAATAATAATAAAAATTCACTTTAGAATTGATGACACTATTGAACAGCCGGAAAGGCACTTTTTTTCTCATGTAGACACGGTATCAGATCTACGGTATCAGAAACATTGACATCTACGGTATCAGCGATTATCAGATCTATGGTAACAGCTACGGTATCAGAAACACGGTAACAGCTACAATAAACAAAACCAGACTAATAATAGTTTTCTCAAAAATAATCTAAGCCGTAGAGTACGATATTGCATTTAAAGTCTAATAGTGACTAGTAATTCCAAATATTCCACGTTTAATTGCAATAAAAGCATCATTATACGAAATGATAAACTGAATAAAATTCACAATAAAACGAAATGTAGATTTAACACTCACCCCTTTGGCTGGAGAATTGAAAGACGAGCTTATCTATCCTTCGATTAGATATTTTGGTTCCCGTAATTATTATGAGAAATATCTCGCCTTATATACTCTCTATAGGTGAACATAAATTACATCGAGCTTGCCGTGCACCACGTGAAACGAGTATTTCGGATTTCATGTAAATAACAAACTGGCACATGCAAATCGTTACGCGCCACTTACCTTGGAGAAAATCACTTAATCACCCCAGGTAATGCGTGTACGACGAAATCAAGAAAATGGTGAGTTTCGTTTGCAATTCAAGAAGAACAAAAATCTGTTCAATTTTCGCCTAATTCTGTGACAATACCTCCCCCCTAAGAATAAAAATGTACACATTTTTAAAACTAACACAGAATAGAAGAAAAATAACTACTGATGATATCTTACAACATTTACACTGGTTATATTACAAACTGGATTTTATTGCTGGGCAAATTCATACAAATTTCCCATCATGCCCTACTCAAGTAGTCTGCGCCTATATTTTCAACTCCCCTTATTGCTTCTACACGGAAACGATAAGGTTGTAGTGTTAGCGGCCAACGCATCAACCGAGCGTTAGCGACCTTGGCCTTGTTTAAATACAGTAGGGGTTGGTGATCAGTCTCAAGAACGAAATCTCTCCCAAATAGATATGCGTGATACTTCCCGATTCCCCATACTACGGCCAAACATTCCTTTTCTATGACGGAATAATTCTTCTCCCTGGGTAGCAATTTTCTACTCGAGTAAGCTACGGGTAACTTACTGTCGTCCTGCTCTTGCAGTAAAACTGCCCCCAACCCAGTTTCAGAAGGGTCTGTTCTTAGAATAAAAGGTTTGCTGACATCTGGCAATTTCAATATAGGTGCACTAACCAGTTTCTCTTTCAGAGTACAAAATGCTTTATCTTGTGGCGGTCCCCATTCAACTTTGTTTGGTTGCCCCTTCTTGGTCAAATCAGACAGCGGGCTAGCAATGGCTGCAAAGTTCGGTATAAACTTTTTGTAAAAACCTACTAGACCTAGAAATGATCTTACCTGCGTTTTATTGGTTGGCTTCGGTGCGTCTCTAATTGCTTCAATTTGCTTGGGATGAGGTTTTAACTGACCCATACCGCTGACCCTATGACCCAAACAATCTAAATCTGTATAACCAATACTGCATTTAGTGGGTCTCACTGTAAGGTTCGCTTTGCGGAGTCTATTGAAGAGCTCGCTCAGGACGGACACGTGCTCACTCCAAGTATTCGTGTACATGAATATGTCGTCTACAAAGCTATCAACGTTTGTTAAACCTTTAAGCAATTTACGCATCAAACGACAACAGGTGGCGCTGGCTCCAACTAACCCGAATGGCATCACTTTGAATTGATACAGTCCTTTCTGGGTCGCAAATGCTGTCAATGGTCGGGATCCTGGGACAATGGGAACCTGCCAATATCCCTTGGCCAGATCTAATTTGGAAATCCATCGGTTTCCCGACAACTTCGCAAATAGACCCTCCATATCTGCATCGAACACAGTGATTTTATTTAACTGCCGAAAATCAATGCAGAATCGGTTCGTCCCGTCCTTTTTCCTGACAAGCACTACTGGAGAAGAATATGGCGAGTTGGAGGGTTCAATCACCCCCAGATCCAACATTTTACCCACCTCTTCGTCCACAGCTTCACGTGCGTTGTATGGCACCGGATAGCCCTTGATTCGAATAGGGTCAGACGTATTCAGCTTAATTTTGAGGTCCAACAAAGTTGTACAACCTGGTCTGTCAGTGAATACATAAGAATGTTTAGCCAAGAGCGCATTAATCTGTTGACGCTGGTCTTTCGTCAACTCCGCACTCACATCGACTTTATCTATCCCCTTTCCCGCAACTCCCAAGGGACATTCAAGGGAACTCTCTATATTCGAATCAGCTTCATCATCGTCTACGACTGCCGTACAAACGACATTTAAGACCCCCTTTCCAACATTGTCGCTCTGTCTCTTAATATACAACTTGAGCATATTCGCATGGAATGTTTTTACAATACCGTCCATGTCAATTTTAAAGTCCATGTCACCTTTTACTTCTTTAACTTCATATGGACCTTTCCACTGGACTAATAACTTATTCGAACTCGTTGGAAGAAGCAATAACACCTGATCTCCCACAAGAAATTTCCTATTACGCGCTCTGCGGTTGTAATACTTGGCATATCTGCACCCCGATTTAATCAATTTGTCACGTGCCATCTGGCATGTACTCTCAAGTTTGTTTCTTAGATCTAAAACGTACTGGTAAGTCGTTTTTATTTCCTCGTTCGCGACATCACCAGTCCATAGTTCGCGTAGTATCCGCATCGGGCCTCGAACTGTTCTACCATACAACAGTTCAAAGGGTGAGAACCCTAAACTTTCCTGCGGTACTTCACGGTACGCGAACAGAACAGCGTTTAAATAACGGTCCCAGTCTTGCGGACGTTCCGCGCACATCTTTCGTAGCATGCTTTTCAGGGTACCATTAAACTTCTCTGCCAGTCCATTGCACATCGGATGGTATGGGGTAGTGTTTAGCTGTTTGATGGATAACAGCCTACTTATTTCACCCATGAGGTCAGAGGTGAATTGGGCATCACAATCAGTGAGGATTTCTTCTGGTACCCCTACCCTACTGAAGATATCAACTAATGCTTCAGCTACCCTTTCCGTTTCAATAGTTGGTAACGCTACGGCCTCGGGGTATCTGGTTGCGTAGTCAACCAGAGTAAGAATATACCGATTCTTTCTTTCGGTAACTGGGTGTATTGGTCCTACAATATCTACTGCCACTCTTTTAAACGGTGTATCTATTAATGGCATCTGTCCCAAGGGCACCCTTGTGACCCTTCCCTTACACACGGTTTTCTGACATACGTCGCACGACCTACAGAACCGTGTGACATCGCCATTAACACCGGGCCAGTAGAATTCAGCGACTACCCTGCTAGTGGTCTTAGCCTTACCTAGGTGTCCTGCCATGCTTGACTCATGCGCCACCCTAAGTACTTGAGATCTATATCTCTGGGGTATGACCACTTGCCAATACTTCTTACCCTCCCGAGCGCTAAACTCCCTATGAATTAATCCGTTCTTGCGTACGAATCTCGAGCTACCCCCACGCTTGCAATGTTTAATCGCGCCGGACGTGATTTTCTCAACAATTGTTCTGATGGATTCATCACGTTCTTGCTCTTGTTTGAAATCATCGCGGGAAATTCCTGAGATCGATTCAGGAACTATTAATTTACGAAACGCGGTTTTCTCTCGCCGTGTTTGCGCTCGCGTTTCGACTGCCTGGGCCAAAGGTATTTTAAAATCGGCCATGGTTGGAAGACGGGAACCTTCAACATTACCGATCGTCAGATCGTAAATAGGATTGTCCATACAAAGGGCATCAACAGTTCCCGTTAAGAAAGGTGTTTTTACTGTGATCCTTGCTACGGGAATGCGACCCATCGTCTGATCAAGTAACATACATGGGGATTCCCACCCGAGCATTTGGTTATCCTGCACGAGACTACGTTTGATCACTACGCCCGTACAACCAGTGTCACGCAATACCACGACTTCTCGACCGTTGACAAACCCTCTCGCGGTTGGTACACGCGCTTCAGGAAATAAACACGTGCCAAGCGAATGAATACAAGGTTCTACCTGTACGATGTTATCAGATATACCTTTACTTTGTATAGCCACTGCTACCTTATGTATAAGTGCCTTTCTTTTAGGACAGTCTTTTTGAACATGACCCCATGCATTACACAAGAAACATTGCACACGCTGAAAAACTGGATTCCTAACTGACCTTTTTACCTCAGCTGATTTTACAGGCTCCCTAGGCATAGGTCTTACAGACTGGTTTCCAGACTTAAAATCTTTCAAAACCACGTTCTGGGTTCCCCCATGAGCTTCGGCAAATAAATCGGCTTGCTTAGCCATATCTTTTACGTTCGTGAAGACTTTCTCCTTCAGAAATTGATCTAATTCTCGCCCAACTGTACTAAATAATTGATCTCTGAGCAAGAAATCAGTCAGCCCTTCAAACATTTTCACCGCTTTGCCGCATTCAATCAACCGCTCAAAATAGTTCGCAATTCTGACGGTGAACTGACCAAACGTTTCTCCCTTATCGGGCTTGCTATACCTGAACTTTTTACGAAATCCCTGTTCAGTAAGCTCGTACCTTTTTAGAAGTGCTTCCTTTAGGACGTCGTACTTAAAAACATCGTCCCTAGGAAGTCGCGAGTATACATCCAGCGCTTTACTTTTTAATAAAGCACTAAGATGCAATGCCCAGTCATTTTGACTCCACTTCTGGTTTTCGGCATACCGCTCAAAGCGATGAAGATAACTATCCATGTTATCTTTTTCATCGTCAAAGGGAGGTAATTTGGGGCCCCTTAATTTGCTAAAGGCAGAATCGTGTTCTCTTCCAGATGTCGCTAATTCTACCTTACGCTCATGATCCCGTTGCTTTGCTTTTTCTTCTAACCCTAACATTTCTACTTTCGCTAGTTTATCTAACTCTACTCGCCTTTGCTCCGCTTCCATTTCCCATTCTATCCTGTCTTTTTCGGCCTGCTTCTCTAATTCTATCTTTTCCCTTTGGGCCTGCTTCTCTAATTCTATCTTATCCTTCTCAAATTCTATCTTTTCCCTCTCAAAGGCCCATTTCCTATCTTCGGATTCCCTTTCTAATTCCCGTGCCCTAACCCTTTCGTCCCTTTCCCGGGCTTGTTTTTCTTGAATAAATTTTCTTAAGCTTTCGCCTTCATAACCAAATTCTCTGCCTAAGGCAACCAAGTCCTTAAGGGATGACATGACAAAGACAATTGTAATATAAAAATATAAATATATATATATACCACAGGCTGACCTTATCTTCCTGATGAAGGTAACCAAACCAATACTTTACATATGTTTATACTTCACAATAAAATGATTGACAGTTAACTTAATCCAGCGATCCCACTTCTGACATCATTGTAACATAATTGTTACCGAGAGGAGGGTGGATTAAATGAACAATACAAACACAATTTGTGAAAGAAAATATAAATTTATCTAATACATTATAAATGAAAAAAATACAGATGTAACAATACAATAATTCATGCACTCAACCCACAATTACACTCACAACCATTCACAATACATGAACAAATTAAATATTAATACAAAAGAAACCTCAGATGTAAAGGGATCTCTTGGACTATACACAGATCCAAGGATCCTTTACGAAAGTTAAATTAATGCAATTATAAATTACGAAAAATGAACACAAACGACAAACTATACTATCACACGATGGATTGCGATAACTAGCACGACCATATACTTGTATTCAATCAAGTTGCTAGCTTTTATTGATATCTATGCGATCACTTGAAATATTATTGTGATCTGACATAAGCATGCAAATACAACAATGTATTAAATTGTATTACAATTTCAATACACATATGTGTCTCGACCCCGTATAACCGCACGATTCAGCAACAGTTGAATCGTCTCCCAGTTTCCCCGAAAACCTAGGGTTGACCAATACTATTATCGGACGTTTCCCTTCACGGATCCACCACAGTTATACGTTCAGACAACATACAACATCTACCAGAACCAACGGTTCCTCACTACCCTAGATGTCGACCCGGATGTTTTACAACTCAGATAGCTCCGACACTCGGACTTCTAGCTTTCCGGATATTTACACGTTACACAGATGTTGACGAACAGACAGTTCGACACACAGACAGATACTTCAATTCCGTTTGCACAAATTAACGGCACAATCACATTCAGATATTTATACAGAGATGTTCCACAACAAATCAGACGATATCAAAGACGTTTATCAAAAGATGGTATCAGATGTGTTAACAGCTACGGTATCAGAAATGGTATCAACTACGTTAGCAGCTACGGTATCAGAAACATTGACATCTACGGTATCAGATCTACGGTATCAGAAACATTGACATCTACGGTATCAGCGATTATCAGATCTATGGTAACAGCGATTGTCAGCTACAGTATCAGAAACACGGTAACAGCTACGGTATCAGAAACACGGTAACAGCTACAATAAACAAAACCAGACTAATAATAGTTGTCTCAAAAATAGTCTAAGCCGTAGAGTACGATATTGCATTTAAAGTCTAATAGTGACTAGTAATTCCAAATATTCCACGTTTAATTGCAATAAAAGCATCATTATACGAAATGATAAACTGAATAAAATTCACAATAAAACGAAATGTAGATTTAACACTCACCCCTTTGGCTGGAGAATTGAAAGACGAGCTTATCTATCCTTCGATTAGATATTTTGGTTCCCGTAATTATTATGAGAAATATCTCGCCTTATATACTCTCTATAGGTGAACATAAATTACATCGAGCTTGCCGTGCACTACGTGAAACGAGTATTTCGGATTTCATGTAAATAACAAACTGGCACATGCAAATCGTTACACGCAACTTACCTTGGAGAAAACAACTTAATCACCCCAGGTAATGCGTGTACGACGAAATCAAGAAAATGGTGAGTTTCGTTTGCAATTCAAGAAGAACAAAAGTCAGTTCAATTTTCGCCTAATTCTGTGACAATGACAAACTTCATTCAAATCTTTAAATGATAAATAATGACAAACCTCATTCAAATCTTTAAATGACAAATAAAATTCCAGTGTCAAAAGATACCATCTGTACAGTGATTCGTTATCAATGCAGTATCAAACGATACACATATATAACTGTCATTGTGAGTATATTGTTATTATTATAATATTCATCATAGGTTCTATGAACTAATATATACAACAAAATCTCATAGTAATTGTAATAAAGAAACTTAAATACAGTTTGGTATTTATTACCTTAGGTTTAAGGGATATGATCATAATATCAAAACTATGTATGTGTCTAGTAATGTAATAATCCACATTGTGCTGTCACTGTCATTTACAAACACAATACAAATTTGACATTCATGATTACTATATACAGTTTAGAAGTCAGCAAGAAACTTTAACTGCAAATTCACTTCAACAATGACAGTTTGGAACATATGCATACATTTCATTTAATTTAATGGTAATTTCTAACACTAGCCATCCTTGACTGAGGAGATGTTAATGACCCAGCAATATTAATTTTGAAAGCAAAACATTAATCTTAATAATATAGACTGTACTGTTTGCTAGATATGCAGTGGTATCGATTCTTTATTGATATTCCAAGTAAACTAACAATAAAATTATGATTATGCCTCTTAATACATTAAGTCAAATGTGATTCAAATACTATATATTCCACGTGTATACATTAAAGTTTACCTAGATTACAGTAAGCAAACTTACATTATGCAGTCTTCATTATTTCATGGGAATTACCATACCTGAAAATTGAGACAAAACTCTGATGATTACCTGTGGCTATTTTTGGAATCTTCAGCGAGCTATACATCTGGATGTCATTGTTTGTATAGGGGTGCAATTTTTCATAGGAATCATTCTCTGGAGGCCTTAAGTTAGAAATTGATATATTGCCAGATATATCCAGTCCCATAATGCTGAATGCAAATCTTCATAAAGAACGGATTTAAAATGTTAGTTCGTAAGAAATATTATTTATGTGTACATGCTTTAATTTGAAAGAGCATGAGCAGCAGAATGTAAATCTTCATAAAGAAGGGATTGAAAATGGTAGTTGTCACAATTTGATACATATGTGTACATACCTTTATTTAAAATAGCATGACCTACATAAGATTATTTCTTTCTTGTCAGTGATTATTCCTGTGGTATACGTATATATTGAGGATTTCAGAGAACATTAAATAAAGTATAACCTTAATGCTTTATTATTTATTGTTTGAAAACGTGACATATTTGATTTGTTGTTAATAACTGAGTAGATGATAATAATATACCTGTCAAAATGAACATATTACATTTTTTAAAATATCCTTAATTATTCATGCTATGTGTCTGTACCTTGTGTTGGCATTTCTGTTCTCTTCTAATTTAATATCTGTGGAGAGATGTGAAGTGTTGGAAATATCATTTTAAAATAAAATTTTATAACATTTAAAACATTCGCCAAACTGATTCAACCTAAGATACAAATATAAATATGGACATGAAATGCAAAGATTTCATCAAATATTATGAATCTACACTTACATAGAATGCCTTGTCATGCCAATGTTTACTGAGTAAATACAACTTTTAACATCGGTTACATAATCACGCTTTAACTACATCAAAATAGTATATGAACAAATCAGTCTCCAAGAAATTTTCTGGATGCATGACTTGTAATAAATATATTCATTTGCTTAATAACATTTTAAAAAGTGCAATGCAATGCATTACTAAATACTTAAATCAAATGATAGAAATTGCTCATTAATTCTTACATGAGATTTTTTGGTATTGTTTTAAATAAATTTTGTTGAAACAAAAATCTTTGATATTTTAACAGCTCATTGCATATAGCGATAATACAATTTAACTTTAGCATGATGGGTACAAGTTTTGTTTTAAAAGCACATTCTGCAAGATATGAAATAAATAAATGTGTATATTATTATATTGGAAGAGTTAAATGCAATACATTCTTAAAACATAAATGAAGAAAAGTGTTACATTTATGTTTAGATACATATGGGTTGTATTTTCATTCTTTTGGAAAATGTACAGTGCAATGCATTACTAAAAGCTTAAATCAAGTGATGGAAATTGTTCATTAATTCTTAAGTGTGAGATGTGTTTTGTATTGTTTTAAATATACTTTGTTGAAACAAAAGTCTTTGATACCATAACAGCTGAGTGCATATAGCGATAATACAATTTAGCTTTTGTATGATGGGTACAAGTTTTCTTTTGAAAACACAACCTGCAAGATGTGAAATAATTCTTTTTTACATATTATTTTATTGGAAAAGTTAAATGCAATATATTCTTGAAACAAAAATAAAGAAAATTCTTACATTTATTTGTAGATACATATGGGTTGTATTTTCATTCTTTTGGAGAATCTTTGATTTTAAATTAGCTTAATACTCATTACATATTTTCATTATATCTTAAGACATTTTAAATTAGCTCAATACTCATTACATATTTTCATCATATCTTAAGACATTTTGTATAATGGAAAATAAAAAAGTTTAAACCTTTGTATTGTCTTTGTGCTAAATATCCCAATCTTATATTTTATTCTCCTTGCCCTACCATATTTACTCATAACTCCTACAGGTCCAGACTTAAATACCATGATGCCCTTTGATCTTCTCCACTTTATTGTTTTAGGAATTTTAAAGGTGCAGTTTAATGTTTAATGTTTTAGGGATTTTAAAGGTGCAGTTTGAAGTTTCAGGAATTTTAAAGGTGTACTTTAATGTTTTAGGAATTTTAAATGTGCATTTTTAAGTTTTAGGAATTTTAAAAGTAAGTTTGAAGTTTTAGGAATTTTAAAAGTGTAGTTTAAAGTTTTAGGAATTTTAAAGGTACAGTTTGAAGCATTAGTAAATTTTAATGTGCAGTTTAATGTTTTAAGAATTTAAGGATGCAGTTCCAAATTTTAGGAATTTTAATAGTGCAGTTTAATGTTTTAGGATTTTTAAAGGTGCAGTTTATTGTTATAGGAATTTTAAAGGTGTAGTTTAATGTTTTAGGAATTCTAAAGGTGTAGTTTATTCTTTTAGGAATTTTAACGGTTTAGTTTAATGTTTAGGAATTCTAAAGGTGTAGTTTAATGTTTCAGGAATTTTAAAGGTGCAGTTTGAAGTTTTAGAAGATATCTACTGTTCAACAACCCAACGGCTGAGAATAAAAATCACCAGATGATATAACAATAAAAGCACAATAAGTGTGAAGATACAGTACAGCATATATGCCACTTTTGTGCTGGCCCAATAAGATACCAATTTATCAACAGCAAACACATGCTTACTGCTATTACAAGTAATTATTACAAGACCATTACATTATGATGTTAAAAACTAACACATTTTGTCAGAATGGAAGTTTCAAAGTGTCAAAGTCATTAAAAGGGCAATTAATGATAGCTACTGTGAAGGTACATATTTTAATTTTGTTGTAGTCGACTTTTATATGATTTCACAAAAATCATGGAATAAATTAAATTATTTAAATGCTCATCTTTTTCTCCGTTAAATTTATAGTCATAATTGTCCAATATTTTGAGAGATTGCACTAATACGCAACTTCATTGAACTTACATGTGCCCAATAGTGTATTAAGAACTACTTTGTAAATAGATAATGTACGATGTCGTAATAGACTCTTTACATTTTACTATTTAAATTAGTTTCTGAATGAACTAAATGAAATGTTTCATCATGGACTGCCACATATCAGCTGCTTTGGCAATATCCGCGTTAATGTTTTGGATACAATGTGTAGGATTTAAGCTAGCTATAGATGCCAGACAGGGTTCTTACAAATAGCATGCAAATGAAAAGGAAATAACTGTCTTATTTAGCTGGTAAGAAGAATCTCAAAACATATAATTACAGATTTACACCCTGAATTTCCATAAAATGTACTTAGTTCTACAAATTCGAATTACTTGAGCTATGTCATGGGTTCTCAAGCATGATTACACAGATCAAGATTGTACTGTAGTTTTAAATATATTCCAAATGTAATTACATCCCCTTTATTGCACTAAAATGAAATAAACAATAAATTCCATAGTGTCTTTTTGATAATTGCAATGAAAATACTTCATATTTTCCCCCACATTATGATTTCAACCATTCAATGGCAGAACATAAACACGCTTGCAGATGCCAACACGCTTCCTCCATGCTGCTTCAGTCTGATAATTGACATGTAGAAATCCAGTGCATACTTACGAAATTTCATAGAATTGACAAAAATACCAACACTATTCATTCCAGATCAAATGGAAAAATTGTTGCAATGCGCAATCATTCAGAATGATTCCAAAGATCAAATATAAGTAGACCAAAATGCCATATTCTTTTGAAAGTTATGTCTAGCGTGTGACTTAATTCAAATTTATCTTGGCAGTGTTATGTATGCATTAATAATGTCGATGTTGTGTAATGATGAATCTGCGCTTGTGTATTTAGTTTGGAATACATCATACATTCAGTTACTTTGTTTCTTGTAGCTTATATTTGTTTATATAATTTTTATATAATTAATCTTTAGGTAGAATAAAAACATTATTGTAAAATAATATATACACATGTGTGTAAATAAATGTAAAGTCTATATTGTGAAACATGTGAATTGCTATTTACTATACATATGGTGATATAAATGATTTTATAACCTGTATTGAAACAATAAGGATATAATCATGAAGAGTAGGGATTGGTCATGGGTGTGAATGGAAGAAGCACTACAATTATTTGACAAGATGTATTTTCCAGTATTTATGAGTATTGTCCAGTATTGATGAAAGTGAAATAATACAAAAAATCTATTTTTAGAAAATAATGAAATATTGACATAACTATGAATCATTAATATTTACAAGCATTGAGAATCATTGATTCATCTTAGTAAGAAATGTTATAAAACATGCAGACAGAATGCACAGCAAGAATTAAAGCAGATGTTAAATTACCATTAAGATGTAGGTAGGAGCTTGCTTCACCTCTATTCAAATGCAGTCCCTCATATTCTTGTCCTTTGACTGCATCGTGTCTAACAGATCTTGAGAAAGTATGTTTGAAAGAGTAATAATGCAAAATACAATTGAATAAGATGTATCTTCAAAAAATATTTTTTATTTAATATCCTGCATCTGAAATATGTATTATTAATGTACAATTAATAATGAATAATGCAATTGCTTCAGAAATGTATGCATTAGCTGAATTCTACGTAATTATTCGAGGTACAAAACAAAAATATAACAATTTAAATGTGAGCACTCATTTTCCTTTTTATATTGCCAGTATTGTTTTAATTTATCTCATTGCTAGTCACTGCAGCACCCTTTGTGGCCCAAATTCATGGTAGCAAAGTAAGCACATATTTCATGCTGCATCCCTATGTGATTGATTGATGTTATGTACTATTTGTTCCTTTGCTTTGCATTGTTATTCTATTTTGAAATATGTTGTCAATCAGACTAGTCATTTAACATCATTGCAGTCTCTTGTCAATGAGTCTCTGACTCCCACTAAATACACTGATAAAAAAAAAAATAATATATATGTCCATCTGAGGTGGTTATCTGTGGGATGAACAGTCAGAGAAACTGAAACTAATGAAGGAGGCAAGTTGACATTGGACAAAGATATTCTGATCTATCAAAACTTTGAATATTATTTTCAGCATCAAACTGAAAACAATGTTGATTTTAAATGACATACCAAACAATGATGTCAATAAAAGAAACACCAGAGTTGAAGACAGTGGAGGAAAAAAAACCCCAGGGGATATCACTGATAACAATCCATGAAGTAAACGCAGATACATCCGACCCAATTTTAAAATGGTCCAAGGCCCAAGCAGCTAAAACACATAAACCATATGGGAAATGTGGAAAAGGAATAACCAGTTGAAGAACCTGCAGCTTCTGGCAATAGGTGTAACTTGCAGAGAGTGGGAATGTATCAAACACACACTCAACCCTATCAATCAATCAGAAGGAGTATACTAGAGGTGCAATGGCACCAAATAATGGCTGGTGAAAAATGGTTTTCACGTCTCGACATGTTGAGGGTTTCTGGTAGTGAGAAAGTAGGAAAAGATCCGACAAGCTAGCCCATGTATGTCGACAGCCTTGAAATGCCCTAGCCATACTTATTTCAAATCAGGTCCAGTTTTACTAATGGACAGAAAATATACCAATAACGTGTAAGCCACCCGAGAAATTAAATCAAATTTTGTGTAGTTGAAGATTTTTTCTAACTCCAAACATACCAATGTTTCTAGTAATACCCTAGACAGGAAGCTTGTATCTCACTGATCTCAATAGTTGGCAAGATAAAGCTTTCAAGACCTCACAATGGAAAAACTGTAAAAACATACTTTTATGTTGTAGATAGTTTGACCACAGCTTCCTGTACCCTTCAAACTTCACTTGACTTAAATCTAGTCCAGCTTACTTACTCTATTGATAATGAGTCTAGCTTAGATAATTCAGCTGTTACAAGTATGCACAGTGACCAACTTCAGGAAATAAGACTGTTTGCAGGCGAGTGCAAGTTCCATCTTAAACCTGATGCAGTACCAGTGGTAACCCACTCCCATGAGAAGGGTACCAGAAGCACTAAAGTCAAAGCCTAAAGAAGAACTCACAAGAATGGAAGAGTGCAAAAGTATTGAAAGACTAACCTATTGATTGAATCATCAATCTTGTAATAACAAAGAAACTGAATTTGGGTAAATTGTGTACCAAAGGCATTAATTGATTTGATCCTTAGGACCCACTATCCTATGATGACAGTCAATGTCACAACTAAACTAATTTAGGACCTGTACTTTAGCATGTTAGACTGTACACATGGCTACTGGGGTGTGAAACTTGAAGACACATCTTCATACTTAACTACATTCAATATGCCTTTCAGAATGTTCCATTAGTTTAGGTTACCTTGTGGGATCAAATGTTCAAAAGACCTATTTTAAATGAACATTTTTAGGACATTGCAAATGTCGTGTGTATATTCAATGACATACCAGTGAAGGGACACTCTCACAAAGGACATGGCATGTTGACACGTGTACTACTTGAACTTTCAATCTCAACTCAGACAAATGCGTAGTAGATACAATTTAAGTAACCTTCTTCGGCCATACTATAAGCTCATCATCTTTAAAATCCAATCAAAACAAATTTGAGCATATTCTTAAACTTGATGCTCCTGAAAACAGGCTTGAATTAGATAAAAACTATTAGGAATAGTTAACTATCTTTTTAACTTCACGCCAAATTTAGTAGAGTTTACAAGCCTTTTAAGCACAATCTTTAAGAAAGACATGGAATCATTCTGGGATGAACTTTAGAAGGAAGCATTTAAAGAGGTCAAGGATACAATCATGCGACAACCTTTGCTGGTTTAATTTGACTAGACTACGACATTAACATTTGAAGTAGACTCCTAAAAATATGGAATTGGGGCCTGTCTTATGTAAGATGGTCACCTCATAGCATTCTCATCCAAAAGCCTAACTCAATCCGATATAGGGTATGCTCAGATAGAAAAAGTCATGATGGATATACTATTTGACTGTAAATGTTATTATCCTTTGGTTTTTACTTGATCATTTAAAGGGCACTCAGTTCAAAAACCGATTGAGTCGATCATGAGGAAGCCCCATTGGGAAGCCATTCCACTTTTCAATGCATTATGTTTCAGCACCAGCAGTACGATACAGAGGTGCATCAAGTACGAGGGAAAAATTAGCACATTAGTGATCATTTATCAAGACAATAACTTCCAGGCACATACCCAAGATTGATTGAAGTACTCAACTTTCAAGTACATACTATCAAACAATAGTTGTTTGTCACAGATCAATGGTTAGAATGTCTGATGAGCAGTAACAAAATTGATCCACAAATGCAAACTTAGATAAACACTTTAACTCAGAAATGGCATTGTGCATGTGCTAACTGCAATCTAGATGTGGTTGAGTTCTGGAATCACAGGGATGAACTATCTGTAGAAGCTGACCTAATTGTCAGAGGTCAAAAGTTAGTTATACCTAAAGTTCTCCAGCAGGAGATGATACGAGCTGTGCACAATGGTCATCTGGGAGGAAACAAGACATTAAAATGGGTGAAAGATATCATCTTTTGGCCAGCATGTCCAAAAAATTCACAGAACATGTATTAAAATGATTAATATGTCTCACCGTGACTTTACAGCTAAAAAAATCTTTAATCCCACATGGCATACCACAAAGGCCATATAACATAATTGGTACTGACCTGTTTACATTTGACCGACATAATTTGATCGACATAATAATACATTTGACCGACATAATTATCTCATAACTTTAGATTTTTATAGTTGATTTTTGAGATTGACTCATTCATTGAGATTGACTCATTCACTGACACACAAAGTATCATAATTACAGGACACTGAAAGTACACGTCATGAAACGGTATTTGTGATGTATGTGTCAGCGACAATGGACTGCAATTTTCATCTCAAGAATTCGCAAATGTTTTGAAAGAATGGGGTTTCGAACACAGGACGTCCCTTCCATTACATGTAATGTCTAATGGTTTGGCAGAAAAGGCATTCTCAATTGCAAAGAAATTGTTCACCAAGGCATGGGACATTAAACAGTACCCTGATTTAGCCATGATAGGATATAGAAATATGGCCTTGGAATACATGTGGCTATACACCAGCACACATGTTACTTGGTTGAAGAACAAAATCCGCAATACAAATTACAAAAAAATTTCTCAAACCACAGGCCGTACACCAAATTATGATTCAAAAGAAAATGCAGCAATCAAAATCAAAACAAAAACATTATTTTGACAAATCAGCAAAATTAACTAAACCAGTTTCATAAAAAAATTATGTTCAAATTGGCAAAATATCGAAACCCGCCAAAGTTATAAAAGTTCACCAAATCATAGGTTACTTAATAAAACCATGGATGAGCAGCAATATAAAAATACTCCATTACAAATAGTTATCCCTAGAGAACACCATTTTAATAACACTATTCCAAAATTAAGACTTTGAGTTTAGACACCCCATATATAACAGGGTCTGGAAGAGAGATGAAACCTAACGAGATCTATGTAAATGATGAATGGTTTTAATTACAATAGGTAAATGTTTGGGATTTGATTTGGATGCAGATTCTTTCATTGGTACAAAGTTAATAAAAAATTTAAATAAAATAACAAAGTCAGTAACTATTTAGTCATCATCATTTACAATTAAAAATTGATACTTTATTTTTCTTTTCATTAGTTTACACATAATTACTACTATTTTGTTGTGTTTGCTGGTAATATTACATTTCTTGATTCATTTTGCCTTAATAAAGACACAATAAATTATATCAAATTAAAGGTACGGTAACATCACATTAAATTTAAAATATACTTGTTCTTTCTTTCATGGGTTAATACCAACTATGTTCCTATATTAAACCATATTTAAGATAATAGTTATAAATAAAAAATGCTATGTCCAAAAATGTTTTAAAAATAAACTAGTGTTTCACTGTAGTATTTGTATGTAATTGTCTTAGTTAAATCCCAATGTGTATCATCCATTGCTTGATCTGGTGATCACTTGAAGGGGTAATTAATTCACCATGCCTTGATTTTGTATTCTCTATCTCTCGAGCTACGGCACAACCATATGTTCTTGTACATGTGTACCAGAAGATATTGAGCTTTTATAGCCCCATTTAGATCTAATTGGTTAGATTATAAAAAAAAATATACTTGAAACATAAAAGATATTGTCATAACACTATATAAGCTATTTTGTTATGTAATTTCAGATATTTCTAATTTAAAGGTACAATAATAAGTATTAAGTAGCTTAGTTATATCTTTTAATAAAGGCAATTAACGTTTTCGTATCTTCTACAGCATTTATATCTTCATGTAACAAGATACCATAAGGGAAAATAGCGCCAGTCTTACCTTTCTTTGTTCTCCCTGGTTACTTCATTTTCTGTAACAGAAATGAATTAAGATATAATGAAACAAAATCCCAGATTATTGATGAATTTAGAAGTTGTATAACACAATGGTTAAAACTTAAGTATTCAAACAATGATGGGTATAATGCATATTACAATCTATGTATATTAATTTTATGAGCTGAATTTTTATATTTAAAAACATTTATATTAATTGTATATTTCTAACTATGTCAAGATGGAGCTCACTAAAATGTTACATATAAAAATTATTAATAATTAAGGACACGAATTAACATAAACGTAAAGTCAGAGTTCCAACAGTTGCAAAAATATATGAAGTTAAAGTATGAATTTAACGACATCAGGTCATAGAAAGAATGAAAGACAAATATGGTAGTTATACATGAAGAAGTGGCATTGGATAATTACCACTACCTAAAGTTTATATGGGTCCATTCATGTTATATAAACTAATATTTTTAAAATGCGTGTATAATTGTAATAGACAATACAAGATCATATTACATACAGTCCATTCATGTTATATAGTCTAATATTTTTAAAATGCGTGTATAATTGTAATAGACAATACAAGATCATATTACACACAGTCCATTCATGTTATATAGTCTAATATTTGTAAAATGCATGTAGAATTGTAATAGACAATACAAGATCATATTATACACAGTTGACATAGAATAATACCAACAAGTCATTAATGGATATCATAATATAGGTCAAATATTATATCACATAAAGAAAACTAGACAAGTCTTTAATATAAGAGTGGGAGAAAGCTTAAACTAATTTCAATTGTTACCAATAAGTACTACTATACAAATCAAATAACTTGTCTGTTTATTTTCTACTATTCCTTTACACATATATGTATAATGATATTTAAGTTACTTTTTAAGATGCTATTGAAGATAATCTTTCTTACCATCTTCATTTTTTTTTTGTTGAGATCGTCTCCAGAGGAAGATGCTTAATCCCATGACCAAAATGAGCACAAACCCAGCACTTACTCCCCCAGCTATCCCAGCAACTGGAATTCCAAGAGTTTGGGGTGTACCATCTACTGCAAAAATGAATAAGAGCATTTAAAGTGATATCAATGACTGCTGCATCTTCCACTATAACACCAATTTGACTAATGAGTTTTATACATCACATGTGATTGTGATACTGATGATATGCTCTATGTTGCACCGCTCCGATGGCCTAGTGGCTAGAGCATCTGCTGTGGAAGCGGGAGGTCCTGGGTTCGATCCCCAGCCAAGTCCTACCAAGGACTTACAAACATGTTACTAACAGATGCCTCGCTTGTCGCTCAGCATTAAGAGGTTTGTGTTAGGACTGGCTGGCCTGGTGTCAGGATAATGTGATTGGGTGGGACATCATGCTGAATGTCTGCATCCTGATGCCCCAGTGCTAGACATCACCATAAACTGCCCCATAGCAGACATCATAGTGATTTGACTGAAAAATTGTTACAGCTACGTTAAAAATCCTAATCAAACATCAAAAAAGCTCCATGTTGGCACAAGAGGGCTTTGGAACAGGTGCACGCTTTCATAAATCTTGATTAACCATTAGCTAAAATTGCCATGATCAACAGAACTAGTTTACATGAGACGTCTTTGAAGAACAAGAAATTAAAGGAGCTTACTGCCAGCCACACAATTTTCAAAAAGGTTGGGGAGCAATCTTATAGCTGAAATCTTGTTTCAAGCATGTAAAATTTTTATTCTTTTAGTTTTGGTATCATTTGCATAAAATTGATCTGATTCCATGACCAAAATGAGCACAAACCGAGCACTTACACCCCCAGCTCTCCCAGCAAATGGAATTCCAAGAGCATTGGGTGTACCCTTTACAGTAAAAAATGAATTAAGAGTATTTAAATAGATATCAATGACTGCTTGCATCTTCCACTATACTGATACTGATGATACACTCCATGTTCAACTCTGGTGGTTAGGTTGTCCGCCGCGAAAGCGGGAGGTTGTGGGTCCGAGCCATGCCAAATAAAAATGGTACTAACAGCTCTCTCGTTTTTCGCTCAGCATTAAGAGGTTAGTGTTAGGACTGGTCGGCCTGGTGTCAGGATAATGTGACCTGGGTGGGACATCATGCTTCATGTCTTCGGCATGATACCCCAGTGCTAGACATCACTATAAACTGCCTCACAGCAGACATCGTAGTGATATGACTGAAATTTTGTTACAGCTACGTCAAAAATCCTAATCAAACCAACAAAAAAGCTCCATGTTGGCACAAGAGGGCTTTAGAACAGGTGCACACTTTCATAAATATCTCGATTATCCATTTGCTAAAATTGCCATGATCAACATAACTGGTTTACTTGAGAGGTATCTGAAGAACAAGGAATTAAAAGAAACTTACTACCAGCCACTACATTTTCAAAAGGTTGGGGAGGAAGCTTATGGCTGAGATTTTGTTTCAAGCATGTACAATTGTTTATTATTTTTGTTTTCATATTGTTTGCATAAAATTGATCTGATTCATATAACACAGCTCTTTCTAATTCGTATTGTTTCATATATATCTTGCTTATCTAACTGAATTCCAAACAACATTCATGATATTCACATTTGGAAGACTGTTTTATTTTTAGCAATGAAACTGTCATAACATTATTTGTAGCTGTTGACATGGCCAACATGGCTGAGCTTTTGGAAAAATAAACTATCACCCTGCCATGTTTGTCACCTTGGTTGAGAAAGGTGTATGGTTCTCTTAATCACTTATTTATGAAATAAACACACTTTGTATGTTTTCATTGAAGTCTTTAGTTTTGTCCCTGGTACTCTTGTATTACTGTTGTGTCTAAATAATTCAATTAGAACCAGATACACTGAAAAGATTGTTGTATTTTTTAAATGCTATACTGTTAGCTTTTGTTGCTCCTGTAGAAACGTTTTGTGATGGAATCAATGTGATGCAAGCACTACAACATATGCCATGTGTTGTAATCAGGACTGGTAAATATTTTAATTGCTACCGGCTTTTAACCGATCTTTTGTGAAGGATCCATTTGTTTTCAAAAACCTGAACTATGCCATACAATAATGGTCTCTTTCAGAATGTGTCTTTTCTAAGACTCTAATATTTATTTTTACTTCTAATCTATAAGCAGCACATTGATTGTTAACCATATAGAACCAAACATCAATACTTTAACTAGGAATGGATAGTTCCTAAACAAATTACTTTGATAACAAAATGTATATCAACTAATATTTTAATGACATATTGTGAATTATCTGTTATGTGTAATGTGTATTCAAAAGAAGGTCATGTGGTATAGTTAATTGCATATTGTTATTAGAATTGTAGTTTAAAGTTTTAGCTCTTATACAATTCCTTTCATAAGTTCATTTAGGTCTTTTGCTGAAAAATGGTGTTAAACCCTACAATAACAATGACTACAACATTTAGACTGCACATACTATTACTGTAGATGTTTTCTCCAAATTCAGTAAAGTATAATAATATGCTTAGTCTCAATTATATACAGAACATTATGAAGACGCATTTTCCTCCCATTAATTTGTTAGATCAAAATGTTTTCATGTTTGAGATGACCATTAAAGGGCCCATTGCATTCATATTAATATGTATTAAAAGGTGTATAAGAATATATTGTTATGATAATATGTATCAAAAGGTATATAAGAATATATTGTTATGATAATATGTATTAAAAGGTATATAAGAATATCTTGTTACGATAATATGTATTAAAAGGTGTATAAGAATATCGTGTTCTGATAATATGTATTAAAAGGTGTATAAGAATATCTTGTTATGATAATATGTATCAAAAGGTGTATAAGAATATCTTGTTATGATAATATGTATCAAAAGGTGTATAAGAATATCTTGCTATGATAATATGTATCAAAAGGTGTATAAGAATATCTTGTTATGATAATATGTATTAAAAGGTGTATAAGAATATATTATGATAATATGTATTAAAAGGTATATAAGAATATATTATTATGATAATATGTATTAAAAGGTATATAAGAATATCTTATGATTTTATGTATCAAAAGGTGTATAAGAATATCTTGTTATGATAATATGTATCAAAAGGTGTATAAGAATATCTTGTTATGATAATATGTATCAAAAGGTATATAATATGTATCAAAAGGTATATAAGAATATATTGTTATGATACTATGTATCAAAAGGTGTATAAGAATATATTGTTATGATAATATGTATCAATAGGTGTATAAGAATATCTTGTTATGTTAATATGTATCAAAAGGTATATAAGAATATATTGTTATGATAATATGTATCAAAAGGTGTATAAGAGTATCTTGTTATGATAATATGTATAACAAGGTATATAAGAATATCTTGTTATGATAATATGTATCGAAAGCTGTATAAGAATATCTTGTTATGATAATATGTATCGAAAGGTGTATAAGAATATCTTGTTATGATAATATGTATCAAAAGGTGTATAAGAATATCTTGTTATGATAATATGTATCAAAAGGTATATAAGAATATACTGTCATGATAATATGTATCGAAAGGTGTATAAGAATATCTTGTTATGGTAATATGTATCAAAAGGTATATAAGAATATATTGTTATGATAATATGTATTAAAAGGTATATAAGAATATCTTGTTATGATAATATGTATCAAAAGGTATATAAGAATATATTGTTATGATAATATGTATCAAAAGGTGTATAAGAATATCTTGTTATGATAATAAGTATCAAAAGGTATATAAGAATATATAGTTATGATAATATGTATCGAAAGGTCTATAAGAATATCTTGTTATGATAATATGTATCGAAAGGTGTATAAGAATATCTTGTTATGATAATATGTATCGAAAGGTCTATAAGAATATCTTGTTATGATAATATGTATCAAAAGGTGTATAAGAATATATTGTTATGATAATATGTATCAAAAGGTGTATAAGAATATCTTGTTATGATAATAAGTATCAAAAGGTATATAAGAATATATAGTTATGATAATATGTATCGAAAGGTCTATAAGAATATCTTGTTATGATAATATGTATCGAAAGGTGTATAAGAATATCTTGTTATGATAATATGTATCTAAAGGTGTATAAAAATATATTGTTATGATAATATGTATCAAAAGGTGTATAAGAATATATTGTTATGATAATATGTATCAAAAGGTGTATAAGAATATATTGTTATGATAATATGTATCGAAAGGTGTATAAGAATATCTTCTTATGATAATATGTATCGAAAGGTGTATAAGAATATCTTCTTATGATAATATGTATCGAAAGGTGTATAAGAATATCTTGTTATGATAACATGTATCGAAAGGTGTATAAGAATATCTTGTTATGATAATATGTATCGAAAGGTGTATAAGAATATCTTGTTATGATAATATGTATCGAAAGGTGTATAAGAATATCTTGTTATGATAATATGTATCGAAAGGTGTATAAGAATATCTTGTTATGATAATATGTATCAAAAGGTGTTTAAGAATATCTTGTTCTGATAATATGTATCAAAAGGTGTATAAGAATATCTTGTTATGATGATATGTATTACAAGGTGTATAAGAATATCTTGTTCTGATAATCAATCAAATTTAGTAATAGTTCCTTAAGAATTGGTCAAAGTAATATAGTGATAGATGCTTGAAGCATGCTAAGTTCATGATATATTACATAGTGCAAGTTTGATTTTGTCAGGAAAAATTAGCCTGGAAAAGAATAATATATACATTTATGCATGTACAAATAAAGATATCAAGTAAAATCCTACATCTATTGCACTGTCTAAAGATTGTAAATAATAAAATAAAAAAAGAAAAGACCAAACAGATACAAAAGTATTTTGGCTATCCTTAAAATTTACTGTAAACCAAACAGACAATAGCCATAACCACAAGCTTGACCAATTATTATTACTCTATGGTTTTAAATGAATTATCGTAATATAGCATAAACCCACAAGTTTTGTGAAATTCAACAAAAAGTTATTTACCTAGGATACAAAGTCAAAAAATAAAAATAACTTACAATATGGTCAATGAGGTCCCAACCATTCCTAAGCTATCTCACAGTACAAAATTATAGAGTACTCCAAATTAGTTCCTGTGGTATTTCAAACTAAGTTTAGTATATTGTGCTGATGTGCCAACAGACTTTATTATTGTCTATACTTTTAGAAACAATTTCACAGCAATTCTCATGCATCTATTAAATCTGAAAGTCTGAGCAGTTTGTAATGAACAATTTGAATAAATACAGAAATCCTAATGGACAAATGTTAATGCTGTGAAAAACTAATTTTCAAATAAATCATCCCCTAGACAAAAACTAAAACATAATATGAGTCAAAATACTTATTCTGGAAACAGGATCATGTACTTTAGCAGCTAGCCAATCAGGAATGAGGTGGTCCTGGTTTATACCAAGACCTTGAATTCAAATCTCAGCAACATATTTACTGTGATGAGAGTATGAACTATGCAATTGCTTACTAAAATTACCCCATTTATACAGTATTTAATAAGTGACCATTTCAATCCATAATCATGAATATTAACAGATATGATATAGCTATACATGAGGAAAAAAACAGATTTAATCAATAATGCTATTATTTACATACTAGTCTAACATAAATATATAATTAAATATGCATTATGAATATACATTATGAATGATACAACATATATACAACAACTGTGTGAACCTACTCATCCAAACATCTATAAGATATGGGAATGAGATCAGTGCTGAAAAGACCAAAAGATGACAAGCAATCTGCATGGCATGCAACAGGAAATACGAGTTACATGACCTGGGTGCAATTGTATGCTTTAAGTATCTAGGTACAATAATATTATATCATGTATCTAACTGCTATATCATCCCATAACCTGAACGGAAGGTTCAAGACTTGAGGTACTTTCCAGGATTGTACAAATGCACTGGCTAGGTTGAAACCTATTTAGAAGGGCAGCAACATTATACTTCAGTCCAAGATCAGGTTTACACTCTCCCTCATCATGTCCATATTTCTAATGCATGTGAGATAAGGACCCTCGCAGAAGAACTAGAGAGATGCATTAGATGAGATAGATCTTGAAAATCTCACACTTGCGTCTTTAATGAGGTGTTCCTTGAAATCCTTGGTACATTTTACCATATGCACCACCATAAAAAGATATGAACCAAAATAGTATCATCATATCTTCTGGCCTGTCCAAGACAATCCTATAAGGAACAGTGAGAAGGATAAGAACAAGTCAGACAGAAGAGATGGATAGGCATGAATTTTACAAAGTCCTAAAGTGCAGTGGAGAAAAGAGCCCAATGGAGAGATTGTCGCAAATTCATCAGTGGTTCCCCCAAGAACCACCCAGGCTACAGGATAAATTAAATACCAAAAACGATTGGCAATATGCATCTAGAAGTAAATCTACATTCTGACTTTCTTTGGGATTGATGTGCTTGATGTCTTCAATGTTTCATTCCTGAAAATATCTAAAGTCTATCTTAACAATTTGTTATATATTTTGTGTTTTCCATTTTGCTAATGTAAATAAGTGGCATGTGATCAATGAATACAACAAACAGTGTGCGTGTTATTTGGATTTTAAATGTAGCTTTGCAAATATACAGTCATATTGCTGTGATGTCTGCAGTGTGCCAGTTTATAGTGATGTCTAGCACTTGGTCATCATTCTGCTGAGTCTGACATACAGAATTATATCCCACCCAGTCACATTATCCTGACACCATGCAAAACCTATCAAAACACTAACCTCTTAATGCCGCATACCTAGTGAGGCAGCTGTTAGTACCACTTTATAATTTTTTTGTATGATGTGCTCGGGGTTATAACCTTGACCTCCCTAAAATCCGAGGTGGATGCTCTAACTCTTTGGCCATTGGAGGGGTCCCAACAATCTGGAAATCTTGTAGATGCACATATTATCATCAACAAATATTGGTTGCCTGATTAGGTCTTAGATAAAGGACATGCATAATCATTCATTATTCAACTCATTGGTTTGTCAAATTCTGGCATAGGATGCAGGAGAGCCTTAACTTCTATTTTGGTTTTCCTACCAATGAAAATGTTAACAATATTTACAGTATTTGCAAACATCAGTTTTAAAGTTTGGCCTATAAAAATGATTAAAGATCTTGTTACAGGTCTTACTGACTCCGAAATGATAATCCAAGGTTGTTTCCTTCACAATACTAAAAATGTTTAGGTGATGTGCCCACCCATCACCAGAGGGTACATTAGATGTTTAATGTTCTCATATGACTCCATTTTTCACACAATAAGCTGGTACATACTAATATGTGGCTTTAGATCTGCTAATGGAGACTAACAGGAGATCCCAGCTTGTTCTTTGTGCTTCTCAATCAAAATAATTGTACTTATTTAAGTTAATAATACAAGATTTTGAGAAAGCTTCTGAATCTCTTTACATTTTAATATGCAAAATCATCAACATGAATGATTCATAATTCTCAATAATAAAATCAAACTAAAGTTTGTTTGACGCAACAATGTATTGCTCTAAAATATGACACTGATCTTATCCTCATTTAAATACAAATATTGTCACTTTGTGAGCCAAAAGAGAGCCATTATATGTCCACGCAGCATTTTCTAAAGTTTCAACCTTAATCTCATCCTAACGTCATTATGTATACAAGTCTATAATTATGAATTTTATAAGCTTATCAAACCTTATCAACTGTCTTGGATGTGCAAAACCTATTAAATAGTTGTTCTTTTTCACATGCAAGCATGTCATTGGTCTGACCAGTTTCTTAAAGCAATTCTTAAACCTGTTAGTATTTACTCTGTGTATCAACACAAAACCCTTCAATACATTCATTAAACAGGCCATAATTAGCATTTTGTTGTACTTAGCAGAAAATGTCGACTTCATGAGCTTTGCCAGTAAGTACACTTAGTATTAGCCTAGTTCAGTGCTCTCTTGACCAGTTTCAATTTCAGCAATTTTCCCAATATGAAGAAAATATTGATCTACACTCTCTTCCTCAAAATGGGGGCACTAATCTAATATTTTGGTAATATAAAAACCTGAAAATATAAAGGAAAGGAGTCTGCTCTACTAATCAGTTCTAATTTTTTTAAAATTAAACAGCATTTCTTCCATTTGTATTTTTCTTGCACCTTTCTCTCTTTGCATTTATTTTACCTCTTTCTGGCACTTTCTCAACTCAATTTCCATCTGTATTTAGTGCCCTGTCCAACCTGCTAATCATTATGGAAGGTATCAAGAATACACCAAATAATGGACCAAATATTCCTCATATCTTCCTTCATTATAGATCATTCATATCTGTAAATATTTTCATATGTTGTTTTTGGACAGATTGTAAACTATAGAAACATCTTTATTCTAAATCTAATTATATTATTTGAAATGAAATTTGTATCATGAGAGTCAATAGTATTTTTGATAGACAGTCTGCTGTTTCATGGATTTTGAAAGTTCTATCAAAGAATTAAAACCACACTTACTTGCACAGATTCCAACAGTGGCAACCATTTAACAAATTCATATGCTGTCATATCATAGTATGATGTCACTTTATGCCTATATTTAATATTTATATGAACTATGTCCAAACAAATAGAGACAGCAACTGAAATGTTTAAAGTTAGCTTGCAATATAACATTTCCACAGACAATCGCCCAAGTTGTGTGAAATCTGTTTTAAATTAAGGTTGATCCATTTGCACAAATCAGAATAGAGCTATTAGTAATGAGCGAAGGAAAAAGGTACATCTCACTCTATTTTACTGCATGTGGCTTTAAACAGAACCCATCATTTGGAGAAACCAAAGTTATGGGATGTGCTTCCTGTAATGCCTGAACTACAAAATTGTTAATACAAGCAACAGCCATACTAAATGAACGAAAAGGAAGCAGATAAAATCAAACTCTTTGAAACACATATATCAATCTATGTTGGCACAAATTGCATACAAAAAATAATAAGTTCTTTTGGGCCATACATATGTCCAAAATGGAGGTTATGAGACCAAATCCACACAAGGCATTGAAAACAATGTATGATATGCACAATATATCAATGGTTCTCAATGCTGCTCACAAGGATCTCTTATAGTTTAGAATTACAAATATTAGAGAAATGAGAACAACTACTACCAAAAAACACCAAAACAATAAAATATTTAATATGCTATTCATCTACCAAATTCTATCAAATGATACGTAACCATATAAGAACTATATTGGTGGTTAACAAATGTAGATGGATGAAAAAAAGAACTATGGATATATTTGCAGTTTATCAAAATTCGTTTTATGAAATGCCCATACAAATATCATGAAAATAAAAGAACAGCACACCATTTGAGTGTGATTATGATTATTACGGCATACCTTTGAGTGTGATTATGATTTTTATGGCATATCTTTGAGTGTGATTAGGATTATTATGGCATACCTTTGAGTTTGATTATGATAATTATGGCATACCTTTGAGTGTGATTATGATAATTATGGCATACCTTTGAGTGTGATTATGATTTTTATGGCATATCTTTGAGTGTGATTAGGATTATTATGGCATACCTTTGAGTGTGATTATGATAATTATGGCATACCTTTGAATGTGATTATGATAATTATGGCATACCTTTGAGTGTGATTATGATTTTTATGGCATATCTTTGAGTGTGATTAGAATTATTATGGCATACCTTTGAGTGTGATTATGATAATTATGGCATACATTTGAGTGTGATTATGATTATTACGGCATACCTTTGAGTGTGATTATGATTATTACGGCATACCTTTGAGTGTGATTATGATAATTATGGCATACCTTTGAGTGTGATTATGATAATTATGGTATACCTTTTGAGTGTGATTGGGATTATTATGGCATACCTTTGAGTGTGATTAGGATTATTATGGCATACCTTTGAGTGTGATTAGAATTATTATGGCATATCTTTGAGTGTGATTAGGATTATTATGGCATACCTTTGAGTGTGATTATGATAATTATGGCATACCTTTGAGTTGAGTGTGATTATGATTTTTTATTGCATACCTTTGAGTGTGATTATGATTTTTATGGCATACCTTTGAGTGTGATTAGGATTATTATGGCATACCTTTGAGTGTGATTAGAATTATAATGGCATACCTTTGAGTGTGATTAGGATTATAATGGCATACCTTTGAGAGTGATTATGATTATTATGGCATACCTTTAAATGTGATTATGATATTTATGGCATACCTTTGAGTTGAGTGTGATTATGATTTTTATGGCATACCTTTGAGTGTGATTATGATTTTTATGGCATACCTTTGAGTGTGATTAGGATTATTATGGCATACCTTTAAGTGTGATTAGAATTATTATGGCATACCTTTGTGATTATGATTATTATGGCATACCTTTGAGTGTGATTAGGATTATTATGGCATACCTTTGAGTGTGATTAAAATTATTATGGCATACCTTTGAGTGTGATTATGATAATTATGGCATACCTTTGAGTGTGATTATGATAATTATGGTATACCTTTTGAGTGTGATTATGATTTTTATGGAATACCTTTGAGTTGAGTGTGATTATGATTTTTATGGCATACCTTTGAGTGTGATTAGGATTATTAAGGCATACCTTTGAATGTGATTATGATTATTATGGCATACCTTTGAGTGTGATTAGAATTATTATGGCATACCTTTGAGTGTGATTATGATAATTATGGCATACCTTTGAGTTGAGTGTGATTATGATTTTTATGGCATACCTTTGAGTGTGATTAGGATTATTATGGCATACCTTTGAGTGTGATTATGATAATTATAGCATACCTTTGAGTTGTGTGATTATGATTTTTACGGCATACCTTTGAGTGTGATTAGAATTATTATGGCATACCTTTGAGTGTGATTATGATTATTATGGCATACCTTTGAGTGTGATTATGATTATTACGGCATACCTTTGAGTGTGATTATGATTATTATGGCATACCTTTGAGTGTGATTATGATAATTATGGCATACCTTTGAGTGTGATTAGGATAATTATGGCATACCTTTGAGTGTGATTATGATAATTACGGCTTACCTTTGAGTGTGATTATGATTATTATGGCATACATTTGAGTGTGATTATGATAATTATGGCATACCTTTGAGTTGAGTGTGATTATGACTTTTACGGCATACCTTTGAGTGTGATTAGAATTATTATGGCATACCTTTGAGTGTGATTAGGATTATTATGACATAAATTTGAGTGTGATTTGGATTATTATGGCATACCTTTGAGTGTGATTAGGATTAGTATGACATACCTTTGAGTGTGATTAGGATTATTATGGCATACCTTTGAGTGTGATTAGAATTATTATGGCATACCTTTGAATGTGATTATGATTATTATGGCATACCTTTGAGTGTGATTATGATTTTTACGGCATACCTTTGAGTTGAGTGTGATTATGATTTTTACGGCATACCTTTGAGTGTGATTAGAATGATTATGGCATACCTTTGAGTGTGATTAGGATTAGTATGGCATACCTTTGAGTGTGATTATTATTATTATGGCATACCTTTGAGTGTGATTATGATAATTATGGCATACTTTTGAGTGTGATTATGATAATTATGGCATACCTTTGAGTGTGATTATAATTATTATGACATACATTTGTGTGTGATTAGGATTATTATGGCATACCTTTGAGTGTGATTGTGATTATTATGGCATACATTTGAGTGTGATTATGATTATTATGGCATACCTTTGAGTTGAGTGTGATTATGATTTTTATGGCATACCTTTGAGTGTGATTATGATTTTTATGGCATACCTTTGAGTGTGATTAGAATTATTATGTCATACCTTTGAGTGTGATCATGATTATTATGGCATGCCTTTGAGTGTGATTAGGATTATTATGGCATACCTTTGAGAGTGATTATGATTATTATGGCATACCTTTAAATGTGATTATGATAATTATGGCATACCTTTGAGTTGAGTGTGATTATGATTTTTATGGCATACCTTTGAGTGTGATTAGGATTATTATGACATACATTTGTGTGTGATTAGGATTATTATGGCATACCTTTGAGTGTGATTAGAATTATTATGGCATACCTTTGAGTGTGATTAGGATTATTACATTGGTCACATTGCTTGACCCCAAAGGGTTGTTGGTCGACATAGATATGCTGTACCCTGTGTTGGGAATGAGATCTTCTATTGTCTGAGTCCCCAATTTCCTATATCCAGGATCAGGTGCATATACATTTCTCGTGATGTCACTGGCGGTAATTATTATATGGAATGTCTGCTTTAGTCCGCCATCATATCCTGCCAACCACTGCACTGTCAGGCTTGTTTGTTTTACATCAGCAACTGTTACATTGGAGGGAATGTCAGGGACATCTACAATATAAAAAAAGATGAAGGTGTATAAAAAGATGTCAAATGTCATGTTAAAGAAATATTCAGTTTTATATGTAGCATAGATAAGAAGCCCATTGGTCAATACTTCTTGTATGCATGATGAGACCATTTTGTACATAGCATATACACCCAATGTATATACACACAATGGTCTCATCATGCATGCAAAAAGCATTTTCCAATGGACTTCTTATTATGCCAAGAGGAACTGGCCCTTAACAATAACTTGCAAGCCGTTTACAGCTAATAGTATACTTGATATGACAAGAAAAATCAGCTTATGCAGTCAGCATTTGTTCCTAGGTGTTTCCTTGCAGTCTGACACAAAGCTGCTGGGTTATCAAGAACCACTGAGATCCCATTTTACAGTCTTATGTCATTTCATTCTGCTGCATTTTCTTAATGGGTCTGTGACTACAGAGTAAAGATACCAACCAGCAAAAAAATAATTTGCAAAAACCTACCATTTAAGATTTGTGCTGCCATATTATACCTGACTCATCACTGAATATTGACAATCTGACAGCATAAGAAACAAGGCCATGGTTGTCTGAACCTGCCAACTCAGGAGACCTAGCTTGAGCTCACCATGCCAAATATCATCAAGTCAATGATTCAAGTGGTTAAGTTAATTTATCGGAAGTTAGATAATTAATGAAAAATTTCCAATAAAACCTAGGGATATCAAAAATATGTGCTTAAACTATTACTGTAATTTGCACTATACTGATTGATACTAGGAATCGGAGATTGCCTTGGCCTTAGCTTTTACAGATTTAACTTGACCATGTCCAACAATATGTCCTTACACTGCAACATAAAAACATTGCAAAATGCACTTTAGCTTCAATAAATTGCGTCAATGAGTCAATCAAAGAATTTCTTAATGATTTCCATGTTATCTTTCCGGAGATCATCGTAGATGAGGATCTTATTCATCACAATTATTTAGATCAAATGTTCATGTTCATTAAATTTGAATGAATAATGGGACTGGTCATTTATCAAATTATGATACCGTCATAACCGAGACTATTCTGATCGCAACACAAAGACTTTCTCATTTACATCCTTTACCTCAGGCAATAAATATCAGCAACACCAACATTAAATTCTCACAGTCAGTACGAAATCTAGGTGTTACTCTAGACAGTATGAGAAGAAAAAAAAAATTAGTCATATGGAAATGATGTGTCAATAACCTAATAATAATATACATGTAAGATATAATTACTTCATTATGTATCTAAAATGACTTCAGAGGAAGCTATGGGATTGATTCCTCATATCTCTTGATCGACTGATCCATAATTGATGGCTGTCAAATTTACATTTCTCTAGCATGATGTAATGAATTAATGAAAACAAAAGGCTTAACAGTAGCAGTAATACCAAATTTGGTCTTAACATTTATCTCCAATTGGTTGAGTGCTTTCATCTACATATTTCTGAATCTTTTATTTAAAATGATACAAAACCTTTAAAAAGTGCTAATGGATTTAGTACAATCAGAGCAATGAATCTTTTTTTTAATAAATTATCAATACTGTGTTATTCGAATGTAGAGACACATTCATTTCCTTTATTATGTTACAGTTAGTGCAATTTACATTCAATTTGTTAGGTATGATATTAAACTCAGTATTAATACAATCTCTGCACTGAAAAAGACAGATGTCCAACATTTTACAACAAAATCACATTGATACTTGACTGATGTGAGAAAATAAAACAAGTTCTGATGAGCAGGGCCAGATCAGGTCAAGTCTTTGGAAAGATGGGGAAGGGGCCCACAATTTAAAAATAAAAAACTAACTTTCCTGGAAAGGGCACAAAAACAAAAACCTGTGTCTATTTGATCAAAGTCTGTATAATACCCAATAAACATGCACAAGAATAAAACTATGGTCAAATTTCAAGTTTATCAGAAGTCTGATTCCTAAAAGTTTGAGATTTGGAAGTGCTCATATGAGACGATGCTTTTTAACCAAACAACTGCAAGAAGAAGACTTGCTGACAATAATGTTTGGAGTCATCAGCTATATGAACAGCCTTTTCTAAAGTTTCTTCCTTTTTGCTCATCATGGTAGATCTTGACATCATTTTGGACACAATATTTCAACTCTTCAACCAGTACAAGTTTTTTACGTGGTAACCTAGTAAACAAACCCAAAGCACTTTGACTGAAAAAGTTATTTTCCACAAAGTATTGGACCAAACCAATTTTTATTACTGTCTCATTAAAGAAGCTTTTTGCTTCAGAAAACTCACATTGTCGGGGAAGCTGAAGCAATTTTTTCTTTCAAGGACTCTAATCCTTTATGGGTAGGTCCCAAAATAAAGTTCTCCGCCCTTAATGACATTGGTCTTGACATCAATTTGGACACAAGGCTGAAACGTTTACCCTCAATTATGAACAAAGTTCAATTACACAATGCATACTGTATTAAATATACACAAAATACCATGGAATAGGTTTACGTGAAAACTCAAAAAGCAGTAGCAGCATCAATATTTTCAAGATGGTATCCATGCCAGCCATACCTGATATTCAACAGGTACTATTTTAACCCTTAAAGTGATAGTCATGACATTTTTCGCACTGTTGGTCGATGTCTAGTAGTGCTTGTCGCAACTTAAGTTGTTTTCTACATAAGCAACAAGGTACACATCATATTACTTCAACTAGCCATGACTGGTTGTAAAACTTTATTTGATTGGTTTATAACGGTCCAGAACAAGCATTCTGTTGTACTTAACTATGCATTTAGCAAAGAAGTTTTACCAATACTCACTTTTGAGCACATGGTACTTGGAAAAAAATTAAATGGCTGACACTAAATACAATGGTGATTTCTTGCAACAAATACTGGCTTCTGATAGCGATGATAATGATTTTGAAGAATTTGAGGTGGATAAAATTATTTGAGATGCTGAAGTCTTGATGGAAATACCCATGAGTAGGTTTGAGCCAGGAATTGATGTGGAACTGGAGTCTGATGTACATATTCCCGTGACGTGAAAAGATGGCACCCCAGGTGAACATTTTTCATGAACATTTATTAATGACTCTGTAGGTCTAAACTTACCTAAGACATTCATGGAGTGAATGTTTACAAAACCATTATTTACTGGTAATTCAAAATTAAATGTCAAGATAGTGATTACTACTAAAAGTCTTTTTTTTATGATTTATGAGTTATTGCATCTGATAGTAGATCAAACAAATTATGCAGATCTGAGAGTTCATGGGGCAGACTTGAAGGAGAACAGTCACTTGAAGAAATGGCAACCTATCACACCTGAGCATCTAAAACTCTTTCTTCCATCGATTACAGCAATGTGTTTGGTACATAAATCGATTACAGCAATGTGTTTGGTACATAAATTTGATCTTAATTCCTACTGGTATACTGATAATGTGATATAAACCCCATACTTCAGCAACAAACGAGTATGGGACAGATTTCTAACTATTCTAAGCAATTTGCACCTGGCAGACAATGAGAACAATTAAGGTGTCCCTTTACACATAATCAGCCCAATGATGTTTTTTAAAATGGAAGTGTTTGCTGAGGTTTATTCACCAGATATGAATCTCAGTTTTCATGATATTAGAATAGATAAAAGGTGAACGATTTTCATGAACATTTTTTACTGACTCTGGGGGTCTAAACTTACGACTGACATTCATGGAGTGGATGCTTACAAAACTGTTACCTTTTCTTTACCTTTAATTTTCACAATTTACATGTACATAGTTGACCTACTAAATAATATAATATTTCTTAAGATATATTTGAACTTTTCCATTAAAACACAAACACAAATACAGATGGAATATAATTGTAACTAATCATTTTACCTGTCTTTGCACCTGTACATGCAAATATGTTAAACTTACACATGTCTCTTGATGCTATCTTAAAGTTTAGACATCCACCATCATTTTTCTTATAGGGTTTGTGTATCTATTGTATTAATTGAAATACATTAAATTTAAAAACTGAAGTTTTCTTTTTTTTTCTCAATTCAGCACTAAAGGATCTTGAAAACAATATGGCACTTTAAGGGTTAAATTCAAAAGCAACAATTGTAGACATCATAATACATCTTGTGCTTATTGGTGCCAAACCAGACGATGGATGCCACAGCCATCACATTGGCTTTTCTGGTTTGTGGCCAGTAGAGTGAAACATGATTTGCACATGTCACAAACACCAAACTCTAGAGAAACTGATGAAATAATCATAATATAGTTCCATTATATATAACAGGACATTTGTGCACTTTGTATGGACCAAACTAAAATTTCTTCTTAGTATCTGATCTGAGATGGCAAAAACAGCAGCAAAATGCAAAACCACCTTCAATAATAAACACTGAAACTGAGAAATTACTTAACTGCTGGTATCAGCTGAAACACTTCTGTGGCTGATGTAGGCAATGTATTTTTTGCTATGACTTTGTAAAATCCAAAGTCATGGATGCTTAGGTTTGTAAAAATCAGTACAGACTGCAATCCACTGTCATACTTGGTTGCAGAGTCTGGAATCCCTTTGCTCTTACTTACATTTCCAATAAAACTCCAGTTAAACATTGGTTCCGGGAATGATAACACTGTGTAGTTTAGACTTGCATTTCTATACTGCTTGCTATAAACCGTTGTCACTGGAGGTGATCGAAAATCTGTCCGTGGATGACCTGTAAAATTAATGTGTGGCTATTACATAATAGCAAAACTTCTCAAGCTTCAGCAATGACATTGTTTTGATGTTTGTTTCTTGCACTATTATCATAACCTGGAACAATCAATACCAAATCAGACCATTTCATGTGTGGAATAATCAAAGATGCAAAATCAACAAACCAAATCACACTTTAGGACATCACAATTACAGATGATGTTGCAAGAACAGTCAATAGCCTAATTATAGACAATGTTATTGCTGGTTAAGGTTAAAAGTAAAATCTACACAAAATGAGATTAAGGGCCATATAAGTGAAATGTGCTTGCTGTAACAAGTAGCCATTAATTCATTATTAATGTACCATTTTCCATTAGAATCTGGTTGATGTTTTGTTCAGTCCCCTTAATAAATGTAAAATTCATGTCGATACAAAATCTGCTGGTTTATAAGTCAATCTACTGAAAAACATTAAATTTACTGGTTTGATGTCCTGGTTATGTCACATGGCTGCCATATAATACATCATGCAGATAATGATGACATCAATATTGCAGACTGTTCCTGAATTATCCAAATTACATGCAAAGACATATAAATAGCTTTGATGATAGATACAATCGTGATGACATGCAGCAAAGTAGTAATGAGGATATTCTGATTCAATCACTGTCGCATATTTTGCAAACAAGGGGGAAATAAATGGGGGAGTCTAGCAATAGCATGAAGACCATGAGCAAATTTAAATATAGCAAGCATCCATGTGATAATGAATTATTTGGCTGCCATTTAATGACAAATGTCTGTGATGCCAGACATGATGAAGATACCAATCAGCAGAGACAATGGATGGTCATGATACAATAATTTGGAAAATGAAATAAAAACATGAAGTAGGATTTAAATCTCTAACAATAGTGAAAATAATATATTCTTTGTTACAGACAAAGCCCATCACTCCGTAAATTAGGAATGTGTCTATAATAACATTTCCGGCTTGTTGCTATTCACTGAATGCACTGTCTGTTTATAGAACGGTGCCATTGCAACCTTAGACCACAGTAAACAGTATATATCCCAAATCCTGTGAACTGTGTTGATAACAATACAAACCAATTATTTAAAATATAAAAATGTAAGTGATGAACATCCAACATTTGTTCACAAGGCACATTTGACAGAGACAACTCCAGTTGTGTCAGCAAGCAGACATCATGTCAGAAATTAGACATTAAGTATCTAAAGGATGGCCATTACAAATGCAGTTTTCACAAGAACTGGGAGAAGGTTCAGTTCAATACACCATAAGTAACGAGTTTAAGAATGCAACTGTCTTTTGCAATCCATGCCACACCATTATATATTGCTTACCATGGCAAGAAATTGTGTTTACTGACTGTAAATTAAACATATTCTTTCAATAACAAACCACAGTCTCAAATTGATTTACCAGTTCATGTTGAATTTTTTTCTAATGTCTTCGTCAGGCCAAACAAAGATAGCATACATCATTTTATTTAATCTCCCCCCAAAAATACCTGGAACAAAAGCAGAAAAGCACAGTTTAAAATGGACATCTTGAAAAATGCAATATGCATGTACCTATTGAAAAAAAAAGACTGCTGATTTGCTTTTCTGAATGTGAAAAATGTCTCATGTGTTTATAATAACTCTCCTATTCTTTTAAGCTGTCCTCATACATTTTCTGTACCAATAAGCAAACTGCATGGCTTACTATTAATGTTACAATAATATTTTCAACAAGCGAAAACCAGACTATTTTCTAAGTCTCCTATAAATTTTAATCATGTTTGATTACAATCTATCACTTGGGAAAAAAGTTAACATTTTATTTTCTACTTCACAGCTAGAATATTAGTAGAATATTAGAATTTCAACAAGCAAAATCCTAGATTGGTAGCAATTTCAAGCCCTGTGAACTCATGAACATGTCTTTAAAGACTAGTACATTTCCTGGTGTAGTCAAAATGTCACTTTTACCACTCCTATTGTCTATAACCGTCTTCATATCGGCCTGGTCACTTAAAGGTGGGTTGTTGATCAGTTTCATTTATCAGTTTTTAACCAGTTCACGGTTCTGCTACCCTTCTTTATGGTCATTATAGATCACAGACAGTGCTGGTTTTGAATAGGCTGATTGAAAAGCAGCCGGTATTGGAGTAGTTAACATTGCATGCAGTAAGATTTGTATGTCTACTGGGGTGTTGGCCAGGATTGACCACCACCTCATTGGTTTTTGTGGGTGGTTCTGTGAAAGTGATCCTAATTCATGTCCCCAGATTAATCATTTGAATTGCTTAGAGTATATAATTGTACAAAACGTATGAGGGGGGTAGACTGACACCTTATTTGATACTCTTGCCAATGTGCAAGTGTATGAATATGACTAATTTGTTACGGAAGTAACTCTTACAGTAGACTAAGAAAATGACTGATGATTTGGGAGAATAAACATTTTATAAATTCATGGAATTCCTCTACACTGTATTGAGAGCTGTTCATAGGCATTTTAATTTACATTATGAAAATCTTCAGGATTAACCAAAAAGTTGAGAAAGAACCTCATATAATTTCTCATTAATAAGAACTATATTCTGAATTAATTTTGTTTACAAGGAACAGTACTGTGGCAGAAGGAGACAAAATCACAATTAGAAAATGGTTGGTCTTTGCTGCCATTATACACTTGAAGCACTCTGCCTTGAACTATTAATGATTTTTTTCATGGCTTGAAACCAATTTTTTTTTTTAATCAATTAGCTTTTGCTTTGAGTCGGCAATGGTCAGTCAGCAAGTACATGTACACACATTTCTTAACCATCTCTGGTCAGCACCCTTCATGTTCAGTTATGTTTTTTTTAAGCACACAAGCTTCAAGATAAACATTGTTCAACGAGTGTTTCTTGTTATTACAAAGCCAAATATGAAAGTCTCTCATAGTGACTTATGATTTACCTGCCAGGAATTCAAGATCAAGACCAATTCATCCTTTGTACTGCTGGGTGTTGAAATTGTATGTAATATTTTTAACCAATAACTAGTTTTAAAAATTAGCGACTGTGCAGTCATACTTGATTCAATATCAGTACCATTTTCATCTAAGATCGGTCAGACATTATTTCTGAAAGCATGGTGACAACAACAGTTTCAAGATGGCTGCTGTGCTGATAAAATTGGACATCGAATTTGCATCCTTTTGATTCTGAAGCAATTGGACATCATATTAAAAATTCTGGTGTAAACCTGATGCTAGTACAGCTTATGATTCAAGTAGAGTAGTGATAATATTTTAAGATGGCAATAGCTGAATGTCCAAGCAGTTTCCCCTGAAGGTGTAAGAATGAGAGGGGGAAAAAATACTTTGTACCATTCAAGTTAGATTTTGGAAAAATGCAAAGCAAAAAACTGAGTGCATCAACAAAAATGTGCACAGAAGGAAGCATTGCTGCTCATTTTGGACCAAACAGACTATTGGGTGAACTTGTGTTTTAAACTTCACAGCAATGCTCCAAGTAGTATAGGAGAATTAGTATCTTTTCCTATATCAGTAACTGAATAATAAAATTCGAAATTTTCCCTGATGAAATAAAACCAAATTTGGGTAATGCCTCTAAAAGGTTACTGTTGATGTTTCTATTTTGTTTTCATCTTCTGGCTGAAGTATTTAAAATATTCAAAGATGAAATATCAAATACAAAAGCCCTGATCATCCAAATGCATTATCAATAAAGTCAGGTAGGAATAACATGCCTGCTCTATGCATATTTTCTGACCACTAAGAAAATGAAGGCTTGTGACATCAGAGGAGAAATCTGTATCATGTGACCTTCAGAGACTGAACAGTTGATTACAAATTTATAAATGCATAACGTATTTGTCCATTTTTAAAAATAGAAATAATAATAACATAAGAAAATATCCATTACATCTTGACTGACAACATAACGTCACATGGAAATACTATAACAGACAGCAAAAGTTTTTGGAAATAAAAAAAAAACCTGAGTACATGTACTCCTGCAGCATCACTGAAATGATTCAGAATCAGACTTGCATAGATAATGAATATTAACACTATGGTGTAATTAAAGGATTGTGAGTATTCTTAAATAACTCATTTTATTTTCCTTGAAAAAAATGCATACAACTTTACCTATATTGTATGTCTAAAACATTTTAAATGTAAGGCAAAAATAAAATCTACTTACAAGCATAGCTGCCAACCCCCGAGTGCAAAAATACTGATTACTTGTGACAAAAATACTGATTTTCAGGAACAAATACTGATTTTTAAATTTCAATGCATATGTATCTATTTACAACATATACAACCATCAGTAAAGTTGGTCAGTGCCTAATATAATTATTTAATGTCAAAGATGCACATGTTGCACCCTTGTACCTTCTGGAGTTGCACGCGTTCCATATAGGTGCCCATTCAAAAGGTGCAAGAGTGCAACACACTCAAACACAAGCTATTTATAGGAGCCCTTTCCACGCCTTTTTTTTTTTAATCATCGATTCCAATGTACCAATTTTCATTTATTATCTCAATTCTGTTATTTTCTTATTTAAATCATGTTTTCGTTCAAGCATACAAATTATCTTTTGCAATTTTAATGTCTGAAAAACTTTTGCAAAATAAATCGCCAACAATACTAGTAACTGAAAAAGGTTCATTTCTAAAAGAAATTTAAAAATCAAATTTCGATCGATGTACATTAAGGTTCTTTCTGTCATTATCTACGTCGTAAGTTCAGGCTCAGTTGTACGTGATGAAGCAGGAAGCTGATGTTCATTAACTTTTTCGTGCTCTTGCATTTAATGGGCACCTCCGTGCCAAATAGCGAAATCACGTTACACAATTTACAAAACGTCAGTTTTTCTCCTGTACTATATGGTTTCACAAATCTGTACAAGATGGCACAAATATCCTTCCAGTTGTCTCCTATTTCTTCTGGAGAAAATTCTGAATATTCTGCCTTCCAATTTAGCATGATTAGAAGCTGAGTATTACATAGACTAGATACAGCTACAGCGGTAACTATTGCGAAATCCAATATGGCGGATAACGACAGGCCTGGTAGCCTCGATTTCGAATGAACCAATCGTATCGTAGAACTTTATTCGTATATACATGTGCTATATTCTGTCAAAATAGAACCGGGAACGCATTCTAAACTGACAATTCCAAAGAAATTTTTTTATTATTTTTTTTAATTAAAAAACGTACTTTTTGCAAAAAAAACGTAAACCCGTATTCAGGTCCAAAATACGGAACAAATACGGAAAAAACGGGACAGTTGGCAGCTATGTACAAGTGACATAAAGTGTAACCTTTCTTTCCACAGGCTGACCCACACCATTTCTTGCATTACATGTGTAGTTGGATGTATCCAGGCATTCAGCATGCTCAATAATGAGTTGACTCTCACGTACAGACAAATTTGTCTGTAAGGCTCCCATAATTCCTTGCTTGGTCCATGTAATGTTTGATTCTGGATTACTGTCCACAAGACATCTGAGTGTGACAGTGGTGTTCTCATTCACAGTGTTGCCCTCTGTCACAGAAACATTTATTATCTCAGCACCATCTGCAAGCACATGAAGAATATCATAGGTCTAAACTAAATATTAATTAAACTTGTACTGATTTTTCTAATTTAAGTATAATTATACTCAAGTAAACCTTATACAATTTACATGTTATTAATTAAGAACTGGTTACATTTGGTTATAGTACCAATAGATTAATCAGTGACATTTCATTTCCAATATTATTCACTCCTTAAAAATTCATTTCTACTCTTTGACATGGCATGATCTTTCTGAGGTTATCAGGAATGTTTTCTAACTGTTTTAATATTTATTAGATGTCAAGGAAACTTGTCTTATAAAGCCTAGGAGAAATTCTTTCTTTTTTCAAAAATATTTTACTCCCTAGTTCTTATACAGATATATTTGGAAATGGGATAAAAGAGTGTCATCTTCTGAAGGACTGATAAGAAAACATGATTTCAGTCAAATGTTATACAGAAAATGCTAATCAATTACTTCTTGATCCTTGATTAGTTACAGTAAATTAATGCATATATTCTTATTTGAACTTATTCCGAACACTACATTTTATGTGAGCTTGACTGGTGTATTAGTTGCACCAGTCCTTGTGTTTACCATCAATGTCTGAAAATCTATTCAATACTTGATATACTACACTAATAAAACCAGAGATAGTAGTGACAGCTGCACCGTACTCTCCATAATTAGCCTGGGCCCTAAACAAAAAAACTTCTATTGGTAAACCGAAATTTCGATAGGTTTGATATTCAGGCGCCAGAATTTTTTCAATGATGATGAAAACTGCCACAATCCAGCATGTATATCAGAGTAGGTAAGTAATGAGTATACATTTCAGTAATTATTATATAGTGATCACGACAAAATATCCTAATGAGTACATCTTACATTGAACATTGAGGTAAGTAATGAGTATACATTTCAGTAATTATAATATTCAAGACAAAACCTCCTAATGAGTACATCTTACATTGAACATTGAGGTAAGTAATGAGTATACATTTCAGTAATTATAGTAATCAAAACAAAACCTCCTAACGAGTACATCTTACATTGAACATTTAGGTAAAACCATTCCATTCCATTTAGGGATTCTTCATTCTCTCCACTGGGATGAATCTGGTTGACAGCTGTACACCTGTATGTCCCCCTGTCATGTCTATTAACACTGTCTACTTTTAGCACAGATGTGTTATGTGAGAAAGTTGAATTATTATCTTTTGTCCATGATACAGACACTGGCAATGGATTGGAATCAATGCTACATGCTACTGAAAACAACTGCCCCTCTAAAACTGTCTTATTTCCAATTGGCTCTATGACTGGTCCATCTGAAATTAAAAAAATAAAGATGTTCATGATCAAAAAGTGGCACAAGTCACTGAATAATGTCTTGGACTATTAACATGTATCCTATCTGCAGACAAATGCACTTGAATATAATTAAATTTTATAAAGAGCAACTGTTGTTTCAGTACTTAAATAAACTTTAAATTGATGCTTCATGTTAACAAAACCATTGGAATCCAAACATCTAAATAATTAAATCTGAGTAGACTATTTTGCCCAATAATGAATAGCTGCATGAACACTTAGTATTACCCGGCTGTAGATTTTCCATCCTTTTCCATGAAAAACGCTGGAAAATGCTGGAAAATCGTAGCATGGAAAACGCTGGAGTATTTGGACTAATATTCCAGCCTCTGTCCAGCGTAGGCTGGAAAATGCTGGACAATTCTAGCATGGAAAACGCTGGAGTATTTGGACTAATATTCCAGCCTCTGTCCAGGGTAGGCTGGAATACCCTGGACAATTCTAGCATGGAAAACGCTGGACAATTCATGCATGGAAAACGCTGGAGTATTTGGACTAATATTCCAGCCTCTGTCCAGCGTAGGCTGGAAACCGCTGGACAATTCATGCATGGAAAACGCTGGACAATTCATGCATGGAAAACGCTGGAGTATTTGGACTAATATTCCAGCCTCTGTTCAGCGTAGGCTGGAAACCGCTGGAAAATTCTAGCATGGAAAATGCTGGACAATTCTAGCATGGAAAACGCTGGAGTATTTGGACTAATATTCCAGCCTCTGTCCAGGGTAGGCTGGAAACCGCTGGAAAATTCTAGCATGGTAAATGCTGGAGTATTTGGACTAATATTCCAGCCTCTGTCCAGCGTAGGCTGGAAAACCCTGGACGATTCTAGCATGGAAAACCCTAGACAACACTAAAATTTTGCTGAAAATTGCTGAAATTTTTTCATGAAAACGAGATTTCAACAGCGATGCAACTATTATTTGATGATAATTTCAAGAGGAACATGAGCCAAAAAGCTTAGTGTAAATGAAAAATATAAATTTGTCTTAAAATTTATGCTGCTGTTTCTGTACCTTCCATACTTCATTGATGTATCTGTCTCTTTGTATTAGTTCCATTTGCGAATTTAATTAAATAATAACATGCATTGACATCAACATGAAGAAACAAAATGCCTTAAAAATGTCAGATATTAAGTAATGTGAGTGTGATTCTCTATGATAATTAAATCTTTTTTTGTTATTGCTTTCTTAAATACATAATAAGCTTTCTCTCATTGTTCTATTATTAGGGAAGGTGCTGTGGTAGTTAGGATCGAGTGTCTTCGAGAACCTATTATTCTTGTTGAAATTGGAAATGACATTTATGGTGCTGTTCTCCCCAATCATCATGAAAAGGATTAAAAATGGCTCTCACATGATTGGGCTGCAGAATATCATACTTCTGCACTGTAGTATCAAGGTCATGTGGTGCACAGATTTGGACATATTTATGATTGTATATGCACCAGATATTTTCATGTCAGGATTTAACTATTTGTTTTAGGATATCTTTTCATACATGTATAGTTTGTCCCAAACCAAAATCGCAAGCTTATTTTTAAGGTTGCGGCAAGCTTGTTATTTAAGCTTGCTGCAAGCTTAGATTTGAAACCGCGGCATTAGCTTGCAGCAAGCTTGCGCAAGCTTATTTTTAAGGTTGTGGCAACCTTGCCACAAGCTTATTTTTAAGGTTGTGCATGACAAGCTTAGATTTTAAACTATATATATATATATATATATATATATATATATATATATATATATATATATATATATATATATATATATATATATATATATATATATATATATATATGTGAAACTGACATGGCATGTACTGCCACCATATTTCTAGCCCTTGATGTGTGGAAATGACCATTTTTATCAAATATTAAAAGTAAAATGTTGATATATGCTACAATGTATGTCACAGAATTGAAACAGAGTGGATTTTGTATTAAATGAATAACTCAAACAATGTGTGAAAGATGGCAATTCATAAATTTAATTAGTTAATAAAAAATAAATTATGATGTAAAAATACAATGATTCTCAAATGCTCTCAAAATACAATTGATCCAATTACTCTATACTAACATTCACACATTGAAGAAAAAAATATATTATATTTATCTGATATACAGATTCAAAACACCTCAGTTTAAAAAAAATTGTATACACTTTATAATCCGATATTCACATAATTTTATGTACCGCCTAGGATTGAGATTGAAACAATTCAAATAAATTTCAAAAGTTCTGCACTGTAAGTACAAGATTCACAAATCTCCTGGAATTCAACTATATTCAAACTAATCTCATGTAATTAATACAAATGTACCAATTGAAACGGCGATTGGACCAAATACACCAGTCCCTCGATAACAAATAGTAGACACATCAATATACTATAATTACCCTTATTTACTATTGCACGACATACTGAGAGAGAGAGAGAGAGAGAGAGAGAGAGAGAGAGAGAGAGAGAGAGAGAGAGAGAGAGAGAGATTGTTTCTAAATATCTTCTGCAATTTTGGAATCTGGGAACATATTTTTAATTACTTCCATTAACTTGTAGGCTGTGCTCAATTTACGATCAGCTCATAGAATCACCTCAGCACGTTATCTGCTTTTGAAATATGTGCTGATCACTGACTTCCTTTCCCTTCATCGTTGACAAAATACTTGCATTTCCCTTCACTAACGATCCCAATTTCGCATGATTTTCCGATTCACGTGCCGTGAAAAGTCATTCATTCCACCATGTTGTGCACATGAAAAATCTAAGTTGCAAACAGTGCAGAGCACAAAATGCACTCCTTTAGACGGTGGTTTAAGGCATGGTCACAGAGTATTATGAACTGGTAGAAAATGCTGCTTTCTATGTTTAGGCGGCATGTTTCAACAGCGTATTGCAGTGCACATCCGCAATAAGAACCGGAAGTCCACAGCTAGAACCACTGCCAAACATCCACGCTGGGAACCAGTTCAAGAGTAATTTCCCTTTATTGACATTAGTACAACGTAGAAGAACTAGAACAACGAAAAAGATAATAAATATGTTCCCTCTGTCTCTTCAAGTAAATTAAAATAACAATATTTCTTTGTGCACGGAGTCCTGTAATATAAAGTAATTTTTTTTTTCACACGGCTAAAGCAAAGGCATAAGAAATCTCTCTCTCTCTCTCTCTCTCTCTCTCTCTCTCTCTCTCTCTCTCTCTCTCTCTCTCTCTCTCTCTCTCTCAGATACGCACGCGATAGCAATTAAATAAGGGCACCAGTAATCGCACCTTATGGAGCGTATTATGCCTGCACAAAACTGAGGTGAAATTAAGGGAAATTTTGGAATCTCTATTAATATAGATAAACTGAGTCTGACAACCAACAAACAACTCCTAGTACAATGGACTTAATTATATTTCGTATTGCAGGCTTCCTTGTACCATCCTCACCTCAAACTAACGCATAAAGTTAAGAATATTTAAAAATATTGACAAATCTCGCATACAGAGCTCAGAAGAAATATCTGATCCTTGTAGCCCTATTCAAATTAACGAACCAAACCAACTTCATACATAAAATACCATGCTCTAGATAAAATCTTTAATAGCAAATTTGAAATTTCGTGTGCTGCGTAAATCGACATATTTCATACTGTTCCTGATTTTCATGTTATTTTACTTACATCATAGATTCACGCACTTGAGCAATACAGTACCGTATCAATGTTTGCATCCGTGCTCAGAACTAATGCTAATATTTCTCTTTGTAAAAGTCTGGGTCATAAATATTTCCTTTCTTACACATCTGCACACGTCACGTTATCTCCATCTATATTTTTTTCATAATTAGATATTCCAGTTTATCAGCTTTATTCTAAACACATTGTTCACAAGAAATTTGTCCCTATTTACCTAAACTCGCTTCTTTCAAACGATGCATCTGCGCTCAGAACCATGACTTTTTTATCTCTGCCTGTCACAACACAGGTTGATGACAAAATAAAAATCAGTATAACTATTATTTACAATAACCATCTGATACTAACCACCAGAAAACGAATGAATTAATCCTGCTCTTATAGACACAACTCGTATCATGAGGATGTATAGCAAACAATCGAACAAAGTCTGTTTATTAATGCATGCTCACTTATAACATCCGTGCCTAGAACCAACAATTCTTGGTGAAAGAAAGTTTTTAAAAAGTAGAGTTCCAATAATCGCACATCTTTCAGAACATATGACAATAAGAATCTAATCTTTATTACCGCATATCAATTCGCGTTCTCATCACAATCATACGCCGATAACATGTAGAATACGGATATTTACTTCATCGATGATTACATCCCCGCTGGGAACCAAACCAACTTCATACATAAAATACCATGCTCTAGGTAAAATCTTTAATAGCAAATTTGAAATTTCGTGTGCTGCGTAAATCGACATATTTCATACTGTTCCTGATTTTCATGTTATTTTACTTACATCATTGATTCACGCACTTGACCAATACAGTACCGTATCAATGTTTGCATCCGTGCTCAGAACCAATGCTAATATTTCTCTTTGTTAAAGTCTGGGTCATAAATATTTCCTTTCTTACACATCTGCACACGTCACGTTATATCCATGTATATTTTTTTCATAATTAGATATTCCAGTTTATCAGCTTTATTCTAAACACATTGTTCACAAGACGTTTGATCCTATTTACCTAAACTCGCTTCTTTCAAACGATGCATCTGCGCTCAGAACCATGACTTTCTTATCTCTGCCTGTCACAACACAGGTTGATTCCAAAATAAAAATCAGTATAACTATTGTTTACAATAACCATCTGATACTAACCACCAGAAAACGAATGACTTAATCCTTCTCTTATAGACACAACTCGTATCATGAGGATGTATATAGCAAACAATCGAACAAAGTCTGTTTATTAATGCATGCTGACTTATAACATCCGTGCCTAGAACCAACAATTCTTGGTGAAAGAAAGTTTTTAAAAAGAAGAGTTCCAATAATGGCACATCTTTCAGAACATATGACAATAAGAATCAAATCTTTATTACCGCATATCAATTCGCGTTCTCATCACAATCATACGCCGATAACATGTAGAATACGGATATTTACTTCATCGATGGTTACATCCCCGCTGGGAACCAAACCAACTTCATACATAAAATACCATGCTCTAGGTAAAATCTTTAATAAAAAAATTTGAAATTTCGTGTGCTGCGTAAATCGACATATTTCATACTGTTCCTGATTTTCATGTTATTTTACTTACATCATTGATTCATGCACTTGAGCAATACAGTACCGTATCAATGTTTGCATCCGTGCTCAGAACTAATGCTAATATTTCTCTTTGTTAAAGTCTGGGTCATAAATATTTCCTTTCTTACACATCTGCACACGTCACGTTATATCCATGTATTTTTTCATAATTAGATATTCCAGTTTATCAGCTTTATTCTAAACACATTGTTCACAAGAAGTTTGATCCTATTTACCTAAACTCGCTTCTTTCAAACGATGCATCAGAGCTCAGAACCATGACTTTCTTATCTCTGCCTGTCACAGCACAGGTTGATTCCAAAATAAAAATCAGTATAAATATTGTTTACAATAACCATCTGATACTAACCACCAGAAAACGAATGACTTAATCCTTCTCTTATAGACACAACTCGTATCATGAGGATGTATATAGCAAACAATCGAACAAATTAAGTGTATTAATGCATGCTGACTTATAACATCCGTGCCTAGAACCAACAATTCTTGGTGAAAGAAAGTTATAAAAAGTAGAGTTCCAATAATGGCACATCTTTCAGAACATATGACAATAAGAATCAAATCTTTATTACCGCATATCAATTCGCGTTCTCATCACAATCAAACGCCGATAACATGTAGAATACGGATATTTACTTCATCGATGGTTACATCCCCGCTGGGAACCAAACCAACTTCATACATAAAATACCATGCTCTAGGTAAAATCTTTAATAGCAAATTTGAAATTTCGTGTGCTGCGTAAATCGACATATTTCATACTGTTCCTGATTTTCATGTTATTTTACTTACATCATTGACTCACGCACTTGACCAATACAGTACCGTATCAATGTTTGCATCCGTGCTCAGAACCAATGCTAATATTTCTCTTTGTTAAAGTCTGGGTCATAAATATTTCCTTTCTTACACATCTGCACACGTCACGTTATATCCATCTATATTTTTTTCATAATTAGATATTCCAGTTTATCAGCTTTATTCTAAACACATTGTTCACAAGAAGTTTGATCCTATTTACCTAAACTCGCTTCTTTCAAACGATGCATCTGCGCTCAGAACCATGACTTTCTTATCTCTGCCTGTCACAACACAGGTTGATTCCAAAATAAAAATCAGTATAACTATTGTTTACAATAACCATCTGATAATAACCACCAGAAAACGAATGACTTAATCCTTCTCTTATAGACACAACTCGTATCACGAGGATGTATATAGCAAACAATCGAACAAAGTCTGTTTATTAATGCATGCTGACTTATAACATCCGTGCCTAGAACCAACAATTCTTGGTGAAAGAAAGTTTTTAAAAAGTAGAGTTCCAATAATGGCACATCTTTCAGAACATATGACAATAAGAATCAAATCTGTATTACCGCATATCAATTCGCGTTCTCATCACAATCATACGCCTATAACATGTAGAATACGAATATTTACTTCATCGATGGTTACATCCCCGCTGGGAACCAAACCAACTTCATACATAAAATACCATGCTCTAGGTAAAATCTTTAATAGCAAATTTGAAATTTCGTGTGCTGCGTAAATCGACATATTTCATACTGTTCCTGATTTTCATGTTATTTTACTTACATCATAGATTCATGCACTTGAGCAATACACTACCGTATCAATGTTTGCATCCGTGCTCAGAACCAATACTAATATTTCTATTTGTTAAAGTCTGGGTCATAAATATTTCCTTTCTTACACATCTGCATATGTCACGTTATCTCCATGTATATTTTTTTCATAATTAGATATTCCAGTTTATCAGCTTTATTCTTAACACACTGTTCACAAGAAATTTGATCCTATTTACCTAAACTCGCTTCTTCCAAACGATGCATCTGCGCTCAGAACCATGACTTTTTTATCTCTGCCTGTCACAACACAGGTTGATTCCAAAATAAAAATCAGTATAACTATTGTTTACAATAACCATCTGATACTAACCACCAGAAAACGAATGACTTAATCCTTCTCTTATAGACACAACTCGTATCATGATGATGTATATAGCAAACAATCGAACAAACTCTGTTTATTAATGCATGCTGACTTACAACATCCGTGCCTAGAACCAGCAATTATTGGTGAAAGAAAGTTTATAAAGAGTAGGGTTCCAATAATCGCACATCTTTCAGAACATATGACAATAAGAATCAAATCTTTATTACCGCATATCAATTCGCGTTCTCATCACAATCATACGCCGATAACATGTAGAATACGGATATTTACTTCATCGATGGTTACATCCCCGCTGGGAACCAAACCAACTTCATACATAAAATACCATGCTCTAGGTAAAATCTTTAATAGCAAATTTGAAATTTCGTGTGCTGCGTAAATCGACATATTTCATACTGTTCCTGATTTTCATGTTATTTTACTTACATCATAGATTCATGCACTTGAGCAATACAGTACCGTATCAATGTTTGCATCCGTGCTCAGAACCAATGCTAATATTTCTCTTTGTTAAAGTCTGGGTCATAAATATTTCCTTTCTTACACATCTGCATATGTCACGTTATATCCATGTATATTTTTTTCATAATTAGATATTCCAGTTTATCAGCTTTATTCTAAACACATTGTTCACAAGAAGTTTGATCCTATTTACCTAAACTCGCTTCCTTCAAACGATGCATCTGCGCTCAGAACCATGTCTTTCTTATCTCTGCCTGTCACAACACAGGTTGATTCCAAAATAAAAATCAGTATAACTATTGTTTACAATAACCATCTGATACTAACCACCAGAAAACGAATGACTTAATCCTTCTCTTATAGACACAACTCGTATCATGAGGATGTATATAGCAAACAATCGAACAAACTCTGTTTATTAATGCATGCTGACTTACAACATCCGTGCCTAGAACCAGCAATTCTTGGTGAAAGAAAGTTTATAAAGAGTAGGGTTCCAATAATCGCACATCTTTCAGAACATATGACAATAAGAATCAAATCTTTATTACCGCATATCAATTCGCGTTCTCATCACAATCATACGCCGATAACATGTAGAATACGGATATTTACTTCATCGATGGTTACATCCCCGCTGGGAACCAAACCAACTTCATACATAAAATACCATGCTCTAGGTAAAATCTTTAATAGCAAATTTAAAATTTCGTGTGCTGCGTAAATCGACATATTTCATACTGTTCCTGATTTTCATGTTATTTTACTTACATCATAGATTCATGCACTTGAGCAATACAGTACCGTATCAATGTTTGCATCCGTACTCAGAACCAATGCTAATATTTCTCTTTGTTAAAGTCTGGGTCATAAATATTTCCTTTCTTACACATCTGCACACGTCACGTTATATCCATGTATATTTTTTTCATAATTAGATATTCCAGTTTATCAGCTTTATTCTAAACACATTGTTCACAAGACGTTTGATCCTATTTACCTAAACTCGCTTCTTTCAAACGATGCATCTGCACTCAGAACCATGTCTTTCTTATCTCTGCCTGTCACAACACAGGTTGATTCCAAAATAAAAATCAGTATAACTATTGTTTACAATAACCATCTGATAATAACCACCAGAAAACGAATGACTTAATCCTTCTCTTATAGACACAACTCGTATCATGAGGATGTATATAGCAAACAATCGAACAAAGTCTGTTTATTAATGCATGCTGACTTAAAACATCCGTGCCTAGAACCAGCAATTCTTGGTGAAAGAAAGTTTATAAAGAGTAGGGTTCCAATAATCGCACATCTTTCAGAACATATGACAATAAGAATCAAATCTTTATTACCGCATATCAATTCGCGTTCTCATCACAATCATACGCCGATAACATGTAGAATACGGATATTTACTTCATCGATGGTTACATCCCCGCTGGGAACCAAACCAACTTCATACATAAAATACCATGCTCTAGGTAAAATCTTTAATAGCAAATTTGAAATTTCGTGTGCTGCGTAAATCGACATATTTCATACTGTTCCTGATTTTCATGTTATTTTACTTACATCATAGATTCACGCACTTGAGCAATACAGTACCGTATCAATGTTTGCATCCGTGCTCAGAACCAATGCTAATATTTCTCTTTGTTAAAGTCTGGGTCATAAATATTTCCTTTCTTACACATCTGCACACGTCACGTTATCTCCATGTATATTTTTTCATAATTAGATATTCCAGTTTATCAGCTTTATTCTTAACACACTGTTCACAAGAAATTCGATCCTATTTACCTAAACTCGCTTCTTCCAAACGATGCATCTGCGCTCAGAACCATGACTTTTTTTTATCTCTGCCTGTCACAACACAGGTTGATGACAAAATAAAAATCAGTATAACTATTGTTTACAATAACCATCTGATACTAACCACCAGAAAACGAATGACTTAATCCTTCTCTTATAGACACAACTCGTATCATGAGGATGTATATAGCAAACAATCGAACAAACTCTGTTTCTTAATGCATGCTGACTTACAACATCCGTGCCTAGAACCAGCAATTCTTGGTGAAAGAAAGTTTATAAAGAGTAGGGTTCCAATAATCGCACATCTTTCAGAACATATGACAATAAGAATCAAATCTTTATTACCGCATATCAATTCGCGTTCTCATCACAATCATACGCCGATAACATGTAGAATACGGATATTTACTTCATCGATGGTTACATCCCCGCTGGGAACCAAACCAACTTCATACATAAAATACCATGCTCTAGGTAAAATCTTTAATAGCAAATTTGAAATTTCGTGTGCTGCGTAAATCGACATATTTCATACTGTTCCTGATTTTCATGTTATTTTACTTACATCATAGATTCATGCACTTGAGCAATACAGTACCGTATCAATGTTTGCATACGTACTCAGAACCAATGCTAATATTTCTCTTTGTTAAAGTCTGGGTCATAAATATTTCCTTTCTTACACATCTGCATATGTCACGTTATATCCATGTATATTTTTTTCATAATTAGATATTCCAGTTTATCAGCTTTATTCTAAACACATTGTTCACAAGAAGTTTGATCCTATTTACCTAAACTCGCTTCCTTCAAACGATGCATCTGCGCTCAGAACCATGTCTTTCTTATCTCTGCCTGTCACAACACAGGTTGATTCCAAAATAAAAATCAGTATAACTATTGTTTACAATAACCATCTGATACTAACCACCAGAAAACGAATGACTTAATCCTTCTCTTATAGACACAACTCGTATCATGAGGATGTATATAGCAAACAATCGAACAAACTCTGTTTATTAATACATGCTGACTTACAACATCCGTGCCTAGAACCAGCAATTCTTGGTGAAAGAAAGTTTATAAAGAGTAGGGTTCCAATAATCGCACATCTTTCAGAACATATGACAATAAGAATCAAATCTTTATTACCGCATATCAATTCGCGTTCTCATCACAATCATACGCCGATAACATGTAGAATACGGATATTTACTTCATCGATGGTTACATCCCCGCTGGGAACCAAACCAACTTCATACATAAAATACCATGCTCTAGGTAAAATCTTTAATAGCAAATTTGAAATTTCGTGTGCTGCGTAAATCGACATATTTCATACTGTTCCTGATTTTCATGTTATTTTACTTACATCATAGATTCATGCGCTTGAGCAATACAGTACCGTATCAATGTTTGCATCCGTGCTCAGAACAAATGCTAATATTTCTCTTTGTTAAAGTCTGGGTCATAAATATTTCCTTTCTTACACATCTGCATATGTCACGTTATATCCATATATATTTTTTTCATAATTAGATATTCCAGTTTATCAGCTTTATTCTAAACACATTGTTCACAAGAAATTTGATCCTATTTACCTAAACTCGCTTCTTCCAAACGATGCATCTGCGCTCAGAACCATGACTTTTTTTATCTCTGCCTGTCACAACACAGGTTGATGACAAAATAAAAATCAGTATAACTATTGTTTACAATAACCATCTGATACTAACCACCAGAAAACGAATGACTTAATCCTTCTCTTATAGACACAACTCGTATCATGAGGATGTATATAGCAAACAATCGAACAAAGTCTGTTTATTAATGCATGCTGACTTATAACATCCGTGCTTAGAACCAGCAATTCTTTGTGAAAGAAAGTTTATAAAAAGTAGAGTTCCAATAATCGCACATCTTTCAGAACATATGACAATAAGAATCAAATCTTTATTACCGCATATCAATTCGCGTTCTCATCACAATCATACGCCGATAACATGTAGAATACGGATATTTACTTCATCGATGGTTACATCCCCGCTGGGAACCAAACCAACTTCATACATAAAATACCATGCTCTAGGTAAAATCTTTAATAGCAAATTTGAAATTTCGTGTGCTGCGTAAATCGACATATTTCATACTGTTCCTGATTTTCATGTTATTTTACTTACATCATAGATTAACGCACTTGAGCAATACAGTACCGTATCAATGTTTGCATCCGTGCTCAGAACCAATGCTAATATTTCTATTTGTTAAAGTCTTGGTCATAAATATTTCCTTTCTTACACATCTGCACAAGTCACGTTATCTCCATCTATATGATTTCACATATTTTCCAACATTATATATTGCAGTTGATCAGCTTTATTCTTAAATCATTGTTCCCAAGACATGTTTACCACACATTTTACATAAATTCGCTTCTTTTAAGAGATGCATCTGGTCTCAGAACCACGACCTACTTGCTACTGCCATTCGCAGCATCAGTCGATGCCAAAACAAACATGAGTTAAACTATAATTTCAATAAACATAATGCTACTATCCACCAGTAAATGAAAGGAATATTCCTTAGATTAAATATAAATCGTATCATGAGGATCTGTAGTGTGTGGCGCTTTGCCCGACCCAAAATTAAATTAGAAACATGTGTAATCAAAGTGATTCGGACAAGCCACAATCTGTCGTAGTACTAACAGCTGATTTTAATCAGATTGGACAAGCCACTGTTTATTGTTAAACATGACCGCATGCTAACACTTTCCCTTACGTAAGTTTGCCTGGCTATGATGGGAAGCCCGACAAAGGCCGTCAGAAGTGCAATTCCCACCTTGGGTGGAACGCGCTTATGTAGATCAAAGAAGTTGCCACAAGGAGTGGACGTGCCTCATCTTCTTGATACGCAGACTGACAGCCAGGTTGAATTAGTCGAATGGACAGGGCCCCAGCGCTACCCAATCGAATCGAGATAGGGGCGGGACCCTGATTTGGGCTAAGTATGATATCCTTAGACCTGCAAGCAAAGTTTAGTGCGCTATAGTTCTTTGGAGAGATTGCCACTTTTGCCAGAAGATAGAGACTCCGGTCAGCCACACGTTATTGGCGCGAAAAACCTTAGAATAGGATTTTAAGTGTAGCTTCCAAAAATTCAGTAAGCTACTTGTTCGATCTTTGCTGAATGCGACTGCATTTAATTGTTGATCGTATATATACTTATTATTATTACAAGACTCGTAGCAGGAATAATTATTTTGTGATATTACTATGTTTGTATATTTTGAAGAATGAGTTCATATTTGTAAAGAATCATATTGCTTGCTAGCCGTCGTAAGAGTTTTATAGTCGACTAGCACATTTGTCCATGCAAATAGATTTTGCCATTGTTGAATTGAATTGTGTCTTTGACATGGTTGCACTGTGAGAAATTAGTAATATGAATATTTGAATTCGACATAAATATTATTTTAAAGACCTAAAGTTTATTTGTTAGGATTATTAGTGAACAGTGTGAAACAGTTGTGAGTTATTTTCCATCCTGTGTATTTTGCAATTTTATGATTTTCTCATCTTGTGTTTGTTATGTTTGATATCTGCATGCTTTGTAGATCTTTAATTACCTGCAGGAATTGTGAAGCAAATATCGAGCAAATATCTTACCTGAACGAAATTAGTTGTTGTCAACAGGTAAATATTTGTTTAGGAACTTGTAATATCTGTCCATTGTTAGTAGGGTCGAGACAAGGTATCACTTCGTATTAGTATAACACCATGGCTACAGAAAGGCAAATGATCAAGGAGTACCTTGCCATGGGGTCGGAAGATCAGCAAAAAGCAGCAGAGAAAGTGATGGCAGCCGAAGCAGCGGAGAGAGAGAGAGAGAGAGAGAGAGAGAGAGAGAGAGAGAGAGAGAGAGAGAGAGAGAGAGAGAGAGAGAGAGAGAGAGAGAGAGAGAGAGAGAGAACTAGCGCTAGCTAGACTTACACGCTCGAAATGAAGAAGGTAAAGCTAGCAGCTAGGGACATCGATGGCGATGGGGACGACGCCAGTACGAGTTCCGGAAGAACCCGACGACCTTTCATCGACCACGAATGGTCCAGATAAACATGCCTCGGTTCAACGATAAGGAGGAGTCTATCAACGATTTTCTCGTGCAGTTTGAGAAACTTGCTCACGCTCATAAAGTTCCTGAGCAACATTGGGCGATTAATGTTTCAGCCTTTTTGCAAGGTGCTGCTCGTGAAGTCTACCACGGCTTAGCTGCAGACGATGCAGACGATTACAATGCGCTCAAGAAGGCCCTTCTTTGCCATTAACGGCTGACCGCCGAAACGTACCGTAAACGTTTTCGGGACTCGACGAGAAAGGCAACGGAAACCCACTCTCAATTCCACAACCTCGTTCGAGGGTTATTTGAGAAATGGATGAAGATGGCCGAAGTCGAACGATAGTACAACGGGTTACGCGAGGTTATACTCAAAGAACATGTCTTGAGTACTTACCGTCGCGAGTTGACAATTTTCCAAGCAGAGAGGGTGCACCGTACGCTCGAAGAGATCGCTAGCATTGCGGAGCGATACGAACAGGCGCACTCGAAGAGTGGAAGTTCCGGGGCTGCGGACCGACCCCGACCCACTGAGTCGCGCCGGGTGCTTGAGGTGGAGCCGGCTGTCCGTAACCGTCAGGGCGACGGGAGAGCCGGAGGGGGATCTACAGGTAGGGGTCCAGGGTGATGTCAAGCGATTCTGTCTCTCCTGTGACAAGTGTCAAAGAATGGCACCGGAAACGGATCATCGACCCGTCCCCTTGGGGAGTACACCCCTGATCGATGAATCCTTTCAACGCGTCGCAAATGGAATTAATCGGAATTGTTCAAGAGTCGGAGTACTCGACGAGATCCTGACCGATCAAGGGACGCAATTCATGAGTCGTGTGATGGCGGAGGTGAACCGACTAATGTCAATTAAGCACCTCACGACTACACCGTATCACCCCCAAATGTAACGGACTGGTCGAACGGTTCAACGGGACCCTAAAGAACAGACTCAAAAAGCTGTGCGAAGGCCGCCCCAAGGATTGGGATCGGTATATGCCTGCTATGCTTTTCGCATACCGGGAAGTACCACAAGCGAGTTTGGGGTTCTCTCCCTTGTACAGGAGGACTGTACTTGGCCCAATCGCCGTACTATGACAGCTATGGACGGACAACCACGCTGTAGAGGAGGTACGCACTACCTACCATTACCTCGCGGACTTGCGTAACAAACTGGAGGAAGTTTGTTCCCTCGCACAGGAGAACCTCAAGCGAGCGAAGGCGCGTCAGGCGAAGAATTACAACAAGCACGCAAAACCAATCGAGTATGAAATAGGGAATAAGGTGTTGTTGCTGTTGCCCCAAGAACACAACAAATTGCAAGTTTCCTGGAGAGGTTCATACGTTGTCACCGAGAAGGTCGGAGGTCAAACATATCGGATACGGCTGCCAACAAAGGAGAAATTGTACCATGCCAATCTGCTTAAGAGATACCGGAAAAGAGAGACCGTCAGCGATTTTGTCATCGCCACGATAGTCACGGAGGACGCCGAAGTCGATACGGAAGACGCCAACACTGTCCCGAGCTGTCCGTTAACGAGGGCTGAGACACCCTCGGACATGAAGTGTGACCTCATCCTGACTGCGGCACAGCGGGAAGAGATTGAGACGTTGCTGCCCGGGTATTCTGATGTGCTTACGTAAATACCCGGAAGAACTTCGCTTGTCGAGTTCGGGTTAAAGCTGGTGGATGACCGGCCGGTACAGAGGAAACCCTACCCCCTCATGGCGCAAGATGCAGACTCCCCTCCCTCTGTCACCATCGATAGATACAACTTGGAAGTTGTCGAGAACTTCACATACCTCGGGTCCAACATCTCCAGCTCACTCTCAATTCATTATAAGGTGAATGGTAAGATTGCCAAGGCAACTGCAGTGATATGGAACAACTCCAACCTCACAAAGAAGACCAAACTGCGTGTCTACCACGCCTGCGTGCTCAGCTCAGTCCTCTACAGCAGCGAAACATGGACCATCTAAGCAAGTGACGAGAGAAAATTCAACAGCTTCCACCTGAGATGTCTGCGGCGCATTATGCACATCAAGTGGCAGGACAAAGTACCGAACACAGAGGTTCTAGAACGCGCCAACATCAACAGCATGTTCACCATTCTCAGTGAGAGGCGCCTTCGCTGGCTCGGCCATGTCAAGAGAATGTACCCGGGCCTCATCCCTAAGGAGATATTATATGGGGAACTAGCAGAAGGTACACGACCAACTGGACGCCCACGCCTACGTTACAAAGACGTTTGCAAGAGGGACATAAAGACGGCCAACATTGATGTCAACAAATGGGAGAACTTTGTTATTGACCGTCTTATCTGGCGCCTAGCTGTCAAGCAGGAAGTTAGCAAAGCTGAGGATGACAGAAATAGGAAGCATGCTCCAAAAAAGAGTCAGAAAGAAGGAACAGGTAGTTTTGGAGCCACATATCGTCTCACGTAGATCAACGGTTGCCAAGAGATTGATCGAGCCGTGTGCAAAATCCAGCAGAACTGGAAGCTCCATCTCAGAATGCAAACGGGAGTAAAGATTACAAACCGGCCAGAAGTAAATTGTATCTTTTCCGCCTAGACGTTCAGCAACGACGATGGCTACAATTTCATCACAATTCCTCATTATATCAATATGAGGGAAAAGTTTTATTCTCGGTGGATATTTGCTTAATGAATTTTTTCAACATTTGCCCCCATCTCAGTTCAAGCTGGCTGACGGATAACTGCTGATCACATAAATTGTTTTTATGTCATCTGCATGTTTAGTTGGTAGCGAGTTGATGAAAGTGACGAAAACCGAGATATGCAAAGCTCCTGACAATCGCCAAACATTTCGCGTGGCTATCTCGATGTTCTCGATAGTTACTAATTTACTGTAGTATTTTCCAATATCATCATGTCTCATATATCTTAGTATATGAATGAGACCTGTTGTTTCATAAGCTGATATTATATTTATGATTTTGGATTTTCTCAAGTGCAGTACTGGAAATTCTGGAAGAAATGTTACATACTTTTATTCCCATCTATAAGAGATTTCTTGCTATCTTTTAGTCAGGTGCAGACAGAACTTTTTCATTTGTTACACGCAGTTCACCCTTGTCCAAACAAGTGATAAAGAACTACTTTCAATCTGACTATATCGTCATCTCTACCATGACATCATAATAGTGGCGGTATGTTTTTTTAATATATAAATAATGTTTATTCTCATCTTTCTCTTTTTTCTGTTTTCATTCATTTTATCTTCATCGGTTTAAAACCGAAAATAAGTAAAAAGTCTCTTTTTTCATCAAATGTACTAGGAGTAAACCGGTTATAACCGGTTTAGAACTACTTTCAACTAATATCAACTAGTGAAAACCGTTTAGAACCAGTTGGAACCAGTTTAAGCCGGTTTTTACTAACTAAACTAAGTAAAAAGTCCTTCTTTCATCAGATGTTACTAGGAGTAAACCGGTTCTAACCGGTTTAGAACTACTTTCAACTAGTATCAACTAAAAAGAGCATGACGAACGCCCTCAAAGTCAAATTACCGCAGGCAAAATTTTTGTTATGTACCGAACACATTAATGACTATGTCCGACGACATCATCAAGAAAATGGGGCATGTGTACTGGCCCCTAAACGAATAATCCAAATCATTTTTGGAAAAAAAATTCAAATAATATTTGCCTAAGATGATACGGAATTTGATTACAGATGTCGGAATTTGGAACCCTATTTATAACAATTGTCAGTTTTCAAACCATATTGGCAAAGATTCTTGTTCGGATTTTAGTGGATTTTAGTGTTATTTGGGTGGATTTGGGGTGATTTTAGGTAGATTTGGGGTTGATTTTAGGGGATTTGGGTGGATTTGGGGTTGATGTTAGTGGATTTGGGTGGAATTGAGGTTGATTTTAGTGGATTTGGGTGGATTTGGGGTTGATTTTAGTGGATTTGGGTGGATATGGTGTTTCGTAAAACCCCAAATATGCTATTAAGATGTTACCTAGAGCATGGTATTTTATGTATGAAGCTGGTTTGGTACCCAGAGGGGATGTTACCATCGAGGAAGTAAATGTCCGTATTCTACATGTTATCGGCGTATGATTGTGATGAGAACGTGAATTGATATGCGGTAATAAAGATTTGATTCTTATTGTCATATGTTCTGAAAGATGTGCCATTATTGGAACTCTACTTTTTATAAACTTTCTTTCACCAAGAATTGCTGGTTCTAGGCACGGATGTTATAAGTCAGCATGCATTAATAAACAGACTTTGTTCGATTGTTTGCTATATACATCCTCCTGATACGAGTTGTGTCTATAAGAGAAGGATTAAGTCATTCGTTTTCTGGTGGTTAGTATCAGATGGCTATTGTAAACAATAGTTATACTGATTTTTATTTTGGAATCAACCTGTGTTGTGACAGGCAGAGATAAGAAAGTCATGGTTCTGAGCGCAGATGCATCGTTCGAAAGAAGCGAGTTTAGGTAAATAGGTACAAATTTCTTGTGAACAATCTGTTTAGAATAAAGCTGATAAACTGGAATATCTAATTATGAAAAAAATATACATGGAGATAACGTGACGTGTGCAGATGTGTAAGAAAGGAAATATTTATGATCCAGACTTTAATAAATAGAAATATTAGCATTGGTTCTGAGCACGGATGCAAACATTGATACGGTACTGTATTGCTCAAGTGCGTGAATCAATGATTTAAGTAAAATAATATGAAAATCAGGAACAGTATGAAATATGTCGATTTACGCAGCACACGAAATTTCAAATTTGCTATTCAAGATTTTACCTAGAGCATGGTATTTTATGTATGAAGTTGGTTTGGTTCCCAGCGGGGATGTTATCATCGATGAAGTAAATATCCGTATTCTACATGTTATCGGCGTATGATTGTGATGAGAACGTGAAATTTATATGCGGTAATAAAGATTTGATTCTTATTGTCATATGTTCTGAAAGATGTGCCATTATTGGAACTCTACTTTTTATAACTTTCTTTCACCAAGAATTGTTGGTTCTAGGCACGGATGTTATAAGTCAGCTTGCAGTAATAAACAGACTTTGTTCGATTGTTTGCTACATACATCCTCATGATATGAGTTGTGTCTATAAGAGAAGGATTAATTCATTCGTTTTCTGGTGGTTAGTATCAGATGGTTATTGTAAACAATAGTTATACTGATTTTTATTTTGGAATCAACCTGTGTTGTGACAGGCAGAGATAAGAAAGTCATGGTTCTGAGCGCAGATGCATCGCTTGAAAGAAGCGAGTTTAGGTAAATAAGTACGAATTTCTTGTGAACAATGTGTTTAGAATAAAGCTGATAAACTGGAATATCTAATTATGAAAAAATATACATGGAGATAACGTGACGTGTGCAGATGTGTAAGAAAGGAAATATTTATGACCCAAACTTTAACAAAGAGAAATATTAGCATTGGTTCTGAGCACGGATGCAAACATTGATACGGTACTGTATTGCTCAAGTGCGTGAATCAATGATGTAAGTAAAATAATATGAAAATCAGGAACAGTATGAAATATGTCGATTTACGCAGCACACAAAATTTCAAATTTGCTATTAAAGATTTTACCTAGAGCATGGTATTTTATGTATGAAGTTGGTTTGGTTCCCAGCGGGGATGTTATCATCGATGAAGTAAATATCCGTATTCTACATGTTATAGGCGTATGATTGTGATGAGAACGCGAATTGATATGCGGTAATAAAGATTTGATTCTTATTGTCATATGTTCTGAAAGATGTGCCATTATTGGAACTCTACTTTTTAAAAACTTTCTTTCACCAAGAATTGTTGGTTCTAGGCACGGATGTTATAAGTCAGCATGCATTAATAAACAGACTTTGTTCGATTGTTTGCTATATACATCCTCATGATACGAGTTGTGTCTATAAGAGAAGGATTAAGTCATTCGTTTTCTGGTGGTTAGTATCAGATGGTTATTGTAAACAATAGTTATACTGATTTTTATTTTGGCATCAACCTGTGTTGTGACAGGTAGAGATAAGAAAGTCATGGTTCTGAGCGCAGATGCATCGTTTGGAAGAAGCGAGTTTAGGTAAATAGGAACAAATTTCTTGTGAACAGTGTGTTAAGAATAAAGCTGATAAACTGGAATATCTAATTATGAAAAAAATATACATGGAGATAACGTGACGTGTGGAGATGTGTAGGAAAGGAAATATTTATGACCCAGACTTTAACAAAGAGAAATATTAGCATTGGTTCTGAGCACGGATGCAAACATTGATACGGTACTGTATTGCTCAAGTGCGTGAATTAATGATGTTAGTAAAATAATATGAAAATCAGGTACAGTATGAAATATGTCGATTTACGCAGCACACGAAATTTCAAATTTGCTATTCAAGATTTTACCTAGAGCATGGTATTTTATGTAAGAAGTTGGTTTGGTTCCCAGCGGGGATGTTATCATCGATGAAGTAAATATCCGTATTCTACATGTTATCGGCGTATGATTGTGATGAGAACGTGAAATTGATATGCGATAATAAAGATTAGATTCTTATTGTCATTTGTTCTGAAAGATGTGTGGGTATTGGAACTCTACTTTTTATAAACTTTCTTTCACCAGGACTTGATGGTTCTAGGCACGGATGTTATAGATCAGCTTGCAGTAACGAACAGACTTTGTTCGATTATTGCCTATATATCCTCATGATATGATTTGTGTTTATAATAAAGGGAATAATTCATTCGCTAACTGGTGGTTGGCGTCAGGTGGTTATTGTAAACAATAGTTATACTGATTTTTATCCTGGCATCAACTTGTGTTGTGACAGGCAGAGATAAAAAGGTCGTGGTTCTGATCGCAGATACATCGCTTCAACGAAATGAGTTTAGGTACCTTAATTAGGAAACAAGTCTTGTGAGCATGGTGTTAAGAATAAAGTCGATAAATTGCAATATCTAAAGATGAAAAAAATGTGACATGATATAACTGGAGATAATATTACGTGTGCATATATGTATGAAACGAAATATATATGACCCAGGCTTTCACAAAGAGAAATATTAGCATTGCTTCTGAGCACGGATGCAAACATTGATACGGTACTGTATTGCTCAAGTGCATTTATCTATGATGCAAGTAAAATAACATGAAAGTCAGGAACAGTATAAAATATGTTGATTTACGCAACACACGAAATTTCAAATATGCTATTAAAGATGTTACCTAGAGTATGGTATTTTATGTATGAAGTTGGTTTGGTTCCCAGCGGGGATGTTATCATCGATGATGCAAATGTCCGTATTTTACATGTTATCGGTGCATGATTGTGATGAGAACGTGAATTTATATGCAGTAATACAGATCTGATTAATTTTGTCATCTGTACTGAACTATGTTTAAGTATCGTAAGTCTATTTTTTTTATATAATTATCTTTCAACAGGAAATCTTGGTTCTAGGCACGGATGTTACAATAGCAAAATGGATCAATTAAAACCTTCATGTAATTTGCTGATTTTGCTAAATATCACTTTTCTCAGAGATATAATTTTAAGCACTTTACTAAAAACAAATTTTGTTAAACTGCAAAACGCATATAGATATCAAAATTAGGAAACGAAAGCATTACAATATTGGATCATATGAGACATAAATTATCTTATATATATATATATATATATATATATATATATATATATATATATATATATATATATATATATATATATATATATATATATATATATATATGCCAACCTAGCCACCGGTCTTATGAAGGATTTATATGGAGAATAACCGATAAAATAAAATATACATGAAGACACAACATGAAGTAATAAATTACTTCCACATTGTGTGTTGTTGTTGTTGTTGATGATGATGATATTCTGCTATATTGTGAAAAGCAAGAAGATGGAATATATTGTTAATTTAAATAATGCAAAATGAAAACACAAATTTACAAGGTTGCCGTCAGTATAAATTAAAATATATATTCACTTCTCATTCAGGTAATTAGTAGATTTTCTGCCAGTGCTTCCCAGAATGTGACCTAATTGCAGTTGAGCCGATGTAAGTTTATCTGAAGAATTTCAATTTCATTAGGAAAACCAGTAAAGAAATAACGGGTATTTTCTTAAATGTTAAATATGATAACTTTAATATGATTAAGGGGCCAACATCAATAACAAGCTGCCAATAGTTATGCTATATCAATAGTTGTGCAATAACTATATCTTTAATGTGGTAATGAACAACAACAACAACAATAATAATAATAATAATAATAATAATAATAATAATAATAATAATCAGGAAAAATGTCATAAGTACCGGACTCAATATTGCTTCGATGCGCGTTTTATGTATGGCTATTGGTTCCCAGCACAGATATTGAGTGGTTCTGAGCAGAGATATTTTGGTTCCTATCGCGGATGTGAGCTACATAACCCTACTCGCATGTTTAAACAACCGGATGTTGAGAATGTTAAATCAGCGATGTGGTGCCGACTACAGACCCGGACGCGGACCGAAGAGACGATACAACACAACTAACCGGAATAAAAAACGCTTAAAAAATTATTAAAAAAAATAAAAAAATAAATGCAAACTCAAATCGTATTTTAAAACCAATGACCATACTACCGTACGAATGAGCTTTATTCCGTACAAATAAAGTCAAATACGAACTGGTAAACAGGTCTGCAAAGGCAAACGGGTAGGTGGGTGGCAGATTTTATAGTTTTTAATACTCATTTATATTAATTTCAGGATAAATTACCGTGTATTGAGGAGTTAATCAAAAACATTATTCCACGCGATTTCCGTTCGATCACAGGAGTCTGACGCTGTTTCAACAATGTTAAAATTACCTACACTTTCAAATACAAAAATTGTCAATGAAACAGAAATTGGAATATTCTTTCAAAAACTAAATACCAGAAGTATTCATCACAAAATTACAGAGACTATATTTGATGGTGCAGTAACATTGTTGGTAAGAAGCATTTATAAGTACTTGACTTCAAATATCTTGCGGCATTAAGTCAGTCTGTAAAAAACTTTGCAGTCTGTAAATGCTATGTATTTTACCGGATTTTACTAAATGGAATCCTTTATCACAGTGTAAAATATAACACACATTCAATAAATTCTTGCTCTGTTCTTTTTATATTTAATGGTGTAAAACAATGTGGACAAATTATGTTCTATGTTAAAGTTTATCCACTGTGCTGCTGTGTGATGAATGACTGCAGATGCACTCCTTCATTTTTTGCAATCTAGGAAGCTTGAATTTTACATTTTCCAAGCTTGCAGACTTGGAAAATTTTCTTTTGCAAGCTTTAGCTTAATTTGTGTAAGTTTGAGATTTTACAGTAAGCATGTGGAAAGCAAGCATTTTGGTTTGGGATACGTGTTACACCACAACATTTTTGTAAAATGATGTTATCTGATCATTAACATTTAATTACATATATTGTACATATAGCAAAATTATGTACAACTTTAACACTTGTGGCTTGTCTTTTTAAAGCAGAGATCATTTGTGTGCATGTATTGTTTCATTTGTTTATTTGAATTGTGTCCTCTATTTCTCAGTAAATATTTATCATAGGTTTGAAATAATAGTTTTGTTTCAAGTTGTAAAATCTGTTACAGTGCAGTTTAGTCATGATAGCTCTTTCTTTAGGTAATCAGAAATAATTCTAAGTACCTAGTCATGATTGCTTTTTCTTTAGGTAATTAAAAATAATTCTAAGTACCAATCTAGAAAATTGACTAAGCTCTATTCCAGGATTTTTCATGCTGAAATTTATCCAAAAAATTCTAAGTCCAAAATGTCCATCCTTTTCCATGGTTTTCCATGCTGAAATTTATCCCAAAAATGCTAAGTCCAAACTGTCCATAATGAAAAAAATTCAGAGTCCAAAATGTCCAGCGTTTTCCATGCTGAAAAAATTCAAAGTCGAAAATGTCCAGCATTTTCCAGCGTTTTCCATGCTGAAAAAATTAAAAGTCCAAAATGTCCAGCATTTTCCAGACATGTCCAGCATTTTCCATGCACAATGTCCAGGGTTTCCATGCTAAATTCTGCAGAATATTTCATTTTTCCATAGTTTTCCAGCGTTTTCCATGCTTTTCCATCCTCTTCCATCCTTTTCCAGAGTATATTCTGGAAAAAGTACAGCCGGGAATACTAAGACTTTGTTTTTGAAAAACAAGTTTTTCAGCAAGTTACAGCTAAAAAATGAAGTAATAATCAAAATAACATCTTACAAATAAATCTGTGTGAATTTTCCACCTACTGGCCATGTTTTGCATTACTTAACATCTAGAATGTGTCAGTTATCAATTAATTTTGCATATATTGCCTACTTTCTGTCAATCCAGAACATCGTGCAGTGGAAGTCAACTTGTACACAGGTACTCAAGGTAAATCTGATACTAAAATGGGTCAAGTATGTGAAGACATTATGTTTAGCTTTGACAACGTTTAAAAGCCCTCTAGCAAAAGCCTTTAAATAAATTAAAAAAACAAGACAAGATTTGTATACTAAACTGAGAAGTCAGTTTCACACATAGCTATTGATTTATTTTTGGCATTCATATTTACACTGACACTATCAGTAATCTAGGCACCCATCAAATGTGCAAAAGATTTCTTTGTCAAGGTGATGATCATCTCTGTATTAATTAGACCTGTGATAGGTTAACAGCCTGCCTATGTCAACATCTTGTAAATTTTTAATGTAATCAGACAGTGCTATACTCAGGCCACATGTATTTTCAAAGCTAAATAGATGATTGATACTTTGTCACACCAAATCAAATTAATTATCTGCCAGAAATTGCTTTTAATAAGAGAAAATGTTGCAAACAATCAATCAAATGACTGTCAATTTTCACCAAGATTGACAAACAAAGCAGACCAAAGTAATTAATTTATAAAGGACATAATCTTGAAACACTTGTTTGGATAATATTTGCTTAGGGTCAATATGTAATACATTTCCAATTCAGTTGCTCAATCAGCAATATTCTCTTTGTGTTGATGTAGAAATTAAGGTTTGACTGGAATGACAAAGAATCTCTAAAGGTGAACAATTTTGAAAATACTGGTGCAAATATAACAGTATATAATGGAAATTATTTAATACATGATATTTACTGCCTCTTAACTTCTCACATGTCTAATTAATAAAGATATATTGAAAGGCATACTTATTCCACATTAAAAGATCACCTAGATTACTGAGAAAAGTCAATGTAAATGTGAAAACCATTAAGAGATCAAAAGCAAGGTGGTTTGAAATTTGCAAACCTTAATGTAAGGGGCAACATATTAAATTAGTTTTAAATTTGCTATCTTCACTCTAAACATAATATTTTCATGATTCATAACATAGCATCAAGCATTCATCAGGTTACAGTGGATTATTTTGTAAGAGCTCAACTCTTTCACTACTACTGACGTGTATACCGCTGCATAAAAATGCCTAGCCTCACCAGTGACTGATAGATCCACTTGTAAACAGAGCACTATTACTCCCGGTGACGGATATATCCGCTTGGCTTTTACCGTTCCTGTACCCTAGTGACTGATAGATCCGCTCTGTATGTCATTGTTACAATCGGTCGTATTGGTCAATATATAGAAGTAAAAGTCTATTCAACCAATCAATTAGAGTTAACAAATGATTGTTCTTACTAAATCCGGTCCCTTTGTTCAAATTTGTACCGCGCATTTGTTAATACATGCATTTGTAATTGAAACAATGGCATTTACGTACAATAGCGATTCAGATTCAGACTTTTCCGGTTTTTCTGAGGACGATTTTGACCACCATGAAGTAAGAAATATTGGTAGTGATATCGATATTTCTTCTTTATCAAGTTTGTCAGAAATTGAGACAGAAACTGACGACGAAGTGTGGACAAGAGAACCGCGTGCGCCAAAAGTTACAGAGTTTGCAGAAAGCGTCGGTTCAACTTTCGTTTTAGATTAGGGGAAAAAAGAAATAGATTTTTTCTTTAAATTTTTTTCCCTGGCTTTGATTGAAAGCATTGTTAGTCAAACAAATGGATATGCGGCTAGATGCATTCAAGAAAAGCCCGATTCACTCTGGCGACCGACGACCATAGACGAAATGATGGCCTTTCTTGGAATTCATTTAGTTATGTCTATCTTGGGACTTCCAGAATATAGCTTAGCTTGGCGATCAACTTGGCCCTTCCAGATAATAAGTATACCAACAATTATGACCAGAGTACGTTTTGAACAATTATCAAAATATTTTCACGTAAATGATACCAGACAGAATCCTCCAAGACGTCAGCCGGACATGACAAGTTGTGTCACGTAAGACCAGTTTTAGATGAAATTTCCAAAACTTGTCTTAAAAATTACAATGGTCATAAAGAGCAGAGTGTGGATGAAGGGATGATAGCTTACAAAGGTCGATTATCATTCAAGCAATATTTGCCTGCAAAGCCGACCAAGTTTGGAATTAAAGATTGGGAACAGGCAGATCCACACAATGGTTATGTTCATGAGTTTCAGGTGTATACTGGAAAAGAAGAGGGCCAGGCTGGACGCTCAAAAGAAGAGGGCCTTGGTGCTCCTGTGGTAAATGACCTGACTGCGAAGATACGAGGGAAATCACATGTTCTTTACATGGACAATTTTTTCTCCAGTCCGACACTGTTTGAATCACTGAGAAAAGAAAAAATATATTGCCTCGGTACAGTGCGGGCAAATAGAAAGGGAATGCGAGAAGAATTAAAATCAGCAAAATTAAAGAACAGAGGTGAGAGTATCGTAATGACAAAAGGAAGCCTATGTGCTATCGCTTGGAAGGACAAAAAAATTGTCCATTACCTTTCAACCAGTTGCAATCCAAGCGAAAGCAAGACTGTGCGTAGGAGACAAAAGAATGGAACGTACCAGGAAGTGCCAGCTCCAATTGTCTCTGAGCTTTATAATAAATATATGTTTGGGGTTGACCTGGCAGACCAGCAAAGAATGCAATACTCTACCTGCCGCAAAGCTACCAAATGGTGGAAATATCTGTTTTGGTTCTGCTTTGATGTTGCACTAGTAAATGCATTGATAACTATGCAGGAGTCGCCCAACCACAAACTTGTCACCAAAAAGAAGAAAGAAATCCGACGGAGACAACTGGATTTTAGAATTGCGCTCGCGCAGCAGATGATTGGGACATTTTGAGGATCAAGAAAGAGAAAGGCTGCATCTACAATTGATAACGTAATGCACATTGGCCCATACAAGCAGAGAAACCAGGGCGCTGCAAAATGTGTAGCAGCGAAAATAAGTTATATTATTATGTTATATTCCTGGATTTCAGCAGGATGAAATAATCAAACAGATATAAGGTAGTTATAGCTTTTATATATGCATGATTTTAGCCTATAATCAGTTTATTAGAGAGAAAATAACTAACACAATCCAACCATACATCAGCTAAAAAGTTATCATTTGGCTACAGCAGCATTTGGCTCTGGTAGTCAGCCCACAAATCAGCTGCAGTAGCGACCCCAGCAGCTATGCATAGCAGTGAGCCACTACAGTAGCATTAGAAGTTAAAGAGTTAACAGAGTTTAAGTGGTTGGGAATGAACACTAAACCAAGTGCTAGGTGTACACTGAGGTTCATGTTTTTATTCAACTTGAACCCATAGCTGGCAACCTGTTTTACATATCTGCTTTTGTAATTATAACAATATGTATTGTTCAGTGACAACATGTCACGAGCAACACAAATAACAGCAGCTATGTCAAAGCTAAGACCTGTCTGGAGAGACAAGAATATCTGTCTGAAATCTAAAATCACACTATTGAGAGTACATGTACTAGTCATCTCAATCATTTTGTATTCAGGTGAGGCCTGGACCCTGACAGCAGAATTACAATGAAGAAGCCAGGTACTTGAAATGAGATGCTACAGAACCATCCTTGTCATTCTCTTACATGGACCACATCAAAAATGAAGAAGTGCTTAACACCATCAGGCACAAAGTAGACCAATATGAAGACCTCTTCACCACTGTCAAAAAGAGAATTTCAAAGCTGAAATGGTATGGCCATGTCACTAGAACCAACAGTCTATCCACAACAGTACTGCAGGGCAGTATTCAGTGTGGCAGAAGGAGAGGTAGACAGAGAAAAAAGTAGGCTGACATCACAGATTGAACCAGAAAAACTTTTGCAGAGACACAGGCAGAGACAAATAGAGGGAGCTGGTCAGATGTTCAGCAGCACAGTGCCTTGACAACAACACTAGGTCAAGATGATGATTGTTCAGTGGTGGTTGTAGAAAAAGAGGTTTCAGTAATTTATTTAATCCACTCACCCAGCATTGGCAATCAAAGAGAACAGTTCCAAGTGAAACTGTGCCCATTGAGGTGAATCTATGTAAATCATGAGATTGTAATAATGGTTATTAGCACACATTTAATATTAATCGTAGGAATCCAATATCTATCCGCTATACACATCTATCAATACTAAGTATGCCTCATGGATTCAGGCAACCACTAAATCAAACCAAAAGGTCCCATTGAACATAATATTGTAAACACTCATCACAATGTGCAAATTTAACTCATCAACTGCATTTCTTCAACAAATTTTATACTGCTAGGTATAACAGTATGCATACAGGTTGCAAAAAAACTTGTTGTCTTGAGAAAATGCAAAAATATTTGTTGAACCAGCAAGATGAGAAATGAAGAACATGGTGATTGTTTGTTTTTATGGTTTAACTCCATTTTTCAGCACAAGATAGGCTATACATGGCGGCCAGTATTAATGGTGAAGGAAGATCTCAGAAACCCCCGTAAAGAACCACTGACCATTGAGAAGCTACTGGCAAGCTATCTTATCAATCCACATTGGCTGAATCCGAGACTCCAACCTACGCAGACAGAGGAGATGGCAGTGATCTGTAACGGAGTGCTTTAGACCACTCGGCCACTCTGGGCCTCTGAAGTACATTTCACTGTTGACATTATTATACTATGATAACCTGATAATAAATACATCTACATTGTACATCAAGCTGAAGTTGACTCTCTAAGGGTGTTCCAACACCATTGAATCCTTTACACCCCCATGTTCCATTTGTCTGTCTTGTAGCTTTAGGGATGCTGAACTTAAGATCTTGATTCACTGTGAATTAAATTCCCATTATGTGTCCAGACAAATGATGTGGACGGTGGATATGAATCTACTACCTCACACACAAGAACCAATTTCTCACGACCTTGCTTTCCTCTGTATGGATTAACATCTAGTACTGCAGCCTGTAGTTTGACAACTGGTGCATCTGAAAATGTACATAAAAATGAAAATTGTTGATCAAACCTCATCTTCAAACTCTGTGTAATCTCACTGAATATCCAAAACAAATGTCTCAACTTTCTCTGGTTGCAAAATCATAAAATATTATAGTGTATTATACTTAAAACCTACAAAGTTTACAAAGTCTGATACTTACAATCAAAGTAATGGTAAATCGATGACAGAAATTAGCCTAAGTTTTGGTTTGAGTTTAAAATACATCTTCACATATACTTTTTTATGAAACTAGGCCTAATTGACTTCTGGTCAAGCTGAATGCCACTGCTTGCATTTGGGTCATGTACTCCATTATGTATTTGAAAACAGTGACTTCAATAGACCTGACATAATATGTGCATTCCTTGGAGCAATTTAGTAATTTTAATAGTCCTAGACTAATGGGATGCCCTCTTGTCCTTCATATACAAGTCATTATATGACCTGTATTCTCAGTCCGTATTAGTGAGTTTGTTATAATTACTCTTTCAATGTACTTGAAGTGTTGCTGTGAAACTTAATACCCATTCATCCCAAAGTCAATGTGACCATCTTGAGAATCCTGTTGTAGCTATCACTTCACTCTTTCTGCACGAGTTATAAGTTTGTTCTTAATGAAAATGGTGCCAGTCTGGGTTAAGGGAAATTTGTCTTTAATGAAAATGATGCCAGTCTGGGTTAGGGTTAGACAGATTTATATGGATTCTCGAAAACAATGTTGTTAGAAAATCAAGGTGAAAATTTCTTGTATATCAATGACCATGATGAACCGTATAGGGAGAGAAAAGCAGGAGAAGGTGGGCTCATTGTGTATGTTAGAACTGACGCTGTTACTAAAAGAAAGTAAAACCTAGAAATAGTGGACATAGAATCCATTTGGCTATAGATCAATTTAGAAAAAGATTATCCCTACTTAGTTGGTTGTGTGTACAGATCCCAATCATTACAAACTGATTGATGTGAATATTTTGAACTTCAAGTAGATACAATTTCAAATGAAGAGAATGCATTATATATTATATGTGATATAAACAGAGACCTTCTCAATTGTCAAATAAAAGTAAATTGGATGGATTTTATTGCTTCATTCCCAAACCAAAATCATTGCTTATGACAAGCTTGCTGCAAGCTTACAACAAGCTAACATGAATTGCACAAGCTTGTGCAAGGTTGCAAAAGGAATTTTTCCAAGTCTGCAAGTTTGCCAAATCTAAAATACTTAATGTAAGCTTGTGCAAGCTTGCAATAATCAGTCATGAAAGTTGAAAGTTTGCAGTTCTGCATGAGATTAGAACTTCCTGAATTATTGAAAAATATATGTTGTGACAAGATCATGTTCAGTATAAGAAATTACACTGTCAAACTAAACGATGTTACTGGTAATCTAGTTAGTTTTTATTTATAGTATCTGATAATGCACTTGAGTTTAATTAATATGCTTTAGAGAGAAGAAGGTTTGACCACTTTTTTCCCCAAGGCATTATTTCATCGAATTGAGCCTTATATACATTTTTGCCAACTTTACTTTTCATATGCACATGTGAAAAATACTACTCACATGTGTGTGAAATACCCCAGCGTGTATATCGCGTAAGTGAAATTCATTGGATGGTTGCTGGATTTTTAACTACATATTTTTTATCTAATCCGATTCGATATCGTATTTGAGGGTCTTCTAAATGTATTGTTATAATTCCATGTGGGTAATTCCAAGTGGAGTTAGCAATTTTTTAAAAAATTCGTTGTATTCCATATCACCACTACACCAACTCTGGTGAATGTTTTGTATTGTGTGTGTCTTAACTCCATTAAACACCGAAAGAATATTACAGTTGTCCCTGACCATACTAGGTATGTTAGTGTAAAGTGTTGAGAAATGTAACTTATGGTATATTGATGCTTTTATGTCTAGTGAAAATATCCTAGCTGGATTTGTTTGTTTATCCATGACCACATCGTTGTATTCAATTACGTTGTTGATGTTCCTGTCGATAACTTCAACACAAGGGGCTTCTTTGACATTGTCAATAAATTCAATAATATCTTCGCCTATTATTTGTTTTATATGTTTGTTATAATCTTTAAACACCTCATAGCCATGTTGGTACATGTATTTTGCCAGCAAATATAGTTTATCCCATTTCATCCACTTCATAATCAAATTAAGTAACAGCAGTGTTTTACCAGTTCCAGATGGACCAATAATAATCATCCGTATTATACTCTGCAACATTTTATGATGTTTAACAGGTGGTTGTTTCTTTAATGCAGAAAAGTAAGTAATTTCTATTAGATATAGCATAAATATATTATGGATTTATATTGTGTGAAATGTAGAACTCGTACATCGACAATTGACCTAACACCTATCACAACTAAAAATAACAGAGATGCAATTACTGGCAAGTGTACACAGTGTGGTATAACAAAATTCAGATTTGTCAGTATAAAAAAATGGAGGTGATATCACAGCCAAGTTAACAAAACTCCCAGGAGCTCCATTGGGCAAAATATCCATGTGATAAACATCTTCCAAGATATACCGGTAGTTATTGTGGTCCAGGAACTCGACTAGATATCCGACTCGATGATCAGGATCAACCTCGACCAGGTGAATATCCAATAAACGCTATTGATAAAGCTTGTCATGCTCATGATGTCGCATACCCAAGTAAAGACCTTCAACAGTGACATATCGCAGATATAAAATTGATTCATGAGTTGAATTCTATCCCTGATAAATCTTTCAAAGAAAAATTAGCTTCATGGTTGATAAAAACAGCTATTAAGGGTAAACTGGTATTAGGCGCTGGTAATTAATATTATGGAATCAATTCATTATTCTCCAATCAGATACTGGAAGGGTAATGCCGCAATTAATAAACTTGCCAGCGCCACAAAGGTTAAAAAATATACCGCGGCAGATTGGTTAATATGAAGATAAGCGATATGGCAAATTTATCTACCACCACCGAAGAAAATTCAATATGCTTCATTTGATGTTACAACTTTAATGACCTCCAATTCAGTTTCTGACACTGCAGATCTAAATCCCATAGATGTCAGTGACTTACAACTTGATTTCATTGCAACATATTCTGTATGTTTTTTGGAAATCACGTGGTGGCGACAGTCATCTCGTTCACCGTGGGAAATGTTCCAAGTCAACACGACATAAAGTGGAATAAATGTAATGGGCACCTTTTTCACTTTTTTCTAAGCATAAACAAGTATCAGAGTAATCTGTTTAATACTTTTGCAACCACTGTTTCAACTTTTTACGAGGCTGGTTGTCATCACCACCTTTGGCGCAGTTTCGTTTGGTAAACATTTTTCAGACGACCGGATGACAAAAGGAAAAATGAAGTCTACATCAGATGCACGCTTCTCACAAACAAAAAAAAAATGGTTTAAGGACACACGGTACTAATTCAACTCCAATGGTAAACATATGGAAACACTGTCATATTCAAAATTCAATAAATTAACATTTCTGGGTGCTGATGGTCAGACCTATATTTTTCCATGCACAACTAACCTTGATGTAAGTTTTTAAATGTAGAAAAACATAGGACCCGCGGCATGTTGTTGACATAAATTGGCAGGAAGCACATGTTATTGATTCTGCACCAAATGAATCAGGTGCTACTTTCATTATTGAGTACTAATAGGTGAAGCCTCTAAATTTACTTCAATTGCATCAGTAGAATTTTGTCTATATTTTTTTTAAATTACAGATAGGATAAGCTCTCAAAAAATATTTTTACTAAAATTTTAATTTTCATTATTAACCAATTATCGACCACCAAAGCTGTATATACTCTATTATTTCTTCACCCATTTTTAGACTGGTTCACATCTCTTCCGTATAATTAGTACCGTGTGTCCTATAACCAGATTTTAATTTTTTTGAAAAAGTTACATTTTACTCATTGATATTACAGTATAATTGTAAGAAAGACCTGGCCATGCTGGTGCATGAATAATAGTGCAATTGCATTTTATGTGATACTACTGTACATAGCAAAATTGCATCCGCATTACATGTTGAAGTGTTGTATTGTACTTATTAGTGCATTATTCTTGTTATTAAAAAAATTAGATTCCGGCTTTGTATCTTCATGGTATCTTTCTATAGCATGCATGCTACACAAAATAAACACAAACATGCTGACATCAGCAAGTATGACATCATAGGGTATCAAATTACATGACACCTAGTTTTTCCATCTCTCACTGGCTATAAGACAAGTTTTAAATGTTTTAAATTTAAAAATTTCATTTCTTTTCTTGCTGACATTCACAGAAATAAGATACAGCACATCCCTGATTCCTATCATTCACACCAAACCAATAAGTGTGCCACATGACAGGTCAAAATGATAAGAGGTCATTGTCCTTCTGTGACTTTGACTCACCCAATGAGGCCTCCAGAGATGCTGACATTCTAAAACTATTTAAACTATCAACACAGGTGATTCATCACCCCCAAATCTTAATAAAAAGGTATAAAAGCCAAAGGAAAGTTCCATAAGTATTATAATACTGAAGAATTAAATAACTGAGTGATACTTTTTAGCATAAAACTATGGGAAAGGATAAGAAAGCAAAGAATAGACAAAGTCATTTCTTCAAGCCTGGTAATGTTCCCCACAACAAGGGGAAATAATGTACATCAACCCAAAAGACAGAGCCACTTGAGGTCTATTACATAAAGACAACAAGAGACAAATTTGAAAAAGCTATAAAAAGTTCATATAATGCTGACACTGAAGATGACGATGAAAAGCCCATGTACAAACTGCTGCGACCCAAGCCAAGAAGTAAGCTGGAGGTGGAGCAATATGTGGAAAACATTGCGATGCCAGGGTAAGTCCATGTTTCTGCTGCGACCCAAGCCAAGAAGTAAGCTGGAGGTGGAGCAATATGTGGAAAACATTGCGATGCCAGGGTAAGTCCATGTTTCTATTCAATATTCAGACACTTATATAACCTATCACTGCATAAACTTCTTGGTAAATTTAAGTAATAGAATTGAATTGCATATTAAAGTTGTCTAATGCATAAAACTATACCAATATTTACCCCAAACTCATAATAAGTTTAGATAAAGTCTCAAAATCATTATGATGGCTACTTTCCACTACAGGTAGTCTTAAATTACTTACTTTTCAATCTAAAGCTCAATAAAGTACATACATTATTTAAAAAAAGAGAAATAAATCAAACCTTCAGTCACTCAATTCTAGTCAAAGGGGAGGTAATATACATTGATTTGGCATACCAAGTAGCAAGCTCTAATTTACAGCTAAATGATTCTGTACTATCACTTGATAGTATGTGCAGAGCAATGTTGCATTTATAAATAGATTTTGTTTCAAATCTGAAACTACATTTCTAACATGAAACTTGTTTTATCTATTTAAATCAACAGGTCTGATGAGAAAAACACATATCGATTGGTTCATGCAGAAAAAAATGCTGAGATGTGGAATACTGTTTTTCAAGAGCACCAGTGCCTACACCCTGAATGTCAGGGGTTTCTGTCATGGGACTTGAAACATGAAGAGAAAAGAGGTCTGGTGTGGCGAGAGAGAGCAATATGTTCATCATGCCGTTACACTTAAAGAATGTTTGAACTGTATCAAGAAATGCCAAGGAAAGGTTGTGGAAGAAAAACTGACTGTGTAAATAATGCGATACAGATAGGACTTTCAGAGACTTCTGTTGGAAATGAAGGGTTTAGAACTATTCTTTTAAGTGCGAATGTCCCTGCTCCCTCAACAAAAGGGATGCAGAAAAGTTCCAGTACTGTTTGTCAGAAAATTGAATGCAGCAACATGAGAGACATGGCAGAACATAGGAAATATGTGAAGGAGTTTAATTCTATGACAGGAAAAAAGACAAATATAATTGATCTTCAATGTGACTCAACATATAAAATTGAAGGATAAAACACAACTTACCAAATAATATAACTTTTAAGAGAAAATTCCATGGCAGGGTTCATAGTGTTGTCCATAACTGCAACCATGGACCTGGAGAATCTCTGGTTAAGCTGTGTCAATCTATCGGTTGTCCGATTAAAGCTTGCAGTTCTGTGGCACAACATCTGAAAAGCAAGCAAGATATATATATATAGGAGAAATAAAATACATACAGCAAGTACAGCATATAAGAGAAAAAAATCAGAGAAAAGGGCATTTCTTTACAAGCTTTATGAGAAACATCAAGAAGAAAAGAATTAATGCCCCCATCCAGTTTATACAACCCTTCCCATCTGTGTTTTGTATAGATTTTGTCCCCAAAATCACATGCAAATCATAAAAGAAAGACTCCATTATGATTGTCATATCTAAAAACCACCAAAATCATACCCTGGATGCACGTGGTAACCATAGAAACATCAGGCTCATGTTGTGGTATAGGCCCTGTATAGGACACATGGTACTAATTCAACTCCAATGGTAAACATATGGAAACACTGTCATATTCAAAATTCAATAACTTAACATTTCTGGGTGCTGATGGTCAGACCTATATTTTTCCATGCACAACTAACCTTGATGTAAGTTTTTAAATGTAGAAAAACATAGGACCCGCGGCATGTTGTTGACATAAATTGGCAGGAAGCACATGTTATTGATTCTGCACCAAATGAATCAGGTGCTACTTTCATTATTGAGTACTAATAGGTGAAGCCTCTAAATTTACTTCAATTGCATCAATAGAATTTTGTCTATATTTTTTTTAAATTACAGATAGGATAAACTCTCAAAAAATATTTTTACTAAAATTTTAATTTTCATTATTAACCAATTATCATGACCACCAAAGCTGTATATACTCTATTATTTCTTCACCCATTTTTAGACTGGTTCACATCTCTTCCGTATAATTAGTACCGTGTGTCCTTAAAGCATCTGAGGTAACACTGTATAGTTAGTCTGGTTCCCAACCGAAATCCACTCAGTCTAAGATAAAACTCCAAATCCGAACACGGAGTCGAATACAAAAATTCGGATCCGGAATGAACCAGTACAAAAATTTACCCGAACAGAAAAAAACGTTCATAATTCAGTACCTTTTGTTATCGTTCCGTAAGTCCATAAATTTAGTGTTTTTTCATAAGAATTACGGCAAAATCGTAAGAGTTGGCAGGTCTGTTGTTAGCCTCATTGAGTTTATCTCATCTGTTGAATCCTGCACTCAACACTGGTTTCAGCTGGAATAATCTGGTTAAAGCTTTAGACTTGTACGTAGCATGCACAGCCATGTGGCTCTTGCTGCAATGGACATATATAGAAAAAGATGGAAACTTTACAAAATTAGTGAATTTGACTTATACCCTGCATCGACTTATACTTATAGGCCGGAAAATATGGTGTATCTTATTTTCTTTGATTTTCACTGGCTTTGACACTGTTACATACTCCATGTCTGATTAGTAACCACAAGTGTCAAAATCTGCTTGTAATCCAATATGGCAGCATGCTAATGTGTGCACATGAAATTATGTCATCAATAAATACAGTCTATTCATTTGACATGTATCATAGCCTTTTCAAAATGGATGGTTAAACTAAAATTTTGGAGCTCATTAAAAGTTAATTTTGAACAACACTTATTGATATTTTTTTTTTTACTTGATAAGTGATTTTATTTCACTTGACAAGTGATTTTGTAATGTTGCACTAAAAATGAAATGCTTTTGCCAAAAAGGCAAATACTCATATTTTTTCCCTGGTTACATTGTACATGTTGTTGTAATCTAATTCAGTCGATGATACCTGAATCAGAGCAGAAGCAGATGAGAATGCATAATTTTATTATGAGGATTTTGTATAAGAGGTGTTTCACAGTAATTCAAATGGCAAAAATTCCTGTTTTTTACCAAATAATTTATCATTTGGACAAATGAAAGAGGAAACCTAACCATTTGACACCATTCTCCCCAAATGAATTTATATACAGAAATAATTAGTAAAACATTTCCAAAACCAAACAGAACAGAAGCATAAAGAATTTCCTCACACATGTTCCATGTATATGCACTTTTTGTTCTGATTCAACATTAAATGATTTGATGACTTCATTCTTTTCTTTCATTGTGAATAGAAAGACCTCATGATAATAATTGTTTACCATATATTAACATTTTCAGTTTTTAATATTTGATATATACTTTTCACACATCATGACTTAGAAACATAGAGGTATGTAACCATGTGTAGAATAATTTAATCAATGCCATATCAGTTATTCTGATACATCTAGCTAACATCAACTTTGTTTGCAAGCTTGTAATTAGTAAATTTGCTGCAAGCTTACATAAAAAACTCGCTCAAGCTTGCCAATAGCAAAATTACCAATTGTAAGCTTGCCACAAGCTTATACAACAATTTCCAATTGCAAGCTTCCATTAGTATAATGAAGCAACTAGTAAATGAACCCACCAAAAGTAACATCTACCTCTAAAACTCCTATAGACTATATTTATACCAATACAAAGAAAATGTTTTGGAAGTAATGGTTTCAGAAATTGGTATAAGTGAGCACTTTGCAATTTTTCTCACACATAAAGCAAATTGCAAATCAACAAAAAATAATATCCGTAAATCCATTACTTATAGACCCTTTCAAGACTTTGATACTATTCAATTCCTAGAAGATCTGAAACAGATTCCATGGAATACAGTCCAAATCTTTGAAGATATTGCTGTTTTAAATACTTAGAGCTGTTCATCAGAATTGTGAACAAACATGGCCCTTTAAAAAGACACATGATAAAGATGACTAGCCAAGATTCTTACAAGCTGGATATTATTTAATGAGTTTCATAAATTAATATTTAAACATTATCCATTTGAAATTCTGTTTATAATATAGTTTTTATTTTAATGGAAATAGGAGTGAAAGAAGAAACAATTTAATTCTTCTGACTCGTACATTGTACCTTTTGATCTATTCCATGAAAAAATGTCCCTGGAACCCTTTTGGACTAGTAAAACGTATTAGTTTTGTTCTTACCATTCAAAGAACAACCATATTAATAAAATAGTTGACTTTATAAAAAAAACAACAGTTTTTGTCAGCACAGATTGTATATGAAAATGTAGTATGATGTCTCATAGTTTCAATACAGTTAGAGAAATGTTTTACAGCGAGTGTGTCACTCTCAGCTGCATGTTTAAGCATTCAAATTATTGGGTATGTGAAGGGATGAATATAATACAGGCATTCCAGAAATATAGTAATGTATTTGTGACTGGATATTTGCATTATTAAATTTGGAAAAGTGGATTAAAGTAGACAAATTCAGAGTTGCGTCACATGATAAGAGTTATTTTATGGCATAAACATGCTGTGATTGGATAACATTCATTCATTTTTGGAGACTTTTTTTTTCTGTATTCCTCTGTGAACAGAGGGGATTTTTTTTACTCTTATAAGTTAAACAATTAAACCACTCCTGTGTGATAAATGAAAATACAAATTTTTAAACCAATTCAAAATCAAAAGAAATATGAAGAGTACATACCTTTCATACATAGGTAAAATAACTGTACAAGTATTAATTTGACCAAGCTGAATCTTGTATTATTCTTATATAAGACACACATTCCTTAATTGATAAAAAATGTATTCCACGTTTTCTGGAGATATCTCAAATGGTTATGAAGATCTCAGTTGCAGAGAGTAATGCATACTGCCAGACAACTATTAAGCAAAACAACACATTGCAAGCAAATTAACATGGATATCACTTGCAATGCTTATCAGAGCCCATTCTTTTTAAAATACACAGCTTGAAATCATGATACATGAACATATAACTTCAAACGTATCCAGTGGAAATACAATTTTCAAACATGGTAAAATAACTCTACAAGTGTTTTTCTTACAAAACTAAATCTTTAATACATGGGACAGAAACCTTTGTTGTAATACAAATACCTGTCATATTTGATGAAGATATTTAAAATATTTCAGGAGATATTAACCAGATAAAAGTGTGATATATGGAAGGATACAATTTGTAATTATATAAAACTCTATAAAATTAAAATTCTGTAAAGGAAAGAAGAACAATCCCACTCCAGTACATACACAAACTTTGTAAGGATTGTTGTTGTGCGCAAATTAAATGTAGCAGATCTTACAACCAACGACTACATTGGACTGGAGTCTGTCAGTGAAACGTAGCACAAAGAACAAATATTGTGTTTGATTCTGGATCAAATGAATAGCCAGTGTAGGGTACAGAGCAGCTGGTAGGTGTACTGTGATCGTAGTACTTAAAAGATTATCCAAGTAGCTGTTTTTTTTAACTTTTTTAAGTTTCTGGAGTAAAAATGGAGACAAACTAGAGACAATTGTGCATGAAAAAGTCTTTGTGTTGTGATCAGGATGGAACATATTATACATGCTGTTACCAGGAGTTTGAGACTGGAATACATTTGCAAATTACGAAATTCAACTGATTATTTTCTCTGGAAATAAAAATGTGGTCTGATAAAATTCTTGGATAAAACAATTTACTGGAATCTATAGTATGTTCAAACCTGAACATTTATATATGTGATTAAACAAAAGACTGACGGGGGGCCCCGAGTGGCCGAGTAGTCTAAAGCGCTGTCCGTTAAGGACCACTGCCATCTCACCTCTGTCTGCGTGTGTTCAAGTCTAAGATTCGGCAAATGTAGTTATGTGAGAAAGCTTGCCAGTAGCTTCTCGTGGGTCGGTGGTTCTTTCCAGGGTTTGTCCGGGTTCTTCCTCCACCACGAATACTGGCCGCCATGTATAGCCTACATTGTGCTGAAAATGGCGTTAAACCATAAAAAACAAAACAAACAAAAACAAAAGACTGACACATCACCATTTTAATAACTACCATAGACATGCCATTGACTTCAGTTTGGGGATTTCTTCAGGACTTGTACTAGCTGAGTTTCATTCATGAATTTAAATTATATTGTCTAATAGCAGATTTTCTGTGAAAGCAGCACCATTACAACGAGGTATAATTGACTGATGTTTACAGCATATGTCAAATACGCTTCCATGCAGATGGTGCAGAGATGTTCAAACATGCTTGCATACAAATCAGGTAGAGGCATCCAAAGGGGCTTTACATGAGGTAAAGGATTAACAAAACTGACAATGTCGATGGAATCAACGATATCTATGTCTTCCCTATGTTAAAGCAAGTGAGACACAAATAATACAGGACATTTGCTTTAATGATCTGTCTTGGTTTTCTTTTTAGTAACACTGACCATAAATAAAAGTTGAATGTATTTATTTGTACAGCAATTTTAAATAATGTGTATATAAACAATTCAGATTTTTCCTGTATTGTTTTGTTTACGCATATGTGCAAGTCAATACGTGCTCCATAAAGTATGCTAATGTGCCAAAGTCTATAAAAGATGTCCAATAATACAATATCCATCGGCAATATTGGCTTGATGGTTACTGATCATTTATTTTTGTTATACTCCATTTAAAAGCCATTTTTGTGGGTACTTAAAATTTGTGGTTTTGCCTATCAAACTTTGCACATTTGTAGGTATTTAATTTCATCGTTCAACCTCTACAAATACCCTAAATAAAGAATACAAAATAATAAAATTATGCCGTTGCAAACAGCAGTAACATTAATGTTTAAAACAATACTACCATCTGTACGAATACAAATCAAAGACCTGGCAAGTTCAATACTTACACCGTGCTTTTGACCAAGTTAATAACATCAGTCAAAGTCAATGCAGCTAATAACACTAAAACAATACTTCCATCTCCATTAAAACAAATGAAACACCCCTCAAGATTAATCAGTTTTGCAATGTTTTCGTTTGAGTGTTCAACGTCAAAGAAAGGTGATGCATTCAAATAAACTAGACCAAATCAGTTATTAAAGTACATATGAATGATCTCTTACTTAAACTACTGTCCTTCAAGTTGTACCACCAGTACTTTCTGACTAAGCAGCAGAGGAGGTGAACAGACCAACTTTTCTAGGCGTCAATTTAGTAAACTAAGGCTTCCTTGAAAATACTTTTACAAGCGTCAATTTAGTAAACTAAGGCTTCCTTGAAAATACTTTTACAAGCGTCAATTTAGCAAACTGAGGCTTCCCGAAATTGCTTTTACAGGCGTCGATTTAGCAAACTGAGGTTTCCTCAAAAATGCTTAATAGAAGCCTCCATTCATCAAAATAAAATTAAAAAAAAAAGACGCCATTTAGTTGACGTTCACCTCCTCGGCTGCTATGAAAATCTTCGATTTTTACTAACTAAATATTTGATCAAGTCCTTAAGATTTCACAAATAAACTAATTTGTAAAACCTCACCTCGTAAATCAATCAGATTATTAGATTGGTCAGTGAGTTTGAAATTAATTCTCGTTAACAAATTATTATGACATCGCATATAGACTAGATTAGTTGGGTCTTCAATAATTAGAAATCCTGGAGGAGCCGTTGGTGCAAATGAATATAAAATATATCCTTGCTGAGCTTGATTTGATTGTTCGAGATTTATTTGATAATTTCCTTCGATAACATCACATACTAAATTGAGCGCAATCACCGTTGAAATATTCACATTGTTCGGAGCAATATGTCTACCGCCGCCTTCTGGATCATTATTATATTTCAGAATATTTGCTGTAGGATTCTTCGATTTTTTCCAATTATCGTGGATTCTTTTGAACCCAATATCAATAGCATCGTCAAGTTGTTTCTTTAGTTTATCCGGGTTATACCCAGGGATTTTAGATGTTTGAATATCCTCTTTTGGGATATTGAATTCTACCTCAAACACTTCTTTATAAATTTCACTCATTAATACTTGTTGAATAATTTGCGTATGAAATGTTTCCATATCGTTGATGATTTTGTTACCTGTTTGTACTACACTAATAAACTCGTTTTTGGTGAGAGAGCCGGATTTGATGGATATTAACAATAATGAAAAATCATTATTCATCGCTGTTAAGTTTTCTTTGATTAGGTGGGTGTAAAATATCATATTATTTTTATTGTCGTATCCTATAAATTTGGGAGAAAAATCTTGATAACTCTTGACTTCATTGATGGGTTTTATTTTGTCGGTGATATAATCGGATTTTTTAGGTTCAGGTGGTATAATAATATTTTCTGAGTCATCCGGTGGTGGTAGTTCAGGCCATCCTAACACTGATCTTATAGAACTTTGATAAATATCTACAACATACCCAGGGGAATTAATCTCGATCGCAGATGATAACGTCGGCTCGTGAACCGTTATAGCGATTTTCGATTCTTTTCCAGTGAGAGATTTTATTCTGCGTTGAAATTCAGCATTGATCTGTTCGATTTGATATGACCCAGTTGGTAACGAGACAACCTGCCAATCTGGGGTTCCGTCTTCACGATTTTTCCACGCGAACACCAAGGAATTATTCGGTTGTTGACCACCAAATGCTACCGATCTAATATTAGGCCAGCTATGATACACTCGTAGTTTTGCTAGTGCGATCTCGCTCACGGGAACAGGAATTGGAAAATTAACACTAAATTCGGGATGTGTTGAGGTTATTGATATCGTGCTTGTTTTCACTGGTGTTGTATTTGTTTCTATTTGTTGAAGTAGTTCTTGCGACGACATTATTATTATTATTCTGCTCTAATTTCAGCATTGTTGATTTATACAATTGAACCATAGTTGAAAATTCGCTATCTGATATTGTTGTGTCATCCAACGACGATGATATCAACGAGGATAATTGCGAGTAACCGGTAGATGCAATATGATATTTAATTAAATAATCATGTAGTTTACTCTGGCTACACGATGATAGTTTTTTTGTGATCCCAGTTAATATACCAGCAATTGTAGCCACTGCGGAAATAGCGATTGGAACTACGACCGGAGCAATCATTGTAACCGAAGATAGTATTATTCCAGCAGCAGTGATTACTCCTGACACCGAGTACACGGTGATATCAACTGTGGTTATTCTTCGTTTGTATTTTTTGATTTTTATTTGATATTCTTCACAGAGAGAACTGAGTTTAGTTTGATACTCTTTGACTTGATCATAGCGATACTGATTCGATGATGGAGTCATTTTATTTTAAAAGCGTTAGCATTTTCAATTACAAATTACTTTGTAATTTTGAATCGTGAAAGAATTTTTAAATCAATTTAATTGTTTATTTAAATCCACTACGGATTCTACGTAGCACGTTATTGAAGCCTTGGCTAGATTTTTATCTGTATTCGTTATCTTGAATTGTTCAATTGTATCCTTGTCGATGATCGTTGATATCGTATTGACTCCAAATGAACTACTTGATGATATTTCAAACTGAGATTTAATCGGTGATACTATTGTTAATCGATAAATACCCTTGACTGCTGCGGTTACGGTTAAAATATTGTCTGTGGGAGTCCACATATATGATATGTGTTGAATCGTGTGTACTACGTTGTTGACGATAGATTTATCATGAGGAATTTTTACTTTTTCAACAATGCTTATCATCCTCGTTGCATCATCCTTTATTGCGCTGTTGAATGTTTTAAGTTCATCGATGGATTTTTTAATATCAGGAAGGGTTATTTCAATTTTATCAAATGGGCTCCCAATAAACTTATCCATGAGGTTTTTACGAAACGTTATAAATAGTTTCGTGTGTTTTTCATATTCAGATTGAAGACTTGTTAGTTCTAACATAGAATCTTTTATTAAGGTGAGTTTTGGTGTGGTTACTGGTGGATTTCCAAAAAATTCTAGTATGGGTTTGTCAATTTTGTTAATTGTATTTCTTTGTGTTTCACTAAACTGGTCAAATACAATTATATGATCATCATACTTATCATTAAGCGATTTTAATGAATTCACTGTGTTATCATATGTTGCTAATTTATCCGTAATCGTTGAAACAAGTACACCTGGTTTGAGTTTACCCCCATCAGAAAATAACGCGATAGTATCCTCTGCTGCGTCTCGTTGTTTAACCAAAATATCATTAAGAGAGATATTACTACTTTTTAATTTACCCTGACGATCTTGAAATACAACTATTTCACCAGGATCAATATTTGTTAGGTTTAATATTTCGGATATTTCATCTTCGATTAGTTTTTTAATATCCTTGTTATCAACGGTTTCAACTCCACTATCAGGTTTCTTCAGCGATGATAAAGGTCGTCCCCAAATATCAATCATTATTATAGAAATCTTTTTATCATTTAAATCCTATGGATTTCTAATCCGAGAAACGCTAGCGTTTCTACCGCTAGTATACTCATTTACTACTATATGAGGTGGTTTCGAAAATCTTTTGGATATAGCATCAAGTACGTTTAATACTTCATTACCACATATTGGTGGATCAAGCATTGTTTGTGTTGGTAACGTAGAATACCAAGTCTTCATTGGAAGGGTTTTAATATAACGCATAAATTCTTTCGGCGGCGCTAATCCATATGAGTCAAAATAAATAATCCCACGTGGATCAATTGCGTAACAAACCCAATGTGTTCCAGGTCCGGAGCTGTTATCTAAATTAATAATACCGGTTTCAACATCATTTGGTTGTGTCGGTAACTGATCTCTCATAAAAACACCTCTGAAATTTTTTATTTTTAATTTTTTAGCGGTATCAATTAAATCAAAATTGGACATAGGAACTATATCGTTCCTGGAATTCGAAGACCCTTTCCGCTGTACCATGAACTCGGGGTTCCTGGTAGTCTTAGACCCTTTCCTTTTTTTTTATACCCCTTTCCAGTTGCCTTTTTCAACGCCATTCCTGCTGCGGTACCAATGGCTCCTAACGCTGCTGCCTTCGCTACCGCTGGGGCTGCTGCGGCAATCAACCCTGGAATCAACCCTAACAACGGGAATATACCACCAGTCTTTTCCATGTTACGGATCGCGCTCGTAGAAAGAGTAACCTGAACTCCTTTTTTTTCTTTCAGTGCTTTATTAAAATGATTAGTTTGAGTTTTCGTCAGCGATAGTTTATTTCCTCCGCCATTCATTTGATTAGGTTTCAGCGTTATTGTGGTTCCGCATTGTTTAGCTGATTTGGATTGTAATTTTTTTATTTGACCAGGTGTCAATGTGACATTGATATTACTATACGACATTATACAAAACAGGTTGATTCTAAATTCAAATTGCTTTGCAATTTTCAATGCAAGTATTTCTAAATTCAAAATTACTCTGTAATTTTTACTTATAGATTTTCAACTGGTGCATCTACCAATCTCATTCGTCCACCAACACCTTCAAGTATCATTGATTTATCACTAAGAATAACAGCAACCGCTCTATAATTAACAATACCAGCAGGACGGTTTACACGAGCTCGGAAGTGTATATCAACTACGGACTGTTTCATCAAGTCAAGATGTTCCAACGAAAAGTAATAAATCGGATACAGACTTTTAAAATCCAATTGTGATATTTGTAGACCAGTATCTACATTTTGATCACGTCCCATAAATGATAGCAATCGATGATAAACTCGTGCAATATGGTTTTGACCGTAATTAAGTTGTATATCCTCTGATGGTTCTTGTTGTCCGTTTATTTTAAGTGAAACTTCATTACATTCGATTTGATCAAATATCATATGGGAACGTTCTTGATTATCCAATCGCGCTCTATTCTGTAGCGCAATAAAAATATGCCGTGGAGCTGAAACACCCTGTCGTGCTGCCAAATGCCATGTAAGTGTACCATCAATATTAGAATCCATGGTATCTGTGGACGTTGTCAACCAGCTTAATAATCTCTTTCCCCCTTGATCCATAAATGATAGCAACCGCGGTTCTACTGACAATGATGGAGTCAACACTGGCATCCACAGTGATAGTTTTGTTAAATTTACTCTACCATCGGCAACGCCAGCAGCGTGCCAGATTGCATTATTATCAGTACCCTTTCTCACTAGTGCTACAGTATGCTTTACTCCATAAATAACTTTTCTGACGTTTCTACAAAATCCAAATATGTGATGGAGCGGAATCGCACATGAAAACTGTCGACGCTCTCCCTGCAATGTTCCTTTTCGTGTTGCAAACCCTAAATTGAAATTATTATTAACGCTTCCGAGAATATCAAAGGTAGCACCTGGTCTGTCTCTATGTTCAGAGGTATCAAGTTGTGGATCAGCTGCAGTAGCTCTTGGAGTATGTATTTTAATATACGGAATGTGCTCAGCGTGATCAGTGATATCCTTAGAGAACATCATAGATGGACCAGCCGATCTAGTATAATCATCAGAATATCTCGCTAGCCCTAGTATTGTTGTTGCTACATCAACTTCACGTTCAATAGATTCGATTTCTTTTCCATCAATGAGATATCTTGCGCTTTCAAATAAAGCCATGATGCCATTGTTAACAAAACCAACTCGGATAGTTGGGTCATTTGCATATGGTGTATCATTATACTGTAAAAGTTCACCTTCGACTTCAATAAAGGCTTCAGCGGGTAAAAAGTATTTACTAGTATCATGAACTTGAAGTTCAATTCTTCCTCGAAGATCAGGTTGTACTGCGTGATAAGCAAAAAATTGATAATCACGTACAGAAGTATCTTTAAGCACTGGGGCTTCCATGTCAAATGCAACATCAGGGTTTTGTTTGAACATTTTTATTATATATCCGATGGTCTAAATCAAAAATTCTGAAAGAATTCTGAAGGAATTTTGAATTGAAAACCCAAGGAATTCATTTAGAGAAAATCGATTTTCATGAAATTATGTCGACGGATTAGCCAAAAAACAATACAAAATCAATAAAAAAAACATCGAAAATTCGATGAAACAACATAATTTTAGCCTCACATGATAAAAAATCTGATCAAAATCGATTTTCTCTAAATGAATTCCTTGGGTTTTCATCCTCGATTTTCATGAAATTTTGTCGACGGATTGCATAAAAACACTAGAAAAATGAGTAAAAACACTAGAAAAATGAGTAAAAAAAGTAAAAAATCTAACAAAATTAGCAAATTATAAATATTTTATAATATAAAAATAATTTTTTTAAACCAATTATTTAGTTGGGTGTATTTTAATAATGATGATGAAAATATCTGATAATGAAGATAACGTAAGTAGAATCACAAGTGATTCTGATACAAGTGATTCTGACACAAATATTTCTAATGCTAGCATTAGAAACACTAGTGTTTCTACAATAACCATAACAACTGAGCATCCTATTCAAATAAATAGAATCACAAGTGATTCTGACACTAGTGTTTCTACAATAACTATCATAATTGGAAATCCTGTTCAAATAAATATTTCTAACGTTTCCGGCGAATCTTCTTAAAACCACTTCCCGAAAGCCCACTTCCCGGAAGCCCACTTCCGGCTATCATATTTGCTGTTATGTTATCCTGGGCGTTAGTCATTAACGACTGTAGTTTTTTATCCACGGCGTTATTTATTATTTTACTAACCTGTGTAGGCATTACTGCAGTAGATGGCAGTGAAGTCATTCCGACACTAGTGTTTCTAATGCTAGCATTTCCAGGTTTTGAAAAATTTCGTCGAAAATCACTTCGTGATTTCACTAGCGCTGTTAGTTTATCCCGAGCGGCTGAAAATGCCTTACTAGCAAGATCACCAACAGTGTTAATACCCTTATCTCGGATAACATCAATTGCTTTCATTGCTGCCTGTTTTGCAAATGGAGCCACTTTTGGAGCCATTCTTGAAAATAATCCCATTATAGTATTACCGAGACCATCTCCATAGTATACTCGGTATTTTGGCAATCGTGAGTTTACCACGTAGACGTTAGTTGGTTTATCATGGTTGTAGTGTATGATCATTCTCTATTCAATTGCTATTTATCTAATCGCAAAATCCGTAGGATTTCCAGAAATGCTTTAGCATTTCCAGTGACATTAGTCACTATGATAACCGTAGAAATTCGAAGAATTTTCGGCTAACTCCTCAATGAAATCTCTATATGTTGCAATATCCATGATACCACCTTGAAATAATCGCCTACAGATATCAGCAGCTTCATTGATTATTTCCAGTGAGTTATTCCCGGCTCGTTTTCCTCCTACAAGTATTTCTAATCGTGCTATATCACCGAGAATATTACCGGGACATGTTACGTTAGAGTTTCCAACTAAGCCACTGCCTGTTTTTGAAAATTCTTTGGATTTTTTAGTGATACCAGTTGCACCCTTCAGAGTTTTACTCTGGGAATCAGCCTCTGCCATTATTTGTATTTCATCAGGGATTGGGTCTGCTGTGTATACTGGTGGTGGTACTGTGATCCCCTTTACCATAGCTATAAATTGGTCATAATCAGATTTTATTTTTTTGTTGATTTTGTTTTCCTTCTTCTTTGCTAAAAACACCTTATTTGCCCAAAGGTCTTTATTGTTTATAAAATTTTTAGACGTGTCGTCTATTAAATACTTATCTCTCTTATCTTTTTTAATGTTGTCGTTGGTAAATTTAGCTAAACCATCGAGTGTTGGGATACTTCTGATTTTTTTTAACGCATCAACTGTAAATATATTTTCAGGATTATAGTCCCTCCTTGGAACAGCTTCTTGTTGTTGTTCTTGAAATTCTTCAGGTGGAAATGCTTGCATTTCTAGTGAGGAAATATCAACATCACCTAATCGTTCAATTTCTTCCTGAAGTTCTTCTTGTCGTTTTCGTTCTTGTTCTCGTTGTTCTATAGCATCTACAAAACCAGCAGGAAGTGTTTTTAATGATTTTTTCGTTTGTTTAGTTCGTTTTGATATTTTCTCTAACACAGGGAGAAAGGACTCTTTCTGCGCGCTTTCTTGTTTAGAGATTGCTGTTTTCACACCCTCAGTTGCACTAACAATAGGTTTGAAGAGTTGTTCTGTATCCTCTGTGAAGTCGGTGGCCATTGATTGCCGTTGTTGAAGTTTTTCACGTATGCGATCACGAAGGGGTAATATTTTCTTAAGAGCTTCAAGTCTTTCTTTAGTGTTCCGTGTAGTTAATGATTCTCCTACCATTATTAAAAGAGTATTACTAATTGTCAAATAAAAATCCTTTGGATTTTCAAATCCAAATCATTTCGAAAGAAATCACTAACTAAAAAATGTAAATCATTTTAATACTTCCTTGTTATTGTACTGAGTCACACATAATTTTACTTCCTCATACCGTACTGGTTATACAAACAAAGGAGGCTCTCTACGCGTGGGGCTCATCACCTTCAGAGTTTTCCATTAACATTTTTAATTGTCTCACTTTACAATTAATAAGTCTCTTTTGTTCATATTCTAATCCTAATTGCTTACGTACACGTTCAACGATGCTACATAATGGTACGAAGACATTAACATCTTCAGTATTTACTAAGCTCTCACGTATAAGCTTTTGGATATTTTTGATTAAAAAATATTTCTTAGATAGAACATATTTTCCTGTCTGTTCTGCAAATTGTATATCCTCGAAATCAGTCATAATTTGATCACAATCCAAACCTGAACATAATTTTACATTTTCATCCTTCAACTTGTTGATTTCAATAATAATCAATTTGAGATTTTCAATATTCATATATATATAAAAATATATTTGTTTAAATGCAAAGTATGAAAATTCTTTAGAATTAAAAATACAAAGTATTTCAAATACAAAGTATTTCAAATACAAAGTATTTTCAAAATGAATTCTGGATACACTAAGGTGTTGATCATCTTAGTATACCCAGAAGCTTAATGCGATTATAGGTGATTATGATTATATATAATGAATGAAGACGGCACAATTCACCATTTGAACCCCCTTGGTGTTTTATACATCAAGCAGCGCTCAACGGTTACAACCGACAAACATATAACAATAGATTATAGGTGAACAATGAATGAATTGATTTCAATGACAATGACGACGGTACAACAATAGATTATAGGTGAACAATGAATGAATTGATTTCAATGACAATGCGACGGTACAACAATAGATTATAGGTGAACAATGAATGAATTGATTTCAATGACAATGACGACGGTACAACAATAGATTATAGGTGAACAATGACAATGGTATATACAATGAATTGATTTCAATGACAATGGATGACGCGGGCTATTCTACATTCAAGTGTAAACAAAACCGCAAAATCGAAACTTTGGTTTTGAATGTCAATAATAACGTTCATACCACGTGTGACGGTGTGGTTTTGTTTACACTTGAATTTCGGCTAAATGCCCAATTATAATAAGAACGAATTTGTATATATACACTCATTACGACGAGGTGATATAAAATAGGTGTAGTGATTGTAATTATTTGTTTGTTTATTAGCGATCACTGACAATGTTGAAAACACGCATAATACTTGAAATAGACACTAAAAAAAATGTTTAAATACGACGTGTTTATAAAACAGTTCTGTTAATACTTGAAAAAAGACAAAATTGATTATATTTTGTTCAGATTTATTTAATTATAACAGCCAATGAAAAATCGAAGATTTTCCAATCAATGTTAGAAACGCGTTTCCGTGTTTAAGATCCGTAACTCTGTCATTGATGATTTGTCACACGAGTTATACCTAACGGAGTTATCTCCCGTAAAATCCGTAGGATTTCTATTTACGTATTATACATAAATAAACCGAATTTTGTTTTTAAAACGTTTTGAAAAAGCGGTCTTGGTTTTATTCTCAGCAACGCATTGAATAGAATACGGATAAATATCGAAATACTTACCAGCTGCGTTTATTGATTGAAATACTCCCTCCGTGTTATCTTCAGTATTAAACGATCTTACAGGTCTTTTCCCAATTGATTTATAAGTACCAGTATTTCCAGATGCAGTATTCTCACTTTGTGTAACAGCTCGTAAATTATTCAAAGAATTATTAGTCCTAATACCATCAATATGATCAATAACAAGACCATCCTTGATTAATCCATTATACACTTCGAAGACGAAACGGTGATTATAATACTTCTTCCCTCCAGTAGTAAACGTCAAATACCCCATACCATTATCCCACCCAATAGATTTCCTATTTTTACAATGTCTAACAACACCATCACGAGAAGCTTCGTAGTTTTCAATAACAGAATGTCTTTGAAATTCTTGGTTCATTATATATAATATATCTATTTGTCTAATTCGTTAATTGGCTGAATTATAACATTGGCAAATCTGCCTAAGTAATCTTGAGCAGTTTTTATGATTTTGTCATTGGCAACGTCATTGACGTCGTCAGGATTTTTGATTCTTCGCTTGTCATAATAACGTTTTAACTCTCTATAACGCTTACCCCCGCAATTAATGCATAACTGCGATTTGCCTCTTACACCTACCCCACAATGTAAGCATGGTAAAGGCCCCTCCGAACCGTTTCTCACACTCTGCATATGATACCCACAGAATTCATTTCTACATGATTTGTTACACGGAGTCTTTGATCCAATCATAAGCCATTTGCAATGATTCATTATATAAAATTTTCTTATTTAAATACTTGTTTTAATTATAATATGAAGGAGTTCAAGAGATTATCGAAAATTAAGCCTTGGAAAAATGTTAGATTTAATCTCGATAGAATCTCTGATATACCTAAAAGTCTAGTAGATGATAAACCACTATTGAGTAAAATCAGCGACTGTTTTAATGAGTTTAAGCGTGATGGAGCATCTCATACGTGGTCGACATTTCGAATTATTGATGAAGATGTCAATATACCTGTAATTGATGCTACTATGAATGATATAAGAGCAGCTGTGATACTTTCACACCTTGGTGAAATTGCAAAGCAATTTCTACGGAGGTATTTTTTTAGAATAAAATTCATTATCGAAGAGGAAGGTGAATGGATTATCAGAGATAAATTTGACCCAATCCTTAAGGATAAAAAAACTGTTATTGTGAGTAGAGATTCCAAACCAGGAATTCTAACTGGAATTGACAAACCATACTATGAGAAATCTTACCCTGTAACAGCAGTTGTGTATGGGTTATATCCAATAAATAATAATCCTAATATTACAAAACTAGCTCCAATGTTTTCATCATCAGTGGCTTTGCCACTTAATTGTGTAGCAACACGGTTAATAGAACACTTTACAAATGCATCCCGGGGAAACAAATTAACTGATCTACGAAGAAAAAAAATAACCGAATGGGAACTGACAGTGAAACAGCGCGGGGCAATGATTTCCGATATAGCTAAATTAGAAGCATTATTAAAATTTCCAATATCGGTAGCGACAATAACCGGAGAAGTATTATACGAACCGAAATATCAATCGCGAGGAACTCCAATTGAAATTATTGATCATAACAAACACGCGTGGACACCCGCGGTAAATATATTTCCACGAGAAAGAACTGTTCGATATATCCCTAAAGAATTTTCAGATGATTTCTATGAAGAGAAATTATTTGATGCTATTCACGCGTTAACCAAAGACGACCCTGTGTCAGTATGGTTACTCAGGAGTAATGAGGATCCGGAAATAGGATTTGATCAGTTTGTAAAACCAAATGGTGAATTATATCGAACTGAAGAATTAGATACTAGAATGAGAAAAATCGCTAATGAGTATTTAGAAGGAAACACTAGCATTTCTACAGAAAAACTACTTACGGATAGTTTTACTATTCCATCAGTGGTAGCTCACTTCGCACGAGAAAAGAATTCATGGCGTCCAACACGAAGTGATTTTCTCAATGACGTGAAGTTGAGTTGCGTCGAATTTGGTCATGGAGGATTGTGGAATACGAAATACTCACGTGATGGTATGATTTCAATTGATATATCCGCGTGTTATCCTGGAAGTTTTCTCGGATATGGAGAATGCTCTGAATATTTTAAACGATTTGGACATCCCACACATGAAATGACTCGTGTTGCGATTAATTGCCTGATTTTGATTTAACCGGATTCGCTCGTGTGATATCATTCGAATTAGCTACAGGGTTACATCCGTGTAGTTATCTTTGGCTTGGTAGACATATGTATGAAAAAGCGTGGATGCCAATTGTGCTATTGCGGTATATGATCGATTGTGGTATGCTAATATCGTTAATTGTCAGTGAAGCGATTATTTGTTATAACGCTCAGAAAGATGTTTGGTTACCAAAACCCGATCTCGAAAAAATAATTAACGAACAACGAAAACAATTTCTAGATGGAAATTCGAAGAATTTCAGCGAGGAACAAATCATAGATTGGTCTAAGAAATTATTCGAAGGTAGTAATAGAGAGGCTAAAGATCTCGGACGAAAAATAATCGGTAAATTCACTCAAGGTGGAAGATTTGATAATGCAAAATACTCTTCGAGATTAATCATAGACGATGAAGAATACAATTTCATAATATCTGATTTAATAAAAAAAGGGAAATTTGTAACCCGTAAGAACGCTTTTCTATCAGGGGAATTAGATGAGGAAGCTTACAAATCTGCGAGCGGAACTAATAATGTTTGGGTAGATGATGTCCTTCGAAATGGTAAGAAACTAGGTACGGTTGTTACCTACTGTGATGGAAAAAGTTGTCAATACACACAATTGAGAAGTTCTATGCTATCCTATTCTTGTATTAATCTATTCTCGATGATAAATAGATTTCCTAATACCGCGGTTAGAGTAGCTACTGATTCGATGTATATCCATGAAAAATATAAATCAGATGTAGCTAAATTCACAGATCCTAAGGAAGCGTGGGGGAATTGGAGGTTTAAAAAAGAAACACTACATGAGTATTGTAAATCCGCAGACGTTGCTATGGATGATAAATACTTGAAAAGTAACCATAATATCTCAGAGATTCAATCAGAATTTTCTACTGCACCGCCCGTATCCGATCCGATTTGTAGATACAAGACAGTTTATTTAAACGGCTGTGGTGGATCAGGAAAGACAACTCGTGCAATCGAATTATTCCGTAGAAACGCTAGCGTTTCTAACATGATTGTGTTAACACCAACTCACAGACTCGCCAGAGAGATGATAGCGCGGGGGGTAAAAGCCTGTACTTATCACAGCTTCTTTCGATGGAAAGGCGATACATGGACTCCTGATCGAATGGGCGATAAATTCATTCCTGATGTAATAATCATTGATGAAGTATGTACTATATCGTTGACAGTATTACAGACATTTCTATCATGGTTGTTGACAAAAAACACAAAAGTCGTCATGTGCGGGGATCACGGCCAACCGCAGCCATTTGTTGGTGGATCTCCACATGAATGGTTAAAAGGATTTGTAGATTATTATGAAGAGATTAATACCGACCATAGATCACTTGATGAACAATTACGCGAGTTCAAAGCGCTAATTAGATTACAACCGGATAAAATCCAATGTGAAATAGCGCGTGAAATAATTTCAGAAACTCCCATGAATGATTTTTGGGAAATGTGGAAGCCAAATGATTTAATAATCGCGAGTAGAAAAATAGTCAGAGACGCACTTCAGATGAAGTTGTTTGCGCTACATAAAGAAAAATTTGCAACACTTCCAGTACCACTCTGTTATAGACCTAAGGATACACGAAAGCAGAATATCGACGTTGACATTCCCGGACAACAACAAAAGCAGAATTTAGTATTAAATGATATTGTGCTGGTTGATATCAGCGTCGTTAAAGATGCATTAGGTGCTGATAAATCCCCATGGACGTTAGGTTATGCAGCAACAATACACTCTTCACAGGGATTGACTATATCCGATACAACTCTTTGGATAGTAGATAATCATATTGAGTGGTCAAATTTAGTTTATCTCGCAGTATCCAGAGTACGGCGAATAAACCAACTTCGAAGAATTGTGGTTAATGATAATGACAATACAATAAGTAATATACACACCGATGATAATATAATCAGAAAAAAACTCTCTGGTTATAAACAACAGGATAAAAAAAATAAAAGAGAATTTGACATTGATGCTGAATTAATTAAGACACTAAAGCAACAACAGAACAATCACTGCGCGAGTTGTAATTGTATAATGAGTTGGAATTGGTCGGATAAAGATCCTCGCCAATTCACCGTAGATAGAAAAGATAACAATCTCGGTCATGTCAGAAACAATGTGATGTTGACCTGTCTTGAGTGTAATAGACGCCGGGGTGACAGCACCCTGGGTGCTAATTAAGACCACACGGTGGTAATTGAGTATCCTCAGGAATCACTTGTAATTGTTCGCGTGTAAAACCCCGCTGAGGAGCAGTTGAATCCAGTTTATAGATTGGAGGTCTACCAGTTGATCGTGTTATGCCGGATATTTTATGCGTAGTGACGCTCCAAATAGGATCAGTAGCTCTTTTTTTACCACCCTCAAGCTCTCCTGGTTCATATAAGTACCTTACAATGACATTACTACCAAGAATTGGTTCTTTGAAATCTTTTTGTGAAATTCCTTGGATTTCCATTTTGATAGACGCCTTCTTAATAGCGTTGACAGGTTTCATATTAATTGTTCTAGTAATCTCATTATTGATTGCGGTAATCACAGCTGGTAATCTCTTGACCCATTCACGGGATCGTTTATCCTGTATGAATTCTTTTGCGTATTGATATCCGAATAACCGCTCAGCAAGGGTTTTATTAAACCGTTCAACAATTGCCTGATCACGATGTAGCGCAGTATGCCCCCGTCTGATGGTGACATTATGATTTTTCATTATTGATAACACTGCACCCTGAAATTCCTTGCCAGGATCAACTTGTAACAGATTTGGCCAGCGCAGAGGACCTCGTCGATAAATTTTTTCAAATACAGAAGCTACTTCAGTAGATGATTTTGTTTTTAACGGTTCTGCTTCTTTGTATCGACTTGCAATATCAACTAACGTTAACGCGTATTTGTAACCGTTGTCATGCGGCAGAAATAGTATATCAGCTTGATGAACTTCATTAGGTGTTGTAACATCAAAATGCGAATAGTTAATTTGTTTAGGCGCTGGTAGATAAATTTGCCATATTGCCTGTTTAGATAACCAGTTTGCCGCTGTAGTTTTTTTCCCCTTTGATGCACTAGCTAGTTTATTGATTGCTGCGTAACCTCTCCAGTATCCTCTCGGAGAATAATAAATAGATTCCATATTAAAATGCTAGCATTTTCAATTACCAGCACCTAACATCAATTTACCCTTCATAGCAGATTTTACCAACCAAGAAGCCAATTTTTCTTTGAAGGATTTATCAGGAATAGCATTTAACGCATGAATTAATTTTACATCTGCGAGATGTCTATGTTGAAGATTACTGCTTTTATAAGCGACATCATGAGCATGACACGCCTTATCAATAGCGTTTATTGGATATTCACCGGGTCGGGGGTGATTTTGATCATCAAGTCTGATATCTAATCGTGTTCCCGGTCCACAGTAGCTATATCCTGGAAGGTGCTTTTCTCCTGGATACTTTGCCCACGGTGTTCCTGGGAGTTTTGTCAATTTGGCTGCAATATCACCTCCTCGTTTTTTTTTAAAGGTTTCGTGGAAGTAAATCTAAATTTTTTCGTACTACATTGTACGCATTTACCAGAAAGCGCTGATCGATTATTTTTCGTTGTAATCGTCGTCAAGTCATTTGTGCCAGTACGCGTCCTACATTTCACACAATATAAATACATAATTATATTATATAACGGCATGAATGTAATTGATTATTCAGCTACGAGACGACGGGAACCTATTAGACACCATGCAATGTTACCAAATTCTATTCGCGCGATTATCATCGGACCATCTGGAAGTGGTAAAACACAATTGCTACTTAATTTGATAACGAGATGGATGAAGTGGGATAAATTGTACATGATTGCTCCGAGTGTAGACGATCAACGATGTTATGAAGTATTAAAGGATTTTAATGATGCCGCGCAAGAAATTAACGGCGATGGTGTTATTGAGTTTATAACCGATATCGAAGAGGCACCTAGTATTGATGATATTGATGGAAGTATTAACAATTTAGTCGTATATGATGATATCATGTTAGATAATCAAAAGAATCCTGCTAGAATATTTTCCAGAGGCAGACATAAAAACACCGATGTGATATATATCACTCAACGTTACACTCAAATACCAAAAGTGATCAGAGATAACTGTAATATGCTGTGTGTATTTAACGGAGTTGATACTCATACTCTTAGAAATATTTGGCAAACTTGGTGCGGTGGTGATATGGATCATAATCGATTTAGAAATTTCTTTAGCCACGCTCAGACAATCCCACACGGATTTGTGACGATAAATTTATCAGACCCTCGGACAAGATATCGTATCGGACTTGATCAAATATTTAGTTAGTAAAAATCGAAGATTTTCATAGCAGCCGAGGAGGTGAACGTCAACTAAATGGCGTCTTTTTTTTTTAATTTTATTTTGATGAATGGAGGCTTCTATTAAGCATTTTTGAGGAAACCTCAGTTTGCTAAATCGACGCCTGTAAAAGCAATTTCGGGAAGCCTCAGTTTGCTAAATTGACGCTTGTAAAAGTATTTTCAAGGAAGCCTTAGTTTACTAAATTGACGCTTGTAAAAGTATTTTCAAGGAAGCCTTAGTTTACTAAATTGACGCCTAGAAAAGTTGGTCTGTTCACCTCCTCTGCTGCTGACTATCATGGCATTAAGACAGTGGCTTATGAGTGGTAAAATTCAACTTAGATCTACCCTTGTTTCCCAGACTTCCTAACCCATCAGAAGCTAATTACGCAGTATTTTTATATACCGTTATTTTGTATCATTTTTATTTTTAGTATTAATATTGTTTGAATACCTTATGCTTTTTCTATATTTTCTCTCTATTCTTAGATACCTCACATATCGATTTAAGACCGTGAGAATAAAATTACAGATATTTAATTACAAGATTACAGGGTCGAGACACATGTGTGTGTTGCAATTGTAGTACAATTGAATACATTGTTATATTTACATAGTTACTTAAAATCACAGTAGTATTTCAAGGGATTACATGAATCTCAATAAAAGTTAGCAACTTTATTAAATACATGTATATGTTCGTGCTAGTTGTTGCAATCCATACGTGCAATAGTATAGTTTGATGTTTGTGTTTATTATCGTAATTTATACTTGCGTTAATATAACTTTTGTAAAGGTTCCTTGGATCTGTGTATAGTCCAAGAGATTCCTTTGTATCTGTGTTTTATTTTGTATTAATATTTAATTTATTCATGTATTGTGAATGGTTGTGAGTGTAATTGTGGGTTCAACGCATGAGTTATTGTGTTGATACATCATTATTTTTCATTAATAATTTATTTCATAAATTTACATTATCTTTCACACATTGTGTTTGTGTTGTTCATTTAATCCACCATCCACTCGGTAACAATTCTGTTACAATGGTGTCAGAAGTGGAAAGTCAGGAAAAAGGACGGGACGAACTGATTCTGTATCGATTTTCGGCAGTTGAATAAAATCACTGTGTTCGATGCTGAACCAATGCCAGATATGGAGGGTCTATTTGCATTCGGGTTAGTTGGAGCCAGCGCCACCTGTTGTCGTTTGATGCCAAAGTTGCTGAAAGGTTTAGATTGTTTGGGTCATAGGGTCAGTTAAAACCTCACCCCAATCAAGTTAAAGCAATTAGAGACGCACCAAAGCCAACCAACAAAACGCAGGTAAGATCATTTCTAGGTCTAGTAGGTTTTTATAGAAAGTTTATAACGAACTTTGCAGCCATTGCTAGCCCACTGTCTGATTTGACCAAGAAGGAACAACCAAACAATGTTGAAGTTGAAAGTTGAATGGGGACCGCCACAATATAAAGCATTTTGTGCTCTGAAAGATAAATTGTTTAGTGCACCTATATTAAAATTGCCAGATGTCAGCAAACCTTTTATTCTAAGAGCAGATGCTAATGAAACTGGGTTGCGGGCAGTTTTACTGCAAGAGCAAGACGACAGTAAGTTACCCGTAGCTTACTCGAGTAGGAAATTGCTACCCAGAGAGAAAAATTATTCCGTCATAGAAAAGGAATGTTTGGCCGTAGTATGGGGAATTGGGAAGTATCACGCATATCTGTTTGGGAGAGATTTCGTTCTCGAGACTGATCACCAACCCCTACTGTATTTAAACAAGGCCAAGGTCGCTAACGCTCGGTTGATGCGTTGGGCGCTAACACTACAACCTTATTGAGTTCCTGGTTTTGTCATCGTCAAAATGACAATCTAACTTTGTTCTCTATAACAGTGTGTGAGATGCACGCTAAATTAGGATATAAAATATATTTATCTCTCCAAATATTAGCATTGAGGTCTATGGAAAAACAATTGGTACCGTGATACCTTATAGTGAACAATGTTAGATTGTCAATTTGATGATGACAAAACCAGGTACTCCATTGCATTTAAGAGAGATAACTCTGCTGGAACTAGACAGGGGTATGAGTTATCTAGTCACAACATACCTATTTTCAGTCATGTCTATGACATTTTCAAAAAATCATAAAAAATACAAAATATGATCTGTATAGGAATTAACATAAATTCACATGTTGCCAAGAGGCTAAACTATTTTTTAAGCCTAACAGAAAGTACAACTCTTACATAATCCACCAATCATAGCTTGTGTTGTTATTTATTTCTGAATGGTATGGACCCTACACCTTAAGCCACACCCACATGGACTTGCGCAATTGGTACCGTTATACCATAACAGTGTGTGAGATGCAAGCTAAATTAGGATAGAAAATATATTTATCTATCCAAATATTAGCATTGAGGTCTATGGAAAAACAGTTGGTACCGTGATACCTAAAAGGTAATACCAGCTTCACAGTGTATCCATAGCACCGAGTATACATAGCCACCATTTATATACTGTCATAGTGTCATTTGGTTAAACAATGGATATTGAGAAGTTTTTGTCGAATATTGACAGACTTTTACATAGAAAATGTATAAAATCTTCAGAAAATAAGACACATTAGCTTTGGAATGCGGCTTTTGTAACTATACATATAACATATATAGACTGATGGCTTTGTGCCTGTGTAGTCAGCTTTAAGATAGCATACAAGCAAAAAAATTAAGTTATGTAAAGTTAATTTAGTTAATTTTAGTCAAATATTGACTATTTTATGCGCAAAAGATGAAAAATCATGGATAAAAAACAACTCTCTTGTTCTTCTAAAGCAGGGATCACCAACACGGTGCCCGCTGGCACCAGGTCGCCCCCAAAGACCACATGAGTCGCCCGCAGGACTGTTCTAAAATAGCACAACTCACCTGCGTATAAAATTGTATTTTATTCTGTTGTTATTCTTTTTTTTAATCACACTTGCATTTATATAGATTTGAAAAATGACAATATCTTAAATATATGTTTCTTATCCATGAAGTTTAGATAAGTTTAGGACAGGTGAACTCTGACGTACTCCAGTTCGAAGGTCAGTATTGTGCGTTTGACAATACAGTGCTCGTGGATTGTAAGCTAGCGGGATTCGGAGTTCTTTTTTACGATTGTGAAAGAAACCTGCGTGTGTCTTATATGCAGAGCGACTGTGGCAACGGCAAAGAGGCACAATGTGGAGAGACACTTTACTACGAATCACATAAACTACAATGCTAACTACCCACCGGGAAGCGCACTACAGGCAGAAAAAGCCCTTGAGCTAAAGACAGCTTTGGGTAAGCGACAGGCTTTTTTCACAAGGCCGGCGAAAAAGTCACAAAAAGCAACCGAAGCCTCTTTTAGAGCTACGCATTTCCTGATCAAGAAGGAGAAGGCATTTTCAGACGGAGAAGTTGTCAAAGAAGCAATGATGATAATTGCTAACACTGTACTTAAAGACGAGAAATACGGAACCGATGTAATCGCCACTTTCTCCGACGTCCAACTGGGGGCATCTGCGATGGCTAGACGAGTGTCAGCTTTGTCAAGTAACTTGGTCGATCAGCTGGACAGGGATCTGGCGAGGTGCCGGTGGTTAAGACAATGCTTCTGCATCTGATATATTTGAAAAAGTTGCAGACAAGTACTGTGAGGTCATAAATAGACTTGGGAAAGAGTTTGAGAATAGGTTTTGTGACCTTGATCAGCTTGAGCAATGAATCATTCATTTCCAAATCCTTTCATGAATGTGGACACAACAAGCTTTGCTGAGCAACTAAGTACAACTTTCAGCTTGGATGCTGGACAGGTGGAAATTGAAATCATAACATTGCAAAATGACCTCCACCTCAAAGCCTACCAGGCTGCACCAAACTTTTGGTGCCTTGTTGACAAAGAGAAGTACAGTGGTGTGTATACAGCAGCTATGAAGCTTGCCAGCCTGTTTGGTTCTACCTATCTATGTGAATCAGCATTTTCTGACATGAACTTCATCAAGAACAAACACAGAACACGCCTCACTGATGCATATCTGAAAGAGTCACTCACAGTTGCAGTGTCAAGTTACATACCAGATTACAATACAGTGGTAAACAGCATGCAATGCCAATCTTCCCACTAACAATGAAAATGATACCAGATGTCAGTGGCAACATGTCAGTGCCATGGCAAGGTTTAATTAAAATATTGAAGAATTGTTCAATTTAAAATGTGTGTTCATGACATGTAACAGTAATTATTTTGTTAAACATACTACAGATTTGGTCATTAGTTCAAAATGTGACAAGATGTAATTTAAAATATGTAAGTTTTTTTCACTACATTACAGACATTACAATGTACGTAACTGATAACTTTTTGAAACATGGTGCAACATAGTTCATGATTTGTTTAAAAGGTTTTTCAGTGGCTAGTAAAAATGGGACATTTTTCTTAAGAAATGTATTGTAAGTGATCATCTGCAAATTTAACAATTACTGAGATAAATAGAAATAAAGTGCTCAATATTGATATCTGGTTCCCACCTTTTCGTTGTTGGTAATTTTTGTGAGAAATCATTAATGTGATCAGAGTCTTCACATTATTAATAATGTATAAGGCAGACTAAGCAAATTTGTTATTTCAGAAGAGTGTATCAAACAGGTAGCCCTTCGCATGACTCAGTACCCATGACGTAGCTCTTAGTATCAAAAAGGTTGGTGACCCCTGTTCTAAAGCATGTTATAGACCAGGATAGAGTACACTACTGGTTCTCTTGTAGATAGTTCACTTGTATCATAAAGAATATTCTGGTATGAGTATTTAGGTAATTTATTAAAGATATGGTATTCCTTCCTATTTTGATTTGAATTGCCCTGCTCTAATTGTCTTTTTTTTCGTTGTAAACATTTGTGCCTTGAAAAATGAACATGCGATTCCTTAGTTAGATAATCATTCTTGAGGTCTCTACTACATATAGAAGCCTGGAGTTTAGGTTCTCACTTTATCAGTAATGCATTTTTGGATAATTTAATTGCATTGAAGTTAATACATGTGTTCTTGAACTCAACTATATTACATGGATAAATATATTGGAGGAAAAAAAAGACCACACTTTATGTATATCATTTAGTTATCTCCCTTACACCAGACATACATTTCAATAGATAAAGACCCACAATTTAAGTGAGTTTGTATGAAAATCAAGAGAAGATTTGTGAATTATCATATTAGCCCTTAGTCTTGATGCAAATTGAACTAAAAGTACTTTAATAATTTCTCACAGTAAAGTTTACAAGTTTAAAAACTGATCAAACATGCTTTGTTTGGTTTAGGTATTTTTCTGTCTAACAGAAGCCTATTATTGTTAATTTCTTATTTAGAAGAAATATAACTTATACGCATCTATATTATCTACATTATTTACTCTTTTATATTAGCTAGGAATGAACACCATGTCACCTGATATTTGGTGCCTGTAAGGGATGTAATAGCATGGGTGCCTTTGAATTGTATTTGCACCTATGGTCCACTGCCGCCCTATATTTTCTAAGATAATATTATCAAGCTCACACTTCTCATTTTTCTCATTGCTGCTTTTGTCTCCTTTAATTACATTATCATTAGCTACATCTCCCATTTAGATACACACTTTCCTCCTGTTTTTAAATCCATTGAACTCACTATACTCATTGTTAAACTTGAGCCTTTTTCTGTATTTTAATCCCCTATTTCACCCCCCAAATCCAACATAACCACTAAGAAAGCTTTTATCTAATTTATTTGGTGTCAGATTGGCTTATAGCATCAACTGTATTCACTACAAAAAAGAGGGAAGCTTTCAATTTGTATGACAAAGAGGCTGGGTAGCTTGACCTTTGTGTTAGGACTGGGGGTTACTGACCTCATTCATATGCTGACACTGTAAAGTGTTCAAAGCTAAGACTTTATAATTAGATTGGTCCATGTCCACCTGTCCCTGTTGTTACTTTCTGTGTTCATGAAACAAATATAAGTCCTTTATTTTAGATCAAAAGGTCTCTTTAAGAGTAGAACTGGTACATGCTAACTAGTGCGTTGATCTTTGACCTTACTATTAAACAATATGACATAATGTGATTTATCCCCTATCACCAAAGTGAAGTTCGATAAGTGCTGATATGAATAAAACACAACTCATAGTTAAAAGAATTCATTTTATTTCAAAAGATGAGTTTGATAGTGAAGCAAAGGTATGAAAACAAGAGTTCAAACAGCTCCATAACATTTCTATACACAATCATATAAAACATAGCTTAGTACTTCATAAAATTGTTTTTGACAAGCGAGACTAAGTACATTTGTTAGTTATATAGTCCTGAGCTATTTCACAGATTATTGGAAAAATCAAGGCTTGGTATAGGTATAACGGTACCAATTGCGCAAGTCCATGTGGGTGTGGCTTAAGGTGTAGGGTCCATACCACTCAGAAATAAATAACAACACAAGCTATGATTGGTGGATTATGTAAGAGTTGTACTTTCTGTTAGGCTTACAAATAGTTTAGCCTCTTGGCAACATGTGAATTTATGTTAATTCCTATACAGATCATATTTTGTATTTTTTATGATTTTTTGAAAATGTCATAGACATGACTAAAAATAGGTATGTTGTGACTAGATAACTCATACCTCTGTCTAGTTCATTTAATTAGCTCCACTTGCTGGATTTAGAAGAAGCTGAAAATATCGACGTCACATGTATTCAATTTCTATAACGTTCACGGACTACAAAACTATCAAGTTGCAATACTAATACATGTAAAATCACCTCTCCATGGCAGATGATGGAATTTAATGCCACATCCTTGATTGGAGCGACTTTTGCAACCTCTGACGATACAAGTAGCGGGTTTTTTTCTTAAAATTTTATGTCTGAAATATTTCTAAACAACAATGAACGCCAATTTGGTATGTACATGTACCCACCAGCATTTGATTGGCTGGAGTATAAAGTGCCTTGGGAGGTTATTCAGATAATTACGGAGAAACTCGGTTAAATCCGGTATTAAATGGTCTATAGTAGCAATAAAAAAAATTATGATCCACCCTCTGCTGCATTGTAATTTAAAAAAACATCACCCCCTACAGAAGCATAGTATTTTAACCAACTTCTAGCTAGTAGTTAGAGGGTGGTAGAAGCGATTTTAAAGGCACAATTCCATCATCTGCCATGGAGAGGTGATTTTACATGTATTAGTATTGCAACTTGATAGTTTTGTAGTCCGTGAACGTTATAGAAATTGAATACATGTGACGTCGATATTTTCAGCTTCTTCTAAATCCAGCAAGTGGAGCTAATTAAATGATTCAAATTTACATGTAAATTATTCACAGTCTTTCAGAAACAAAATTATAAATTCACTTATTACAGTGACATTTTGGATGCATATATATTGTTTGAAGAACCTGCTCTTTGATTGTCAAGATGTAATTTGTTTACTACGACACCATTTTCTTACTTACATGTACATGTCCAGATGTAAACAACTCAAAACTACTCTCTTGTATAGCTTTGAAATCCGCCCTGGTTTCCAGAAAATAGGACAGGATGGTTCCAATATTAAATTTCGTCAATATCTGCAGCAGCATCTCTGTTGAATAGGCATTTTCCATAGGCGATATTGCTGTGACGTTGCCAATTATGACATTTTATTTATTACAACAGAATTCAATTCAGTTGCTTACTTAAATCCTGTACGAATTCCACATACCATGTTACTGAAACCCTAGCCAAATTATTATCAGTGGATGCTATTATGAAATGTTCAGTTGTTTCCTTGTCGATGATCGTTGATATCATATTGTTGACCCCAGATGAACTCATTGATGAAATATTAAATTGATCGTGGCCAACGATTTTCGCTATGAATATTCTATTATGTTTTGTCTGCTATCTACATTTTGTGTCTGGACTGGCCTTTGTGTGATCAAATGTTATCTTTTATTTACTTGATGTTTTTTATGAATAGAATGTGATATATATATATATATATATATATATATATATATATATATATATATATATATATATATATATATATATATATATATATATATGCAAAAATTTGATTGAACTTAAATTTAGAACGAATTTAAAAACTCTTTCGTTGCTTTTTTCCTTATGACAATCCCAAACTTTTATGACTTTAATTACAGACCCTCCCCAAATTATTGATCATTTACACAAAATAATAATACTAAATTATATAATGAGGACTTTGTATATCACCTATTCTTTAGAAGCTCAAATCGTTGTACAACATATATAATCAGAAAATACACAGTGGAATTAGAAAACATAACAAAATGCTAAAAATATTTAAGGTAGGAAACATTGTTAGGTTTTCAAGTTTGTTCTTGCAGTCGAAAACGGTAAGTTTTAAGAGCAATTTTAAAAGGAATCACTGTGTCTTTGTGTCTAATTTCAATTAGCATTTCATTCCACATTGCTGGGCCCTGGTATGCAAAAGAAGGTTGTCCATATGACTTCAGTTTCATTGTGTGAATGTTATCAGAAAAGGAGCATATGTATATTGCTGGTGTATACAAATCAGAGGCCAGATAGGTATGCTGGACTGGAGTCTGTCATTGAAAAATAGCACAAAAAACAAATTTTATGTTTGATTCTGGATCGAATGGATAGTCAGTGTAGGGTACAGATAAGTGGGGAGGTGTGCTCTGAACATGATAATCAAAGGATGATCCGAGCAGCTGTGTTGTGACTTCTTGAAGTTTCTGGAGACAAACCTGACAGAAATGAGTTGCAATAGTCCAGTCTTGAAACTACTAATGAACACACAAGTGTTTTAAGTGGTATCATCTGAAAGATATTTGCAGATGGGGCTGATGTGCCTCAGCTCAAGATGTGCAGCCTTGCGTATGTTTATGACATGTTGGTGCAATGTGAGAGTACTGTCGAGTAACGCCTAGGATGTGTACTAGGTGAATTTAATATTAGTGTTGCTGATGTTTATTGTTTCACTGAGTAAGACTTGAACTACATTAAGGCTGTATTGTGAATGCCAAGTACAATGTACATGCTGGAGACAGTGAAGTAATAGAATATATCATGGTTTATTGTGTCAAACGCTGCAAACAAATCAAGGAGTGTAAGGACTGTACTGTTTATGCAGTCCAAAGCAGAGAGAATATCAGTAACTACGTTCAGAAGAGTAGTTTCAGTACTGCGGCAAGAGCAATATGCAGATTGTACATTGCTAAAAAGACTTTGAATTCTGATGAGATTCAAGCTGGATTAGAATAACTTGTTCTACAGGATTTGTTTATATGAACAAGAGATTGGAATCTGGGCGGTAGTTCTTTAAATTCTTATGGTATAGTGTTGGCTTCTTCAGCAGAGGGTTTATAATGGCAGTTTTTATATGAGAGAGGTATTAATAACATCATTTAGTGAAGGCAAGTACTCAAACAGCAGTGATGTTGAAATTGGATCAAGTTTACATGACTTGTGCCCTCTTCATCACTATTGTCCATACTAAATCCATAGAGAAAGATTCAAATGCTGCTAATGGATGTTTCTGAAATTCTGTATTGCAACTGCATGATGACAATGAGTCAATTTAAATAATGTTGTCAAGGTTATCTCTAATGGAGTGTGCAAAAGAAATTTGCAAAGATGTGAGAAGGTAGTTGTAAATGATGTACATTTGTTCCTAGACATTTGTTTGTTTGTTATCTGCACTTTGCAGCTGGAACTCTCCGTGATCTTAGTACTGTAGTGGGAAAATTTGGCTAAATGGACTATGTGATGTTCTTCTTTGTGGCTTCATAGATTTGTTTATGAATAGTGAGTCTGTTGGAAAACCAGTCAATCATAGGAAGCATAAACACATTATAGTAAATAGTTCTGGAGTCCTTACATGTCAGGTTATATTGTATTCTACCAAGCATTATAGTAAATAGTTCTGGAGTCCTTTGCCAGGTTATATTGTATTCTACCAAGCATTATAGTAAATAGTTCTGGAGTCCTTTGTCAGGTTATATTGTATTCTAACAAGCATTATAGTAAATAGTTCTGGAGTCCTTTGTCAGGTTATATTGTATTCTAACAAGCAATGACATTTTGTATGTGAATGACACACATTATCTACTTGTTTTTGCCCTTAAAATTTCTGTGTGGTCAAATTGTAAGCTAACCTGCATGGATTACTCTCTTTACATGACTTCGGTCACATCCTATATTTTAGCTAACTCTTGATTGTGTTCTGTAGTAAACAAGTTAGCAGTTTATAACATTGTTTTTATTCATTTCAGAAACGGTTTTATAGGAACTCTTCAGTCATGAATAGTTTTATACCATTCTTCTTCATGTTCTACGTGCTAAGAGAAATAGTTGGTAAGTACAGTAATAACCAACGGAAACATTTTTTTAGCACAACTAGGCATTGGGCTAATGGAAAATTGCTTGCAAGTCTATTTATTTTGATGGATTCAGAAATAGTCCCTAAAATGTGTTTTATTTTTGTGTTTCATGCAAAAACAGCAAAACTATTCAGGGGTTAGTCATGTTAGTTTGGTGTAAAAGCTATTAATGTACAAGCAATTACCTGAATGTCTTAACAAAATCATAGGTTAATTTTTTTGTGCAGAAAATAGTTTCATTTTTTGCAGTCTGTCTTAGTCGAGACCTTGGATGAAATCCTATATCAATATAACCATTCCATCACCTGTAGTACCAATGTTCTTAAGACAGCAAATACATTAACCCCTCTCTGTATCATCATTTTAAACAGTCAAGTTTATGAACATTTTTACTGTGAAAGGTGACTTAAAAAATCAGTGTGAAATTCTCTGGCTTTGCATCAAATTGGCATACCCTCAATTACCCTTATATTTTTAAAATTTGCAGCTCAAATTAGAAATTCATCTCAGTGCTTTTAAAACTGAAGGCATTTTAAAGCTCATTTAAAAGAAAAAAACGTTAAGTAAATATAATGCAGGTTGCAGATTTAGCTCTGATAAATTCAAGTTTCGTGCTTTTACGCTCTGGCCTAATTTATTACCAAGTTGTCAAAATTTAAAACTATCCAAAACGACATTGAACTGAAGAATAATACAAGTCTGATATGCTGTCTTGATGATTATCTTCAAAATGTCTTTTGTGCTAATTCTTCTTAATAGGTGGTTGTACAGTCTATCTCACATAATTTTTCTTACTCCATGCCTTATGCTATAAGTGAGGAGAGTGTGAAGATGATTAAGAATCACTCCTCCTTTATCTCCCTATAGAATAATAAAATCTCCTAGAGAATAGCTTTCCACACCATGTTTTCTCATTGAATGACTTCTGACCACCATAGCTAAGCAAACATGATGTCCATAAAGTGGGTGTGATCACTGTTTATGGCTTCAAAAATCAAGTCTTAAAGATATATTTTTAGACAGTTTATTATTCTTTAAAATAAAATTGTATACTGGTGCTGCATCAATCAGTGTGGAATGCTGAGTTTTTTAATTGTCTTTGTCTTGTGTAATTCAAATCTGCACTTGGTGCATCCTTGAGCAATTATTTCATCAGGACAACATATTTTTTTAGTGGATGTCTATACATGTTTGTCGTGATGCCAGAAGCTGCTAAAGGAGATACAGTAAAACCTGTCTTGAAAGACTACTGCTATATGAGACCACATTCTCAGTGCACACATTTGTTTATTATATAGCATTGTGACCTGTTTTGAGAGACCACCTGTCTTGAGATACCATACTTTTTGGCAAAGAAGTGGTCTTTCAAGACAGGTTCTACTGTACAGACTGCAAGATGGCAGTATATGTCCATTTTAAGCAATGTATATGGCTTTGAATATATTAAAGTTTGTGGTAGTCAGATGCATTGCAATATAAATTCTTTGATCGCAGCTAGTGTAATATATTTATGAGGTTAGAAATACACCCATACCAAGGATTTAAGTTTTCTTGAAGTTGAATTGATGACAAAATAAATGAATGCAAATGCACAATTTGTCATTTAATAAATGGTTTACAAATTAAAACAGTAATTAAAAATGTATTATAATGACGCTGTTAGATAATGAGTGCTTAAATGAAAGTGAGTTCTGAATGGAAAATTCAGTGGTTTAGCTCATTTTAGTTTAACCAGATATCATATATAATAACATTCTCATGAGTCACATCAGCAAATGATGAAACATATTGTAATAATGAAAGCAAAATATGATAGTACTGCACAGTCTTGAAAGTTGAGGTGGGAAAACTTCAAAGTAACTTCAATTATGTACAACAAGTTTTACTTGGCCCTTTAACACATTAACCACTGGATGTTTTTTTCTTCTGTTTTCTAATGAAATGCAAGCAGGAAACACATTTGAAACACACGTGTGACGGTGTGGTTTGGTTTGTACTTGAATTTCGGCTAAGCCCAATTATAACAAAGACGGATGTGTATATAACTACTCATTACAACGAAGTGACATAAAGAGGTGTAGTGCTTGTAATTATTTGTTTTGATTATTAGCGATCACTGATAACGTTGAAAACACGCATAATACTTGAAACATACACTAAAAAAAATGTTTAAATACGACGTGTCTCTAAAACAGTTCTGTTAATACTTGAAAAAAGACGAAATTGATTATGTGTTGTTCAGATTCATAATAGCGAAACTAACCAATCAAAAACTACTTCCTCGTTCACAAACGGTAACTCTGTCATTGGTGATTTATCACACGCGCGTTACCTAACGGAGTTATTCCCCTTGAATTTCTAATGCGTAATTACGACTTATTCATAATAAAACTGAATATTATTTTCAAAACGTTTTGAAAAGGCGGTCTTGGTTTTATTCTCTGCAACGCATTGAATAGAATACGGATAAATATCGAAATACTTACCAGCTGAATACAAAGATTGAAAAACTATCTCCGTGTTATTTTCAGTGTTAAACGATCTTACGGGTCTAGCATTTTTCGAGTATTTTCCAGTTCCTCCTCGTTTTGTGTTTTCACGTTGTGTAATAGCTTGTAGATTCGATAAAGGATTATCAGTCTTAATGCTATTTATGTGATCAATAACAAAACCATCCTTGATCAATCCATTAAATACTTCATAGATGAAACGATGATTGAGAATCATTTTCCCTCCAGTTCTAAATATCAAATACCCCATACCATTATCATCCCCAACAGATTTCTTATGTTTACAATGTCTGACAATACCATCACGAGAGGCTTCGTAATTTTCAATAACAGGATGTCTTTGAAATTCTTGGTTCATTATATACAATACACTTCTATTTGTCTAATTCGTTAATTGGCTGAGATATAACATTGGCAAATCTGCCTATGTAGTCCTGAGCAGTTTTTATGACGTTGTCATTGACGTTGTCATTGACAGAGTCAGGATTTTTGATTCTTCGCTTGTCATAATAACGCTTCAACTCTCTATAACGCTTACCCCCACAATTAACGCATAACTGCGACTTGCCTCTTACACCTACCCCACAACACAGGCAAGCAAGAGGACCTTTTGAACCGTTTCTCACACTTTGCATATGATACCCACAGAATTCATTTCTGCATGATTTGTTACACGGAGTCTTTGATCCAATCATAAGCCATTTGCAATGATTCATTATATAAAAAACTTTTTATTTAAATACTTGTTTTAATTATAATATGAAGGAGTTCAAGAGATTATCGAAAATTACGCCTTGGAAAAATGCTAGATTTAATCTCGATAGAATCTCTGATATACCAAAAAGTCTAATAGATGACAAAACCCTGTTAAGTAAAATCAGTGACTGTTTTAATGAGTTTAAGCGCGATGGAGCATCTCATGCGTGGTCGACATTTCAAATTATCAACAACATCGAAGATATCGGTGTCAATGTACCCGTAATTGATGCTACTATGAACGATACAAGAGCAGCTGAGATACTTTCACACCTTGGCGGGAAATCCCAGCGGAGGTATTTTTTTAGAATAAAATTCATTATCGAAGACGAAGGTGAATGGATTATCAGAGATAAATTTGAACCAATCCTCAAGGATAAAAAATTTGTTATTGTGAGTAGAGATTCCAAACCAGGAATTCTAACTGGAATTGACAAACCATACTATGAGAGATCTTACCCTGTAACAGCAGTTGTTTACGGAATATATCAGCTAAATGATAAGCCAAGTATTGCAAAACTAGCACCCATGAAAACATCGTTAACGACGGAGTCGTCATCGTTAAATTGTGTAGCAACACGGTTAATGGAACACTTCAAAAATGCATCCCGGGGGAATAAACTAACTGAACAACGACGAAAAAAAATAACCGAATGGGAACTGACAGTGAAACAGGGCGGGGCAAAGATTTCTGATATAGCTAAATTAGAAGTATTATTAAAATTTCCAATATCGGTAGCGACGATAACCGGAGAAGTATTATACGAACCGAAATATCAATCGCGAGGAGCTCCAATTGAAATTATTGATCATAACAAACACGCGTGGACACCTGCGGTAAATATATTTCCACGAGAACGAATCGTGAGATATATCCCCGGGGAATTTCTCAAGGATGTGTTCTATGAAGAGAAATTATTTGATGCTATTGTTACGTTGTGTAAAGATGATCCTGTGTCAGTGTGGTTACTTCGCAGCGCTGAAGATTCCGAATCAGGATTTGATCAGTTTGTAAGACCAAATGGAGAATTATATCGCGTTGAAGAATTAGATAACAGAATGAGAAAAATCGCTAATGAATTTTCACCGGAGAGTTTCCATGAAAAACTACTCACGGATAGTTTTACAATTCCATCAGTGGTAGCTCATTTTGCAAGAGAAAAGAACTCATGGCGTCCAACACGAAGTGATTTTCTCGAGGATGTCAAATTGAGTTGCGTCGAATTGGGTCATGGAGGATTGTGGAATACGAAATACTCACGTGATGGTATGATTTCAACTGATATATCCGCGTGTTATCCTGGAAGTTTTCTCGGGTATGGAGAATGTAGTAACTATTTTAAACGATTTGGACATCCCACACATGAAATGACTCGTGTTGCGATTAATGGTCGTTTACCTGATTATGATTTAACCGGATTCGCTCGTGTGATATCATTTGAACTCGCTGCAGGGTTACATCCGTGTAGTTATGTTTGGCTTGGTAAACATATGTCTGAAAAACACTGGATGCCAATAGTGCTATTGAGATATATGATCGATTGTGGTATGCTAATATCGTTAATTGTCAGTGAAGCGATTATATGCTTTCACGCGCAGAAGGATGTTTGGCTACCAAAACCTGATCTAGATCGTATAATTGATGAAATACGAAAACAGTTTACTAATTTCAGCGAGGAAGAAATCATGAAACTATCTAGGCAGTTATTTGAGATTAAAAACAAATAAGCCAAAGATTTCGGACGAAAATAATTGGTAAATTCACTCAAGGTGGAAGATTTGACAATGCAAAATACTCTTCGAGGTTGATCATAGACAACGCAGAATACGATTTTATTGTAGCGGATTTAACGAAACAGGGAAAATTTGTATCCCGTAGGGATGCTTTTCTATCCAATGGTGAGAAATTAGGTACGGTTGTTACCTACTGTGATGGATATAGTTGTCAGTACACACATTTGAGAAGTTCTATGCTAGCCTATGCTTGTATTAATCTATTTTCGATGATAAATAGATTTCCAGATACCGCGGTTAGAGTAGCTACTGATTCGATGTATATCTACAACAAATACAGATCAGATGTAGCGGTATTCACAGATCCGGAGGAAGCGTGGGGACGTTGGCGATTTAAAAAGGAAAAACTACATGAGTATTGTAAATCCGCAGACGTTGCCATCGACGATAAATACTTGAAAAGCAGCCATAATCTCTCAGAGATTCAATCACAATTTTCTAATGCACCACCCGTATCTGATCCCGTATGTAGATACAAGACAGTTTATTTAAACGGCTGTGGTGGATCAGGAAAGACAACTCGTGCAATTGAATTATTTCGTCGGTCAACCATGATTGTGCTAACACCAACTCACAGACTCGCCAGAGAGATGAAACAACGAGGGGTAAACGCCTGTACTTATCATAGTTTCTTTCGATGGAAAGGCGATGAATGGACCCCTGATCGAATGGGTGATAAATTCATTCCTGAAATCATAATTTTTGATGAAATATGCACAGTATCGTTGAAAATATTACAAACATTTCTTGAATGGTTGTTATTGAAAAATACAAAAGTCGTCATGTGCGGGGATCACGGCCAACCACAGCCATTTGTTGGTGGATCTCCACATGAGTGGTTGAAGAATCATGTAGACTATTATGAAGAGATTAATACCGACCATAGATCACTTGATGAACAATTACGAGAATTCAAAGCGCTAATTAGATTACAACCGGATAAAATCCAATGTGAAATAGCGCGTGAAATAATTTTAGAAACTTCCATGAATGATTTTTGGGAAACATGGAGACCAAATGATTTAATAATCGCGAGTAGAAAAATAGTCAGAGACGCACTTCAGATGAAGTTATTTGAATTGCATAAATGTAAATTTGCAACACTTCCAGTACCACTCTGTTATAGACCTTCTAATACACGAAAGCAGAATATCGACGTTGAACAACAACAAAAGCAGAATTTAGTATTAAATGATATTGTGCTGGTTGATATCAGCGTCGTCGAAGATGCATTGCGTGCTGATAAATCACCATGGACGTTAGGTTATGCAGCAACAATACACTCTTCACAGGGATTAACTATCACAGACACAATTGTTTGGATAGTAGATAATCACATTGAATGGTCAAATTTAGTTTATCTCGCAGTATCCAGAGTACGGCGAATAAACCAACTTCGAAGAATTGTTGTTGACGATGCCAGTGACGATATTATCAGCGTCAATGATATCACTGGTGATATAATCAGAAAAAAACTCTCTGGTTATAAACAACAGGATAAAAAAAATAATAGAAAATTTGACATTGATGCTGAATTAATAATTACGCTGAAGCAACAGCAGAATAATCACTGCGCGAGTTGTAATTGTATAATGCGTTGGCAGTATTCGGATAAAGATCCTCGCCAATTTACCGTAGACAGAAAGAATAGCAGTGTAGGTCATACCAACGATAACGTTATGCTGACTTGTCTTGAGTGCAATAGACGCAGAGGTGCTAATTAAGACCACGCGGTGGCAATTGAGTATCCTCGGGGATCACTTGCAGTTGTTGTCGAGTAAATCCTCGCTGAGGAGCAGTTGAATCCAGTCTATAGATTGCTGGTCTACCCGTTGATCGTGTTATACCGGATATCTTATGCGTCGTGACGCTCCAAATAGGATCAGTAGCTCTTTTTTTACCACCTTCAAGCTCTCCTGGTTCGTATAAGTACCTTACAATGACATTACTACCAAGAATTGGTTCTTTGAAATCTTTTTGTGGTTGTACGGGTATATACTTCTCTTTAATAGCGTTGACAGGTTTCATATTAATTGTTCTAGTAATCTCATTATTGATTGCGGTAACTACACCTGGTAATCTATTGACCCATTCACGGGATCGTTTATCCTGGATGAATTCTTTCGCGTATTGATATCCAAATAACCGCTCAGCAAGTGTCCGATTAAACCGTTCAACAATTGCTTGATCGCGATGTAACGCAGCGTGTCCTCGTCTGATGGCGACATTATGATGTTTCATCGTTGTTAAAACAGCGCCTTGAAATTCCTTGCCAGGATCAACTTGTAACAGATTTGGCCAGCGCAGAGGACCTCGTCGATAAATTTTTTCAAATGCAGAAGCTACCTCAGTAGATGATTTTGTCCTTAGCGGTTCTGCTTGTTTGTATCGACTCGCAATATCAACTACGGTTAATGCATATTTGTAACCGTTGTCATGCGGCAGAAATAGTATATCAGATTGATGAACTTCATTAGGAACGGTCACATCAAAATGCGAGTAGTTAATTTGTTTAGGCGCTGGTAGATAAATTTGCCATATCGCCTGTTTGGATAACCAGTTTGCCGCTGTAGTTTTTTTCACCTTTGATGCGCTAGCGAGTTTATTGATTGCTGCGTAACCTCTCCAGTATCCTCTCGGAGAATAATAAATAGATTCCATATTTTTAATTGCCAGCACCTAACATCAATTTACCCTTCATAGCAGATTTTACCAACCACGAAGCCAATTTTTCTTTGAAGGATTTATCAGGAATAGCATTTAATGCATGAATTAATTTCACATCTGCTAGATGTCTATGCTGCAAATTGCTGCTTTTATAAGCGACATCATGAGCATGACACGCCTTATCAATAGCGTTTATTGGATACTCGCCGGGTCGGGGCTGATTTTGATCATCAAGTCTGATATCTAATCGTGTTCCCGGTCCACAGTAGCTATATCCTGGAAGGTGCTTTTCTCCTGGATACTTTGCCCACGGTGTTCCTGGGAGTTTTGCTAACTTGGCTGCAATATCACCTCCTCGTTTTTTTTTTAAAGGTTTCGTGGAAACAAATCTAAATTTTTTCGTACTACATTGTACGCATTTACCAGAAAGCGCTGATCGATTATTTTTCGTTGTAATCGTCGTCAAGTCATTTGTGCCAGTACGCTTCTTACATTTCACACAATATAGATCCATAATATATTTATAATAACATGAATGTAATTGATTATTCAGCTACGAGACGACGGGAACCTATTAGACATCATGCAATGTTACCAAATTCTATTCGCTCGATTATCATCGGACCATCTGGAAGTGGTAAAACACAATTGCTACTTAATTTGATAACGAGATGGATGGCGTGGGATAAGTTGTATATGATTGCTCCGAGTGTAGATAATCAGCGATGTTATGAAGTGTTAAAGGATTTTAACGAAGCCGCGCGAGAAATTAACGGTGATGGTGTTATTGAGTTTATAACCGATATCGAGGAAGCACCTAGCATTAATGATATTGATGGAAGTATTAACAATTTAGTCGTATATGATGATATCATGTTAGATAATCAAAAAAATCCTTATATATCACTCAACGTTACACTCAAATATCAAACGTGATCAGAGATAACTGCAATATGCTGTGTGTATTTAACGGAGTTGATACTCATACTCTTAGAAATATTTGGCAAACTTGGTGCGGTGGTGATATGGATCATAATCAATTTAGAAATTTATTTAGCCGCGCTCAGACAATCCCACACGGATTTGTAACGATAAATTTATCAGACCCTCGGACAAGATATCGTGTCGGACTTGATCAAATATTTAGTTAGCGCATAGCAGCAGAGAGTGTGAACGCCAACTATATGGCGTCTTTTTTTTTTTACTAAATGGAACCTTACAAGGAAGCCTTTAGTTGACCCTTCTCGTTAATATTTACTAGAAAGGTCTATTTTTGACAAATTGAGACTTCCTAGTAATATTTAATAGAAGGCAGCATCATTGACGCCTAAAAAGTTGGTCTGTTCACTCTCTCTTAGAAGGCAGCATCGTTGACGCCTAAAAAGTTGGTCTGTTCACACTCTCTGCTGCTCAACTGTTAGGTTTGACTCTGTGTAACCGGATGTACTTCCTAACTTGAAACGGACGCCAGGCTAGTAGCAAAATACCTTAGCAAGTAATTTACATTTATTCATTCCAGTCTCGTCATATGGACGACGTATTATTTATTTAATATCTTCTTTGCAGTCTCGTTATATGAACGACACCTGCATAATTTCATTCTACACAAATCTCGTTCCATGAACGAGAACTTCAGAATTTAGGGTTCACAATTGCTAATGTCTCGTCATATGGACGACTTATTAGTTATTTAATATCTTCATTCTAGTCTCGTCATATTGATGACGCATTATCTTTTCATATTTGCATTAATCTCGTTATACAAGCATTTTATATATATTCATATTTGTAAATTCATTCATATACTTCTTTTTTGTCATTACGTTACTGAAATTCATAGTTCCATGTTAGGAACTTTTATTTAAATAGATTTTTCTTAAAATTTGTAAAATATTGGTGTCAGAGTTGATTTTTAAAATTGCGTTTGTATAATAAACATCTTATTAACGCAGTTGCGTTCCGTGTCTTTACTAATCCAGTCCCGACTTGGTCTATCTTGTGACACCCCGTGATGACTTTGATGCGTCCACCGAATAACTATCTAATACTATATCCGCGATGACATGTATCGCTATCGTCGATGTGATATTGGCAGGTTACGGTGATCTATATTGTCCGGTTTTAAATGTTGAATTATTTTATCGTAAAATCTCTATAGGTGGGTTGATTTTTACCCACAACGCATGAATCTGTGGAAAGGATTCATCAATGACCCCCCGCAATGATTTTTTCAACGTTGGTACACACCAACCATTAAATTTATAAAATACTATATTGTCGCTAGTGCGGGAAAATACTTTTTTGAACTTTTCCCGTTCTTGACTTTTATCCTCATAAACCAGGGAAAGAAATGTATCATTGACGTATTTCATATATGTGATGATTTGATTTAGTTGTCGTTGTTGATGTAAAATCGAACTTTTCCGCGATGTCATATCGAGAAGAAGTGACCGTTGAAAAGTTTCTTGTAGTTGTTGCAACCGAGTTTGAAATTGTATGCGTTGATCGTTAAAATACTCGGTTATATTTTGTATTGAAAACTCATATGCATCGCGATCACCTAGTGCAAATCAATACACTAAATTGCCATGTTGACAATATTCTTCACGCTTAATAGGATCTGTTTCTGTGCCATCGAATACCCTATATGAGTATCTTTGATAAATATCTCTATCGCGGAGGAAACCAAATTCGTGTACAAATTTCATTGCAACGGGTGGATCTGGTATACTATCTGTGATAAAATCAACCCACGCTGGTTCTGGTAATCGAGGATGAATCGCAGGAAGGTTGTCCAACCATGTGGCGTGGGCGAGTTTAAAAGATTTATCATCGGGGAAATTTTCCCGCACTGGTTCCACAGGTAGATCAGCGATGTCAACAACACCAGGAGGAAACTCAGGCCTACCTAGCAACGACCTTATACTGGAATTATATATTTCTACGAAATAATCAGGTGAATTTATTTCGATTGACGCAGATAACAATGGCTCATGCGGATTTATCTCGATGGGAGATTTATCTGGTCCATCTTTAATTTCTATTTTATTTGATCCGGTAATAGCCTCAATTCGTTCTCTAATTTCAATACTGATATCTTCAATGTCATATGCACCTGTTGGTAACAACAATGTGTGCCACTCATCGCTGCCATCAGGACGTTTTTTATATGAAAAAACATAACTATTATTGGATGGTTTATCACGAAATGGTTCCGCTCGAATATTTGGCCAGCTATAATAACATCGTAGTTGTGTTAACGCGATTGCACTTGCTGGTATCGGTACTGAAAACTCTACTGTAAATTCCGGTGATTTTGTTGTCAGCGAAATTAATGTTGTTTTTTCCGGTGTGGTATTTGTTGCGATTTGTTGAAGTATCGGGGATGTCTCTGTCATTATTATTATTGCTTTGTATTTTCAATGTAAAATCTTCGGATGAAAAATTTTCAATTTTCTGCATTGCAGATTTATACACCGCTGTGATTGTAGAAAATTCCTCATCGGTGATAACTGCGTTATCAAGTGATGTTGAAATCATTGATGACAACAACGAAAATGCATCTGACACAATTGTGTAACGCGATAAATATTCACATAGTTTTGTTTGTGAACACGATGATATCTTCGCGGTAATTGCGGTTGCGACCCCCCCCCCAAGTGTTGTTACCGTAGATACCACAAATGGAACTGCAATCGGGGCAATCATTGTCACCGGCGATAAAATAATACCGGTGCCTGCCAATTACCCGGACACTGAATATACTGTAACGTCAATGGCGGTTTTTTTTCTGTGATATTTTTTAATTATATCGTGATATTGTTCGGAAAGTGATTTCAATGATGCGGCATATTCTCGTACAGTGTTGTATCTGTAACTGGACAGCGATTCCATTATTTGAAACGCCATCGTTGAATTGCTAGCAATTCCAGAATTAAACAGTGTCAGGTATATTTGCTACAAATTCTATAACCCACTGTATAGTTTTTCTAACCACGTTATCTTCAACCGCTCGCATTTTAAATGCTATACCGTTTGGATGATATTTAAATGTTACTATGTTGATACCTGTTGCAAAAAGAGAATCGGTAATAAAATTTCTACATGTTATTGTAAATTGATCATCAGATATTATTGTAAGTCGGTAAATTCCAGTATTGAACCCCCGGGGCATAGCCCAGTTTATCGAGGTATCGGCGTCTTTGATCCAATCCGTGGTTCCATATCTGACCGTGTACACGACATTATTGATATTCGCTGTGGGATGCGGAATTTTTACTTTATCGATTGTCGTTTTACTATCCTCGATAGATTTTCTAATTTCAGTGATGATTTCACTCGTCAATTTATCAACACGTTTTAGATCAGCAATATAATCTTCGATATTTCCCAAAGTTATACGTAATGGATCATCTTGTCTAAAATTTACAGCGAATCTATCAACGACGTCGGTTCTTCTCTTTGTCGCTTCATTAATAAAATTTTGACCGTCAATAAACGTTTTAATTTCAGCGAGAGACAGGGTAACTACAATTGGGGATCCAAAGAACTTATTGATGACATTTGTACGAAAATTATTGTAACTTTTCAAATGATCGTCAAATTCTTTATTGTGATTGGCAAATTTATCTGTGATCGTATACATAAGTGCGCCAGGTTTGAGTTTGCCATCGTCGGAATATAACGCTATTGCGTTTTCAACAGCGTTACGTTGTCGTGTTAAAATGTCCTTTAGCGACACATTGCTGGTTTGTACTTTACCGTTACGATCCCCAAATACAACTATTTCATTCGGATCTACATCAACGAGATTTAACGTCGTTGCGATATTATCTTGAACAGCTTTCTTCACATCGTTGCCAGTTATTTTTGAAATTCCATCACGGATAAGTTTTTTTACCATCCCGATTGTAACTTCTACCCGCGATTGTGATGTCGATCTTCCATAAATATCTGCCATTTTCTAAAACTCTTTAAGTTTTCAAATAAGTGAATTTTACGAATTGTAAAATTTCATCATCGTGTATTCATGAACGGCTTTATGAGGTGGTAACGAACTTGTTGATATCGCTGTTAATGCGTTTAAAACCTCTCTGCCAAATATTGGAGGATCCGTTAATTTTTGTGTAGGTAACGTTGAATACCAAATTGGTAAATTGGTAGAAATGACAGCATGGGAAACACTAGCGTTTCTTCTCAAATATTTAATAAATTCACGCGGAGGTAATCCATACGAGTCAAAATAAATTACACACGACAGTGAAATTGTATAACATGTCCAATGTGTACCAGGTCCAACGTGATCATCTAGATTAATTATTCCAGTTTCTGGGACTTTTGGTTGTGCTGGTAATTGATCTTTCATGAATACACCTCTGAAATGTTTTATTGGAAGTTTCGTTACAGCGTCGGCGAGGTCAAAATTTGACATTGGCGTAAACTCTCTTCGATTTTCTGGAAACGCTAGCAATTCTACATCGTGTTTTTGGTTCGTCTGCTTCCGGGGAGTCTTAACCCCGTTCCCTTTTTTTTCTGCCAACATTTCCACCTGTGGCTTTATTGAGAATATGTGATGTTCCCCAACCAGCAGCAACCGATATCGCCCCAGTTGCAAGCGCTGCAAGTGCTGGAATCAAAAATGGAAATATTCCACCGGATTTACTCATATCGGAAATTGCAGCTTTGGAAAATTGTAACTTAACTCCTTTTGATGCAGAAATAGCTTTATTGAAATGTTCTAGTTGAGTTTTTGTCAACGACAATTTATGTTCCCCTGAAGACATTTGTGTTGGTTTCAGTGTTTTTCTTGTTCCACACGATACAAAATTCTTTGATCGTAGTTTTTTAATCTGACCAGGTGTCAATGAGACATTAACGTAATTATATGACATTATTGTAAAATATGATCATCTAATGGAAAAATCCTTTTAGATTTTCAATCAAAGATTTTCCACTGGTGCGTCAATGACTCGCATTTTTCCACCGCCACCTTCAAGGATCATAGATTTATCACTAAGTAAAACCGCAATAGCCCTAAATCCTCCAGCAGGAGCTTCTACACGAGTTTGAAATTTTACATCAACGACGGGAGTGTTTTGATAAATCAAGATGTTGCAACGAAAAGTAATAAATTGGATACAGCGTTTGAAAATCCAACTGGGATATTGGCAACCCGGTATCTACATTTTGATCTCTCCCCATAAATGACCACAGCCAATGATAAACTTGACCAATTTGATTTTCAGCGTAGTTGAGAATAATATTTTCAGCTGGTTCTTGCTGATTACTTATTCGTAGTGATACCTCAGTAACACCACAACGATCAAATATCATATGAGAATGTGTTTGAAGATCAGCACCTTGTGTTCAATTAAGATTTTGCAACACGACAAATACATGTATCGGCGCTGAAACGTTTTTTGTTAGCGCAAGTTGCCAGGTAAATACACCAGAAAGTGTAGATGATGTAGTAGCTGTTGTAATCTCATGCCATGCTAATAGTGACCTCCCTCCCTGATCCATAAACGACAACAATTTCGCTTCAACTGTCAACGACGGGGTCATAATAACATCCATAGTGATAGTTTTGTTAATTGTACAGCCCCGTTTTCAGTACCATCAGCACACCACAACGCAAGATCATCATTGCCATTTCGCTGTAACACAACTGTGTGACTGGCGCCAAATATAACTTTCCTGATATCTCTACAAAATCCAAATATATGTGACAACGGAATTGTACAAGAAAATTTACCATCCGCGTTCAACATCTTTTCTCGCGCTAAAAACCCAGAATTGTAATTCGGATTACCACCAAAAACAACAGCTTCAGCATCAGCGTCATCATTAGCGGCTGAATGCTTTTTGGCCATCGCAACGCAAATGGATGAAAATCTGCGAAATCAGTTTGATCTTTTGCAAACATCACCTGCAGACTTAATAAAATTATCAGAATATCTAGCTAACCCAACAATAGTACTAGCAACATCAACACTGTTGTCAATGGACTCAATTTTAGTTGTACCAATTATGTATTGCGTGGAGCTAAATAATGCCATTAAACCGTTGTTGACAAATCCAATCGCGGTAGTCACCAAATTAGCATAAGTGTTACCATTAGGTTGTGTTATTCTACCCTCGACTTCAATAAATGCCTCACATGGAAGAAAATACTTAGACGTGTCATCGAATCTAAGTTCAATATGCGATCGTATATTCGGATCCATTGCGGTATATAACAAATATTGATAATCTCGAACAGAATCATTTTTCCTCACAGGGACATCTACATCAAAAGCATCGTCTATCTCATTTTGAAACATTATATTGATGTTGTTGATCTAAATTGATAATTTTAGACCTGAACCAGTAAATGTTTCTAGTTTTTTTTCCGCTATTTTGTTGATTTCGTTAGCAGTCTTCGCTGGCATATCCTCCGTTGATGGCAATTTAACCGGGTTTTTTTTCGGTTTCTTTTTGAGTATCAGCGACACAATCTTTTCCTTTGAAGCGTTAAATGCACGTGTTGCAGCCTCAATCGCACCAGACTTATCAACAATCCCAATAGCCTTTGAAGCTAATTCTTTTCCAATTGGAAGTATTTTTGAAGCAATTCTTGTAAATAATCCTGTAAGAACATCACCGAAACCATCTCCGTATGTTAATTTGTATACAGGTAATCGTGAACCTACAACGTGGACAGGCCTAGCCCGATTCTTACTGCGGGTTATTATCATGATATTAAAATACTAGTATTTCCAAATGGTCGGCGATTAATCGCTATAATAATCATCAACAAGTTCATTAACAAAACTACGATAAGTTGGCATATCCATAACGTGTCCACGAAATAATCTTTGACAAATTTCAGTTGCCTCGTTGATTAATTCCGGAGAATTATTTCCAGCTCGTTTTCCACCGATGAGAACTTCCAACCGTGATATATCATTGAATACACTTCTTGAACATGGTATTAAATCTGAAAATGCTAGCGTTTTTCCACCGTGGTATCCGGTACCTACCTTTTTCAACAGCGTAGATAAACCGGCTTCGGCCTCTACTTTTATTTCTGCTGGAATAAGGTCACTTGTAGAAGTTGATTGACTGACCAAATATGATGGAGGTTGTCTACTTTGTTTTTTTTTATTATTTTCCAAAGTCTACTAAGACCTGTATGGCCACGTGGTTGCGTAGATCTACCTAATCTCGCTAAATACATCTTTTTTGTAAAAGTTTCCTTATCATCAATAGCATCTTCATATCCTTCCGCAAAAAGATGTTCTTTATTATGATATGAATTATTGATTTGCTCAGCAAAGAATTCGTCATTTTGATAATTCTTCTCTCTAACACTCTTTATTACCTCGGGTTTAAATATTACAACCGGGTTAAGATTCCTTCGAGCTTTAGGGGGAGATTTAACATCACTGACGTCTATTTCACCAAATTGTGTTACAGTTTCTTGTTGTTGTTGTCGTTGCTGTTGTTGTTGTTGTTGTTCAGTAAAAGTTTTTAAAGATTGTTTAACCTGTTTAGTCCGCTCGGCCAATTTGGTGATATCTTTGGCAATTGCTGAGGTATCTTTACCAACCCGTTCAGTTGATGAGGTGACCGGTTTAAATAATCGTTCAGTGTCAGTTGTAAATTCAACAAGTTGCTGTTGTTGAGCTTGTAAATTATCTCTAAATGCATCCCTGACTGGAAGAAATTTCTTAATTGCAGCTAATCGTTCTCTGGTTAATATAGTTATTTGAGCTTCTCCGATATTTGACATGTATTTAAATCTTTGATTTTTAATTGTCAGTGATGAAATCCCAACACCCATTGATATTTTTGTGACATTTTCTTTTAACCGTTATTTCAGCGATCTGATGCTTCTATGATGATTTATTGTTGTGGGACCCTCAGATCACACTAAAAGGTTGGTCTGTTCAGCCCTTCTGTGATATTTTTGTAACATTTTTTTTAAAACCTTTATTTCAGCGATCTGAGGCTTCTCTGACATTTTACTATTGTGGAACCCTCAAATCGCGCTGAAAAGTTGGTCTGTTCAGCCCCTCTGCTGCTTGATAGACTGTTATAGACACAGATTAGTAGAAACGTACTTCACACCTAAATGATAGACTTGTATAGACACATATTAATAGAAATGTACTTAACACCAGTATGATAGATTGGTATAGACAGAGATTAGTAGAAATGTACTTCACACCAATGTGTGTACCGTACATGTATAGAGAAAATAGTTTGTTACTGTATAAATACAGAATATAGATGACAAGAAACCAGTACATTAAGTTGCAAACAGGTGAAAAATGGCAAGATATGTGGTAAAAATGATATATATACCTAGGTCAAGCAAAAAGCTTAGACTGGTAAATATTTTAGCCAGATTTTGGTCCTTTTAAACAGTCATGCAACATTATTGTCAGCATAGCAGTACTTCTTACTCAGATGTTATTGTTCAGTACTTAGTGCATATGTTCATAATATATCTGACAGGTTTTATTCAGCACTTACTTGGTAGGGAACTCCACTACACCTGTGGACTGAACGACTCCAAAGTCCACAAAATTGTGTCAGACTGAATGACTCTAAAGTTGACAAAATTGCGTCAGCTCCAATATTTTCTGCAGGGAGCTTAATAAATTATGCAATTAATAAGAGCATTTCTTTTTTTCCAATATATATATATATATATATATATATATATATATATATATATATATATATATATATATATATATATATATATATATATATATATATGTATATATATCTTGAGTTGGGAGACTTATGGCCTAGTGGTTAGAGCATCTGCCGTGGAAGCCGGAGGTCGTAGGTTCGATCTCCGACAGAGTCATACCAAAGACTTAGAAAATGGTACTAACAACTGCCTCACTTTACACTCAGCATTAAGAGGTTAGTGTTAGGACTGGTCGGCCTGGTGTCAGGATAATGTGACTAGGTGGGACATCACGCTACATGTTTTTGGCATGATGCCCCTTCGCTAGACATCACTATAAACTGGCTCACAGCAGACATCAAAGCGATATGACTGAAATTGTTTTAAAGCTACATTAAAAATCTTAATCAAACAAACAAACAATCTAGAGTTGGAGAATATATGAATGATATATCTAAAGACAATGCCACAATTTTACACATAGAAGTGAAGATCTTGACCTTAAAAGATTTGCTTAATGTCTCCTTAACTGATTGTATTGGAAAGACTGCTACCTGGTAGGGAATGACCATTTCAGCTTGCTCCCTCTGATGGGAGTCTGTAGATGCCATCAAATGGTTGGAACAATTCCATACCAGGTTACACTTATATGGTACAGAGGATCATACCAATCAAACATCAAACACAAATTGCATCCAAACTTTTGTATACATGAGTTTTTAATTTACTTTGGTAGTTTTACATTATGCCTGTGTCATTCTTCTGTCTATACCATTTATCCTAAAGTAGGAAATCAAGATGGATTGAATGATCAATGACAAATGCATCAACTCATGTCAGATTACAATGCCTTTTGGTTTTACCCTATCTGGAAACGATATGATAGTTTTGGTCCCTGAAGGCTTCATTACATTTGGAGTTTACTTATAATTAAGAAATGGAGATCAAAGAAATGAAAAGATAGATATTGATGATTATTAACTAATGGAGATGAAGGCAATAAAATGATAGCTATTGTTGATTTTTTAGTAATGGGGATGTTTCTGTTTTATAACCTGAATAATAGGGTTATGGTCACATGACTTTTACTGTTTGATAATGTGTTTGATAATGTGAATAATAGGGTCATGGTCACATGACTTTACTGTTTGATAATGTGAATATTAGGGTTATGGTCACATGACTTTTGCTCTTTGATAATGTGAATATTAGGGTTATTGTCACATAACTTACTGGTTGATAATGTGAATAATGCTAGGGTTGTGGTCACATAACTTTAACTGTTTCATATTCTTGATGAAGACATTATTTATATTACAGGTTATAAGCATGCATATTTTCTTGGCAAAGTACATGGTGTATGCGTAGGCGTTACATTTCAAGTTGGCTGGATCATTATTGCGATCCTCATATGTACAGGTAAGTTATATTTTATAATGGTTTCATATATATATATATATATATATATATATATATATATATATATATATATATATATATATATATATATATATATAATGTGAAATAGTTTCTCTCCATTACCTTATTAAACTTTGAATGTTCTTATTTGTATACATTTTTAACAAATCTACCCAGCAGACTATTTCACTTTGGATTTAATACTTACATAGTAGAATAATACTGTACCTTATGAAAGAAAACATGCTTTAATTAGTGTAAAATACTATTATTGGCTGCAACAAACTTGAAAATATTAATTACAATGTGTGGATATATCAAGTCTCTTGATCCATTGTTAAATTTACAAGACGGAATGGCCTGGAGCATGATAATGTTCTTGGAACTTTCTATGATGCATGCTTTGCTTCTTGTTAACTTAACTATCTTGTTTATGTGTTTTATTAATTGCATCCACAGAAAGAGAGAAAAGTCTTCAATGTAGAGAACTTGAAATATAGGCAAAATAGCTAACTCGTATAATACTAAGATTTATTTAATCTGAGCACGGTTTAAAACAACAATTCAGCATGAGCTTAAATGAGCTTTGTACCAACATTACATAAAACAAATAGGGCAATACAACAAACACTAATTAGACAATCAAACACACCAATACACATAAATACAAAAAGGGCATTACAACAAGCATTCATTAGACATTGAAATACATCAATACACATACATACAAATTGGACAGAACACAGCGCAAGATTTGAGACATAAATAAGCAAAGCATTTTAAACAACAGTGAGTAAAAGTGAATTTAGAATCTGGATCAATTCAAAAACACAATTTAGGAATTTTTTTAAAATATTGGACAAAAAATGACATTCTAATTATATTCAAAAGCTCCAAATTAGGACTCCAAGTTAAAGAAACGAATACACCAACACTACACAAGTAAATACAAATTCATGAGAACACAAGAAAGGTATGAAACACTACACAAGTAAATACAAATTCATGAGAACACAAGAAAGATATGAAACACTACACAAGTAAATACATATTCATCAGAATACAAGAAAGGTATGAAACACCAACACTACACCAGTAAATACAAATTCATAAGAATGCAAGAAAGGTATGAAACAATAAACAAGTAAATACAAATTCATGAGAATGCAAGAACTATCCGTAGGGATGAGGTTGTCATTAAAAGAATCAGAATCGGTCATACATACATTACCCACTCTCACATACTAAAAGGTGAAGATCCACCGGAGTGAGTTTTTTGCAATTAACTATTCACTGTTAAGCACTTTATGACCGAGTGTTCCAATCTGCAACATATGCGTGATAAATACTATAATGTACATGATATGAAGGAACTTTTTGATACTATACAAATCACTTGTATTTTAGATTTCCTGAAGGAAGTAAATCTTTATTTTAAACTATAACTAGTATGCCTTCCCCTAAAAGCATTTTTATCTAATGCAAATACTGCCTCTTATTTACAACATCTTATCACCAAGATACACTATTTGCATATCCCGTTGATTGGGAAGCTTCATATTTTCCTGTTACCAACATCTTACCATTTTATATTAAACTATTATGGTTTTTTATAATGCTGATCGATATTAAACCTTTCGTTTTTTTAAACATATATAACCTATTGTATGGCGCTAAATAACCTAAAAGTGCTGGTGTGCCATTAAAATTCAATTAATCAATCAACCAAGCAAGCCAGAAAGGTATGAAACACTACACAAGAAAATACAAATTCATGGGAATGCAGGTATATTATGAAAAACCAGCACTACAAAAGTAAATACAAATTCATGGGAATACAAGAAAGGTATGAAACACCAACACTACTCAAGTAAATACAAATTTATGAGAACACAAGAAAGGTATGAAACACCAACACTATACAAATAAATACCTACAAATTCATGAGAATGCAAGAAAGGTATGAAACACTACACAAGTAAATACAAATTCATGAGAACACAAAAAAGTATGAAACACCAAAACTACACAAGTGAATACAAATTCATGAGAACGCAAGAAAGGTATGAACACCAACACCACACAAGTAAATACAAATTCATGAGAACACAAAAAAAGTATGAAACACCAAAATTACACAAGTAAATAAAAAATTCATGAAAATGCAAGAAAGGTCTGAAACATGAACACTACACAACTAAATACAAATTCATGAGAATGCAAGAATGGTATGAAACACCAACACTACACAAGTAAATACAAATTCATGAGAATGCAAGAATGGTATGAAACACCAACACTACACAAGTAAATACAAATTCATGAGAATGCAAGAATGGTATGAAACATTAACACTACACAAGTAAATATAAATTCATGAGAATGCAAGAATGATATGAAACACCAACACTACACAAGTAAAGATAAATTTGTGAGAATGCAAGAAAGGTCTGAAACATGAACATTACACAAGTAAATACAAATTCACGAGAATGCAAGAATGGTATGAAACACCAACACTACACAAGTAAATACAAATTCATGAGAATGCAAGAAAGGTATGAAACACCAACACTATACAAATCAATACCTACAAATTCATGAGAATGCAAGAAAAGTATGAAACACTACACAATTAAATACGAATTCATGAGAACACAAAAAAAGTATGAAACACCAACACTACACAAGAAAATACAAATTCACGAGAATGCAAGAATGGTATGAAACACTACACAAGTAAATACAAATTCATGAGAACACAAAAAAAGTATGAAACACCAAAATTACACAAGTAAATAAAAAATTCATGAAAATGCAAGAAAGTTATGAAACACCAACACTACACAAGTACCGGTAAATACAAATTCATGAGAATGCAAGAATGATATGAAACACCAACACTACAAAAGTAAATATAAATTTGTGAGAATGCAAGAAAGGTCTGAAACATGAACATTATACAAGTAAATATAAATTCACGACAATGCGAGAATGGTATGAAACACCAACACTACACAAGTAAATACAAAATTCATGAGAATGCAAGAAAGGTCTGAAACATGAACATTACACAAGTAAATACAAATTCACGAGAATGCGAGAATGGTATGAAACACCAACACTACACAAGTAAATTCAAAATTCATGAGAATGCAAGAAAGGTCTGAAACATTAACGCTACACAAGTAAATACAAATTCATGAGAATGCAAGAATGGTATGAAACACCAACACTACACAAGTAAATACAAATTCATGAGAATGCAAGAATGGTATGAAACACCAACACCACACAAGTAAATACAAATTCATGAGAATGCAAGAAAGGTTTGAAATACTACACAAGTAAATACAAATCCATGAGAATGCAAGAAAGAATGAAACACTACACAAGTAAATACAAATTCATGAGAATGCAAGAATGTTATGAAACACCAACACTACACAAGTAAATACAAATTCATGAGAATGCAAGAAAGGTCTGAAACATGAACACTACACAAGTAAATACAAATTTGTGAGAATGCAAGAAAGGTATGAAACACTACACAAGTAAATACAAATCCATGAGAATGCATGAAAGAATGAAACACTACACAAGTAAATACAAATCCATGAGAATGCAAGAAAGAATGAAACACTACACAAGTAAATACAAATTTATGAGAACACAATAAAGGTATAAAATATTGGAATAATAATTGGGAAATGTGGATCAGGCTAATCATGAAGGAGATGATGCAATATTTATGGGTACAACATTGTTTATACTGGTAACTATTAAACATTGATAGCAAATCTTTGTAATCAGGGATATTATACCTAAGAAACAAGGTCCACATTCCAGAACAGCATGAATCATCCACAGAAGACGTGTTTAAAACCTCATTGTTAGGATAAACATTCCTTTTGAAGACTCAGGAATTGCAGAAAGTTAGAATTTATCTGACAGCATGGAGTCAAGTGTGAGAAGCGGATGATGACAAGAAACCAATTTTATTCTCAAGACATGACAGAATCACTGTCTTTGAAGGAAAGATATCACCTGGTTAAGATGGATTGTGTAACAATCAAACAGAAACTAAAATAAGTATGTTAAAAGTAGTTACAAAAGAACAAAATGACAGAAAATACTAAATAAATATTTTTGGTGAAATTATATACCTTAGCATGAATGACTGTATTCAACAAAATAGATTTATTGCCAATATATATAGAACTCTGCACCAACCTAACACATTTTTTTTATATATTGCATATGAGTATTTTGCATCTATTCCAAACGTTTTGTTTTTTTTTTATTTAGTTTTTCTGTCTGCTTGGTGTTTTTATACATCAAGGTCAAACTAAGAAAAGGTTGATATATGAAAAAGTAACTCAAGGTTAAGCTGGGTTACCTCACAGATAAAGTGACTTCACAGCATTATCCTTGTATTCAACCATAACAATTGTACCCCATACATATATATATATATATAATCAGGCAAAATAATTATATTCCTATTTATCTATTTATGTATGCTTGTTTTATTTATTAATATATGTAATTAAATCTCATGTTCTTATCGTTCTTGGGCCCCAAGTGGCCGAGTGGTCTTAAGTGCTCTCCGTTACGGATCACTGCCATCTTACCTCTGTCTGTGTGGGTTTGAATCTAAGATTCGGCTAATGTAGTTATGTGAGAAAGCTTGCCAGTAGCTTATCGTGGGTCGGTGGTTCTTTCCAAGGGTTTTCCCGGGTTCTTCCTCCACTAATAATACTGGCAGCCATGTATAGCCTAACGTGTGCTTAAAAATGGCATTAAACCCCTACAACAACAACTTATCATTCTTGTGTCTATAGAATTTTTTTATGTTATCCTTATGATGGAAATAAAGATCATTTAATTGATCAATGTATATATTCAGTTAGTATCATTAGGTCTTGCCTTTTGTTGGTAATATTGATACGGTAGTTTGGATCTCTTTAGCCTCATTACAATCTAAGTTTCATATTTTGAATACAGACAAATTTATATTTCAGGTAACAAGTGTAAACTTGAACTTGGCCTTGGACTTGGCCTAGGCTCAGGCGTGCCATGTTTCATTACCTGTATCATTGCTGTGATCTTCAGGTTCTCATTCTCCTTATTTAAAGGTCAGTTATCTTTTCTTTTTCTTTTTTATTTGTCTCAATTCCAGGTAAATTAGAGTTATGATATCCATTTCTAAAGTTTCAAGTAATAGGAAAATTTAAAGATAAATTTAACATCATGGACTTTTTTTTTTTTAATTGAAAATGACATTTAGTATGCACAATGTAAGACATCTACCCTGAAGGACATTACACTTATTATGCATAATAGCCAGACATGTTTAAATTATCACACACATGAATAGCACACATACCCAGTAAAATAATGGTTTAAGGGACAAAATGCCCAGAACTTTAAGCTTTTGCAATGTTTTATGTCGATGAGCAATATTTTACTTTTATTGTCCACCTTCTTGTGATGGGACTCAAAATAGAATGAATACATGATGAATTTGAGAACATGTGTCTTACCTGCAAGACAGCATGTTGTTTAAACTTCCTGGCTCTTGGTCCAATTTCTAGCATGGGGTCTCTTGTAAATGAAAATTCTAATTGAACTTGAAAGCAACTACCTCAATGCAGACATTATAATATTTACATAGTTTTTTTTTGCAAGATTAGAATTGCTAATTTTGTAAGTTGGTTATCCAGAAGTGATAATAATTTTCTGAATTGAAACAATAAGGAAATTTGTCCATGTTAAAGACTTGCATTTACATCAAAGAGATCTGCATGAATGTCAGAAAGCAGTTTCCACCATTTCAAGGGTGTTGGATTTTATGAAGATAAGATGCAATCCATGGCTTGAACCAAAACAAAGCAAAATAGAATAGGCAACTTGTGACATAGTATGTTGGGAGAGAATGGATTGAAAACTGTAAAGGACACTAATGTATCAGCATATTTATTACAAACTGAAACATGATACTGATATGTCAATAGATTCACTGTATGCTGAAATATGACACTGATATGTCAATAGAGTCACTGTACACTGAACTGTGACACTGATATGTCAATAGAATAGATTCACTCTACACTGAAATATGATACTGAGGTCAATAGATTCATTGTACAATGAAAAATGACACTGATATATCAATATATTCACTGTACACTGAACTAATACACTTATATGTCAATATATTCACTGTACACTGAAATATGACACTGATATGTCGATAGAGTTACTCTACACTGAAATATGACACTGATATGTCGATAGAGTTACTCTACCCTGAAATATGACACTGATATATCATTATACATGTATTCATTGAACATTACCACGTTTGGAACTATTGTCATCTTTCCTTGCATTGACAACTAATTCATTAGAAGTTCCTTTTAACAACAGATTTTAAAAATCACAAAAATGTCAGCCATCAGAGATTTTGTGCAATTATTGTGAAATTTTTAGAGTAAATTCTGTCCAAAATTATGTTGATAAGATGTTTGGTGATGAATCTCTGAACAGATGTTTTCTAGTTAGACAGATTAGCTGAAACATACTTCACACCAATAAGATAGACTGGTATAGACACATATTAGTAGAAATATACTTCACACCAATATGATAGACTGATATAGAGAATACTATAATGATAAATAAAGAATGTAGACAACAAGAAACTAGTACATTGGATGACAAATAGCAGCATACATTTAAAAAATGGGGAGGAATGCAAAGATGGACATTAATGGCTCGTGATTTACCTACAAAGCCACTACTGAAGTACTAAGGGCAGCAAATAAACAGAATGAGGGATTTTAAGGCTGACAAAGTTTATGTCAGCTGCACTATTTTCTGCAGGAATCTTACATGAATTTTTGGCTAACTTTTAGCAACATTTAGACCTGTCTTTGGATTTGGTATATATCATTGTTATGAAGTGATGTGAACTTGATCCATTTCATACATCACTGCTTCTTAGATTAAATATTACCTTTACTAACTGATTTTATCAATACAGTGGACTCCACTTAACTGCACATCGGATAACTGCACACTCCGGATAACTGCACGTAATCACGCCGGTCCCAATTTTTTCCAAATGCTTAAAAATGTACGGTACCGTACTCCGGTTAACTACACACTCCGGTTAACTGCACGGTCTTGTGACGGGCCCGAGGGTGTGTAGTTAACCGGAGTCGACTGTACTTCTCTCTCACTAGGTGAATTTTTCAAAATTGACACTGTAAAGACTGTTGAAGAAGCCGAGGCTTAACCATAATAATATAAAAGTCTTACCAACTTGTATTTCATCTGAATCAAAATATTCATTTTAGCAATGTTCAGTCTGTATATTGTCCTGAACATATTTCTGAAATGGCCCATCTGAGAGTAGCTACTGATCTCCTCAGTGGAAAGATTAATTATAAACCTCCTTGACATTCCAGCCTAGTTGATCTGTGTTTTGGTGTTCCACAAGGCTCTCCACTGTACCCAATTGTCTTCATTCTGTACACTCAGTCACTCATGTGTCATATATCAAAATCCTGTGACCAACATGACCAATTGTATTTCATGTCCATGTAAATCACTTGTCTGTACTATTTCTTCTTTATTATTAATCTTCCAAAGTATGGAACAAAGTTGTATTGAATGATCAAACCAATCCATATTGAATGATGACACAAATTCGTATTGAATGATCAAATCAAGTCGTACTGAATGATCAAACCAAATCATATTAAATGATGACACAAATTCATATTGAATGATCAAATCAAGTTGTACTGAATGATCAAACCAAATCATATTGAATGATGACACAAATTCGTATTGAATGATTCAAATCAAGTCGTACTGAATGATCAAACCAAATCATATTGAATGATCAAACAAATCCATATTGAATGATCAAATCAAGTCATATTGAATGATCAAACCAAGTCATATTGAATGATGATACCAATTCATATTGAATGATCAGATCATGTTATACTGAATGATCAAACAAATCCATATTGAATGATCAAATTCATATTGAATGATCAAACAAATCCATATTGAATGATCAAAATCATATTGAATGATCAAACAAATCCAAATTGAATGATCAAATAAATTCATATTCAATGATCAAATCAGTCATATTGAATGATCAGATCAAGTCCTATTGAATGATCAAACCAAGTCATATTGAATGATCAAATCAATTCATATTGAATGATCAAACCAATTCATATCGAATGATTAAACCAGGTCATATTTAATGATCAAACCAAGTCATATTGAATGATCAAACAAATCAATATTGAATGATCAAATCAAGTTGTATTGAATGATAAAACCAATTCATATTGAATGATCAAGCCAAGTTGTATTGAATGTTCAAACCAATTCATATTGAATGATCAAACCAATTCATATCAAATGATCAAACAAATTCATATCAAATGATAAAACCAAGTCATATTTAATGATAAAACCAATTCAAATTGATTGATCGAACCAATTCATATTCAATAATCAAACCAATTCATATTGAAGGATCAAACCAAGTCATATTCAAAGATCGAACCAATTCACATTCAGTGATCAAACCAATTCTTTTTGAATGATCAATCCAAGTCATATTGAATGATAAAATCAAATCATATTGGATGATCAAACCTATTCATATTGAATGATCAAACCATGTCATATTGAATGATAAAACCAGTTCATACTGAATGATCAAACCAATTCATACTCAATGATCAAACCAATTCATATTGAATGATAAAACCAATTCATATTAAATGATCAATGTTCAAAGTGTCGAAGTCAAATTAGGAAGTCTAGGTATTGACTTTTAGGAAATAATGAAATGATAGTTAGGGTCTCATGGGCTTCATTACATGTTATGTTATGTTTATTTTTATTGTAATTAAGTATTGGAGATGAAGTCGATGTAAACAGCTATTGTTGTTGATTATTATTAAATATTGGAGATGAAGGCAATATAAACAGCTGCTGTTGATTATTATTAATGGAGATGAAGGCAATATAAATGTAGCTATTGTTGGTGATTATTATTAAATATTGGAGATGAAGTCAATTTAAATAGCTGTTGTTGTTGATTATTATTAAGAACTGGAGATGAAAGCAATGTAAACAGCTGTTGTTTTTGATTATTTTTAAGTACTGGAGATAAAGGCAATATAAAAAGCTGTTGTTGTTGATTATTATTAAGTACTGAAGATATAGGCAATATAAATGTAGCTATTTTTGTTGATTTTTATTAAGTACCAGAGATAAAGGCAATATAAATGTAGGTATTGTTGTTGATTATTATTAAGTACTGGAGATAAAGGCAGTATGAAAAGCTATTGTTGGTGATTATTATTAAATATTGGAGATGAAGGCAATATAAATGTAGCTATTGTTGATATCAAGTAATGTATATAGATAGCTATTGATAATTATTATGATACTTAGCATTTCCTTCATATTGCAGGCTCATACAAGTTCAGTATAATCTCTAACATGACACCATTAAGATAAACATCATGCCATGTCTGAAAATAAATAGGGCTATTATCACATAAATTTTTACTGCTTCATATTCTGAATGTAGATAAATTTATTTTACAGGTATTCCCAAAAGAGTTGAAATTGGCAAAGGAATTCTCACAGGGTTACTCTTCGCATCTGTCATCGGCAATATTGTGGTGTATTGCATGTGTGAGTTATCTTTTATTATGGCTTCTTAATTATAAAATATGAAATAATTTTTTCTCAGTTGCTCATCAAGCAGCCACATGATATGCTGCTATATTGTAAAACCTCCCATTGTAAAAGTTTAGATACATTTTAATTGCATTGACTAACACATCTGCCCTGAAGGATATTACCTTATAATGTCACTAATACCGTACCTGTTAATATTGCATAGCTATTACTTTTCTGGGAGGAAAATACCCAACCAAATGATGCAAATTCCAACCTGCCATTAGGAAGAACAAAAATCTTCCAGAACATTGGATCAGCCCTGAATTTCTGGGTGGCCATGCTGTAATTTTGAGGATGATTTACTTAAAAAAAGATTAACTTCTAGTTAACTAGCAGTTTGTCATGGTCCATGGTCTCATGAAGAATCGTCCCTTGACATCAGCAGTTTGTCATAGTCTATGGTCTCATGAAGAATCTTCCTTTGACATCAGCAGTTTGTCAAAGTCCATGGTCTCGTGATAAATCTTCTTTTGGCATCAGCAGTTTGCCATAGTCCATGGTCTCATGAAGAATCTTCCTTTGACATCAGCAATTTGTCAAAGTCGATGGTCTCATGATAAATCTTCCTTTGGCATCAGCAGTTTGTCATAGTCGATGGTCTCATGAAGAATCTTCCTTTGACATTAGCAGTTTGTCATAGTCCATGGTCTCATGAAGAATCTTCCTTTGACATCAGCAGTTTGTCATAGTCCATGGTCTCATGAAGAATCTTCCCTCTACATCAGCAGTTTGTCATAGTTCATGGTCTCATGAAGAATCTTCCTTATTCATCAGCAGTTTGTCATAGCCCATGGCCTCATGAAGAATCTTCTTTGGCATCTGCAGTTTGTCCACAATCTGCTGGTGGACCAGGTCAAGAGAAGATCAAAGGAGTTATCTTCACAGCACAGGGACTGTCTCCTGCAAAATGGCTTCCAGATTCATCACCATCCTTAACACCATGTTATGGCATCTGCTTCTGAATTGGAAGGTTTTGAAATTGGATTTTCACCAAAAGACTTCTAATGATACCCAGTTGGTCCTAAATGCAAATTGTACTGATCTGATATCAAATATGGCTGCAAACATGGCCATCTTGAAAAATATTCTTATAGCTACATCTTCGGAATGAAAGGTCACATTAACATGGGGTTTCACTACAAGATTTATTGTATTGTCTTGTTAGATCGTAATGACAACACTGCCACTTGCACATGCAGTATGGCTACAAGTAAATTATTTTGAGGAAGCAAATGGCGTCCCCAGATCTGCATTTAATAGTGTGATACATATTTGATTAGCATCACTTAGTGGCCAAAATGTAAAACCATCATGCAATGATTACACAGTTTAGGAATATTGTAGACAATAATACTTCTGAAATATGCAAAATATTTGACTTGTGATTTTAATCAGAGCTTAATACCTTATGTGCTATTTATAAATATTGACGTCATGAGTAAAAATTAGTTTGTTTTCCTTGTAATTAAAGATGACAAACGTAAATCAGAACAGACAAGTAAGTTGTCTGAGTTTTAATTTCAACTCTCTCTCTCTCTCTCTCTCTCTCTCTCTCTCTCTCATGGTTCAAAGGATGGAGACAGTGAGACAAATACAACTGCATCACAGGTTGATATTGAATTCAAACTACATTCTTTTTCTGCATAAATATTTGCAGCTGTACTTAAAAATGCACTGTGTTGAAATCTCTCTGTAAACCTGTTTTCAACTTCACTTTCCACATCATAAAATCCAGATATACTGGAGTATGTACCATGCTAGCGTTCACTTACAATACAACACATTCTTGCTGAGTGTATCGACTTCGAAACTGCAGGACAGAAATGTTGTACCAAAATACACACACACACATACAGTGGGACCCTGCTATAACACGGTAGATGGGAGCCATAGAATCTGACCGTGTTATGAACCGAACCGTGTTATAAGCGACCATGTACAATGCCAACACATTTTTGGATTCAATTGGGGGGGAGGGTGTAACATAAAGACAGGTGCGAAAATGCATGGCACAATTACCATTTTTGATCTATATATATTAAATGAGAAAAACGTTTGCTGTGGTAACATAAATTGCAGATATAATATATTACTTTATTCAGAGAACCATGCATTGGTACATACACGTGTCTAATTTATATATACATGTATAATCTATTGCATGAAAAGAGTATCAACACAGTGTACTCACCAGTGAATCTTGTAACATACATTGAATCCATAATACAAATATTTCCATCGAAAATATCCACACAAGGATGTAAAATATTCAATAATTTTGTCACAGATCATTATGTGACCGAATTCAATGAAAAGAAAATAACAAAAATTGTGTAACGGGTGTAAGTAATGAATGAAGAAATAGTATATGGAAGCTAAAGTGTATTCTTATAATAACTACATGTACATCTCAGGATCTTTCTGTCTCTGAATTCAGTCATTGTAAATTTTAGCACATTTTCCCACCCATGCTGCTAGTCAAAGTCCTTTGAACTTGCCGCCCAGCTATTTGCGTCATGTTCTTTTGATGTACTCTAATAAATACAGCAGGCAGAACTGGCTGTATTTTAACCACTAAATTATGTCACTGTAAATATCAGCACAGCTAAAATAATAAAGTAATCAACACTAACTTTGTCTCCCAGCTATTTGCATGCATACGGAGGACTCCTGCATGGAGTGATTTATGTGTCCCAGATAGATTATTTGCATTCAAATGCGCATAATTAAGCGTTTCCGAGACCTCTATGTCGTATGCATTTTATACCATTATATTTCTCATCTGTCAATAATTTTTTTTTGAAAAACTCTGATTTTTAGCTGCTTAAATGATGATACATTTTCTAAACATTTTCTTCTCGCACTTTTTAGATGAGTATGAGAATGATAATAAGACTCTTGACGTATATTATATTTCATACTTAAAAGATTTTTTGTTTGGTCTTTGAGAAAAATACCTGTAATAAATTACCTGAAATTTCAGGAGCCATGCCACGACCGTGTTATATATTCGAATTCGTGTTATAACGGGGAATGTTATAGCAGGGTCCCACTGTACATACACTATTTTTTGAATTGTTTTTTTTTCACTTGTTTAATTTTAAATTATTTTTAATCTACTTATTTTTATTTTAACGGGTGTATCAGCATTGTGATTTCACGAAAAGACTTGCTATAATGTCTAGTTGATTTTGAATGGAAAGTAGGTATTGGTCTGATACCCCATATAGCCATCATTGCAGACATCTTGTTTTCATGTTTCCTTTAAAATTTTAAATTAATATGACATTTTTAACAGGAGACTAAGATGATGCCAATATTTTTATAAAATTAAATGGTCTGATTTGACATCAAATATGTCCATTAATGTTGCTAATTTTAAAATGTTTTCATAAATAGAAATGGTCTGATTTTACATCAAATATGTCCATTACTGCAACTAGTTTTAAAGATCGTGTCACTCAAGAAGCTCAGTGTTGGCTTCAACAATACACTTTTACAGGAAGATATCTTACCTTGATTTCAAAGAAATTCTTTTTGGCCAGCTGTGTCATTTCTTTTGAGGTATTCTTGCTTAATAAAAAAAATACTAGCTCCATTAGAGCAGATGTAGATTACTAATGCTTGTTGGACAATGATAATTACTTAGTTTGTTGGACAATGATAATTAGTCAGACAGTTTGTTGGAAAATGATAATTAGTCAGACAGTTTGTTGGAAAATGATAACTAGTCAGACAGTTTGTTGGAGAATGATAATTAGTCAGACAGTTTGTTGAAAAATGATAATTAGTCTGACAGTTTGTTGGAAAATAATAATTAGTCAGAAAGTTTGTTGGAAAATGGTAATTAGTCAGACAGTTTGTTGGAAAATGATAATTAGTCAGACAGTTTGTTGGAAAATGATAATTAGTCTGACAGTTTGTTGGAAAATGATAATTAGTCAGACAGTTTGTTGGAAAATTATGATTAGTCTGACAGTTTGTTGGACAATGATAATTAGTTAGACAGTTTGTTGGAGAATGATAATTAGTCAGACAGTTTGGTGAAAAATGGTAATTAGTCAGACAGTTTGTTGGAGAATGATAATTAGTCAGACAGTTTGTTGAAAAATGATAATTAGTCTGACAGTTTGTTGGAAATTGATAATTAGTCTGACAGTTTGTTGGAAAATGATAATTAGTCTGACAGTTTGTTGGAAAATGATAATTACTCAGACAGTTTGTTGGAAAATGATAATTAGTCAGACAGTTTGTTTGAAAATGATAATTAGTCAGACAGTTTGTTGGATAATGGTAATTAATCAGACAAATTGTTGGCACTGATAATTAGTCTGAGATTTTTTTGGACTATGATAATTAGTCCGACAGTTTGTTGGAAAATGATAATTAGTCAGACAATTTCTTGGACAATGATAATTGGTCAGACATTTTGTTGGACAATGATAATTAGTCAGACAGTTTGTTGGAAAATGATAATTAGTGACACAGTTTGTTGGAAAATGATAATTACCTTGCTCTGTATTCTACCCTGATAATTTAACACCCAAAAAATAATGAAATAATGGAATCAATAAGGTAACCTTTATGTTATTCAACGAATACATTTAATAAAATTACCAGCTACAAATAACAATCTAGTAATTCACTGGTCAACAGTGAAATCATTACTGACTTGAAAAGGCCCTAATCTGTAGTATTTTGGTGTGCCGAACACGAATATAACCGTGAATTTTTTTTATTGGCTCTCGTTTTGAAGATATTCATATACCTCATTTTCTATGTTTCACTGTGTAAATTTCTCCAGTAGGACTGCAGCAACATCCGGAATAATGATGTAACATTGCATAATACCATCATGCTCACATCATCCACAGTTGATTGCATCATTTTCTGATGCAATGCAATACTAATGCCATGCGGCTGCTGAAGTAAGTTGACGTCAGCTGTGTACTATACATGTGTCGGCCTATTATAGTAATGCCAGGCGGCTGCTGAAGCTGACGTAAGCAGTGTACTATATAAAGCCCAATCAGATAGGTTCAGCATTTAAAATATTTTAGACGTCGTGCGAGACAGTTCAAGCCACTGTTACATAAAACTTATTATTTTATCCATTTACGTACAATAAAGAACAGTAATGCCTCGAAAGTGTGTTAATACCGCAGACAATTTTTGCTATATTTGTGGGGAAGTGACATTTGCCAACCAGAAGAAAAGTATCAATTCTCTAGAGAAGAAGGCATATCATCTTTACTTCGGATGCAAGGTTGGTGACCAAGACAAGCATTGGGCTCCGCATATATGCTGTGCTACATGTACAACACAGCATTCACAGTGGTTGAATTGCAAAAGGTCATCAATGCTGTTTGCACTCCCAATGGTGTGGAGAGAGCCAAGCAACCACCTAAATGACTGTTACTTCTGCTTGGTTCCTCCTCTTTCCGGCGGAATAACGAAGCGAAAGAAATCGAGAATAGTCTACCCATACATTCTGTCTGCATTGAGACCAGTTCCACATGGTGAGGGACTTCCTTTTCCAGAACCTCCAGCAGAATATTATCTTGATTCATCTGACGAAGACAAAGGTGAGTCGATCTGTTCTTCTCCTGGTCCATCAGCATGCAGTGATCCAGATTTTCACTGTGGTGCATCATCAACCCCACGCAGAATAACACAGGAAGAACTAAATGACCTGATTCGTGATTTGAACTTATCAAAGAACAAGGCAGAATTGCTAGGATCAAGATTCCAACAATGGAATCTTCTAGAAGAAGATGTCACAATTACTGCATATCGAAAGCGCCACCAGCAATTGGAGCCTTTCTTCAGAAAGGAAAGTAATCTGATATTCTGTTCCGATATTGAGGGCCTCATGAATGCTTCAAAAATCACTCATGACCCACAAGAATGGAGACTATTTGTGGACTCTTCGAAACTGAGTCTCAAGGCTGTACTTTTGCACAATGGAAACATTCTTCCATCTATTCCAGTAGCGTATGCTGTCCACATGAAAGAGACATACGATAACTTAAGGCAGCTACTGAATTCCATTGAGTATAATAAGTACAGCTCGCACCTCTGTGGTGATTTGAAGGTAGTTGCCCTTTTAATGGGACTGCAGCAATGATATACAAAATACATGTGTTTCTTATGCGAGTGGGGTAGCCGAGCAAGGGAAATGCACTACATGAGGAAGGAATGGACTCACAGGCAGAATGTAGCCATTGGAGAGAAGAATATCCAACACCCAGCTCTGGTTGAGGCTCAGAAAATCTTGCTACCACCCCTTCACATCAAACTAGGTTTGATGAAGAACTTCGTGAAAGCCATTTACCGGACTTTGCCAGCATTCCGATACCTGCATGAAAAATTCCCTCGACTCAGCGAAGCAAAGATTAAAGAAGGAGTTTTTGTGGGTCCTCAGATTTGAGAGCTTTTCAATGATGACCGGTTCAACAACTTGCTGGAAGGTGACGCGAAACAAGCATGGAATGCTTTTCGCCTAGTTTCTACAAACTTCCTCGGAAATGTTAGGGCAGAAAACTATAAGGAACTAGTAGAAGACATGTTGATGAAGTATAAGAAACTTGGCTGCAATATGTCTCTAAAGATTCACTTCCTTCATTCCCATTTGGATTTCTTTCCTAGCAACTGTGGTATTGTTAGTGATGAACACGGCGAACGTTTTCATCAAGATATCGTAAGAATGGAACAAAGATACCAAGGAAAATGGTCCACTACAATGCTGGCTGACTACTTCTGGACACTCCTCAGAGATGCTCCCAAACAGCTGTACAAGAGACAGGCGAAGAAACCTAAGATGTAGTCGATGACTTGATTTTTTATAGGTAGGCTATAACAGTTGACCTTTTACTATTGGAATGCATTTCGTTATGTAAACATTAATTTCTTGCAGATTACAAAAAAACGAGAGCCAATTTTGCAATTTGACTGTCATATTCGTGTTCATCACATAAAAATTGATAAAAATTGACTAATTTTATTTCAGTAACATGACTTTTGTAAAAATTTGTTGTCCAGTGTAATCAGAGTATAAAATTATCAGCAACATAGAACAATCTGGTTATCAGATTATAACATTACCAGCTACAAATAACAATCTAGTAATCAGAGTATAAAATTACCAGCTACATAGAACAATCTTGTCATCAGATTATAACATTAGCAGCTACATAGAATAATCCTGTCGTCAGAGTATAAAATTACCAGCTACATAGAACAATCTGGTTATCAGATTATAACATTACCAGCTACAAAGAATAATCCTGTTGTCAGAGTATAAAATTACCAGCTACATAGAACAATCTGGTTGTCAGATTATAACATTACCAGCTACAAATAATAATCCTGTCGTCAGAGTATAAAATTACCAGCTACATAGAACAATATGGTAATCAGATTATAACATTACGTTCATGGTAAATTTTCACTTCTGGTTTCCTTAAATATACATATAGCCATAGATTATAACATTACCAGCTGCACAGAACAATATGGTTATCAGAGTAAAACATTACCAGCTACATATAATACTCGGGTCATCAGAGTATAACATTACCAGCTACATAGAATACTCGGGTCATCAGAATATAACATTACCAGTTACATAGAATACTCGGGTCATCAGAATATAACATTAATTTACCAGCTGCACATAACAATATGGTTATCAGAGTATAACATTACCAGCTACATAGAATACTCGGGTCATCAGATTATAACATTACCAGCTACATAGAATACTCGGGTCATCAGAATATAACATTACCAGCTACATAGAATACTCGGGTCATCAGAATATAAGATTAATTTACCAGCTGCACAGAACAATCTAGTCATCAGAATATCACATTACGAGCTTCGTAGAACATTGTGGTCATCAGAATATAACATTACCAGCTACATAGAATGTGTCAAAAATAAGGAAACCAGAAGTGAAAATTGACCATGAACATTTGTTGTGCCTGACCTGGGTATGACATAGTGTACTGGCAGTGAAGAAGTATTTAAGGCAGAGAAACACCACAGCAAATGATAGTAATCAACATCTGGCCAAAGTCATAGAAATGAACACAAGCATTGACAGTATCAGTTTTAAGGCTAGATATTTATACTTCATTATGGCTGTGGTAAAGGCATATGATGTTATCATTGTCCATATGTCTGTATGTTTGTCCATCAATCATCCGCATTGTATGTTTACATTTAGGTTCATTCCCAGTGGCATAAATATATAGTTTATTTAAATATACATTCATTGCACAGAAGTGAAAATATGTTGTTCACTTCCAGACACAGTGCTGCAGATCTTTCTTCCATGGACGTTTCTTTTTTTATTGGTTTGATTTTCTGTTACAGAGCAGGAAAACCAGTTGAGGGATTTGAGTATGTATTTTTATTTGACATGTTTAAATTTATGTTACAGAGCAGGAAAACCAGTCAAGGGATTTGAGTATGTGTTTTTTTTTTACATGTTTAATTTTCTGTTACAGAGCAGGAAAACCAGTTTAGGGATTTGAGCATGTAATTTTATTTGACATGTTTAATTTTCTGTTACAGAGCTGAAAAACCAGTCGAGGGATTTAAATGTGCAATGTTATTTGACATGTTTAATTTTCTGTTACAGAGCAGGAAATCCATTCGAGTGATTTGAATGTGCAATGTTATTTGACATGTTTAATTTTCTGTTACAGAGCAAGAAATCCAGTCGAGTGATCCGAGTATGCAGATGAGAAGTAGAAAATATTGAATGGAAAGAATATTGCTGAAACAGAACTTTGTGAAATATTACCAGATTTTCCAAATTATCTTGCAAATTTTGTCACCGTAAATAAGCTATACTGTAAATGATTCTCATTTGTAACAATTTTCATTGTTTTTAAACAAAATACCATTTTTGTCCTTGTTATATTTTCTGGGAAAGAGATCCATTTGTTTTTACTCAAATACTTTTTATTGTTGGATTTTTCATAATGTGTAACCACAAGATTGGTATTACACACACACACACACAAACACACACACACACACAAACACACACACACACACAAAGGCACACAAGATTGGTATTCCAAACATAAACACAAGATTAGTATTACACACACACAAACACACAAGATTGACATCCCACACACAAACACAAACACACAAGATTGGTATTCCACTAGCAAACACAAACACAAGATTGGTGTTAAAAACACGAAAGATTGGTATTACACACACACAAACACACAAGCAAATACAGTGAATTGTATACAAAACGAACAATTTTTAACTATTTTTAGACTTCCATTAAACTACATCTCTCAGCTAGTGTTGATATATTGAAATTAATCTTTAAATCTGGACTTCAATACAATTATGTCATTCATTTTCTTTAAAATCAGTATATTTTGTTCAAGGCCAATGTGACAGTGTTACAATATTACATATACGTTGACATACCTAATTAGCTGCTATGGACAATGTTACAATATTACGTATACATTGACATACCTAATTGGCTGCCATGGACAGTGTTACAATGTTGCATGTATTTCAGTATAATTGGTGTCTCTTTAAGGTGGTATGCTCTATTTTTTCAGTAGATAGTGTTTTAATAAGGATGCTTTATTCATATGTACACAATGTGGAATAATTTGCATATATAGTACATCACAGACTTCATGTCAATCTCCTATCATTAAAATCAATGCTTGGTGTACAATTCCAAATGACTAGATCATTGCAATATTACATCTTCCCATCAATGCTGAGTGTACAATTCCATCTTCCCAGCCTTGTGACATAGAATATTGTACCATGGTAGTAATAGCAATGTATATTAAGTAACTCAAAATGATGTATTCATTCCAACAAGTCTTCATAGTCTCCTGTTATTTAATATAGGTCTGTGACAGCTTTTAATATGTCCAGTTATTTAATATAGGTCTTAGACAGCTTTTAGGATGTCAGGTGTTATTTAATATAGGTCTGTGATGTCCTGTTATTTAATATAGGTCATTGACAGCTTTTAGGATGTTCTGTTATTTAATATAGGCCTGTGACCGATTTTAGGATGTCCTGTTATTTAATATAGGTCATTGACAGCTTTTAGGATATCCTGTTATTTAATATAGGTCTGTGACAGCTTTTAGGATGTTCTGTTATTTAATATAGGTCATTGACAGCTTTTAGGATGTCCTGTTATTTAATATAGGTCTGTGATGCCCTGTTATTTAATATAGGTCATTGACAGCTTTTATGATGTCCTGTTATTTATTATAGGCCTGTGACAGATTTTAGGATGTCCTGTTATTTAATATAGGCCTGTGACAGATTTTAGGATGTCCTGTTATTTAATATAGGTCAATGAGAGCTTTTAAGATGTCCTGTTATGTAATATAGGTCTGTGACATATTTTAGGATGTCCTGTTATTTAATATAGGTCTGTGACAGCTTTTATGATGTCCTGTTATTTAATATTGGTCTGTGACAGTTTTAGTATGTCCTGTTATTTAATATAGGTCTGTGACAGTTTTAGGATGTTCTGTAATTTAATATAGGTCTGTGACAGCTTTTAGGATGTTCTGTTATTTAATATAGGTCATTGACAGCTTTTAGGATGTCCTGTTTTTTTAATATTGGTCTGTGACAGTTTTAGGATGTTCTGTTTTTTAATATAGGTCTGTGACAGTTTTAGGATGTTCTGTTATTTATTATAGGTCTGTGACCGCTTTTAGGATGTTCTGTTATTTAATATAGGTCATTGACAGCTTTTAGGATGTTCTGTTTTAATATAGGTCATTGACAGCTTTTAGGATGTAATGTTTTTTAATATTGGTCTGTGACAGTTTTAGGATGTCCTGTTTTTTAATATAGGTCTGTGACAGTTTTAGGATGTCCTGTTATTTAATATAGGTCTGTGACAGCTTTTAGGATGTTCTGTTATTTAATATAGGTCTTTGACAGCTTTAAGGATGTCCTGTTATTTAATATAGGTCTGTGACAGTTTTAGGATGTTCTGTTATTTAATATAGGTCTGTGACAGTTTTAGGATGTTCTGTTATTTAATATAGGTCTGTGACAGCTTTTAGGATGTTCTGTTTTTTAATATAGGTCATTGACAGCTTTTAGGATGTCCTGTTTTTTTAATATTGGTCTGTGACAGTTTTAGGATGTTCTGTTATTTAATATAGGTCTTTGACAGCTTTTAGGATGTTCTGTTATTTAATATAGGCCTGTGACAGATTTTAGGATGTCCATTTATTTAATATAGGTCATTGGCAGCTTTTAGGATATCCTGTTATTTAATATAGGTCTGTGACAGCTTTTAGGATGTTCTGTTATTTAATATAGGTCATTGACAGCTTTTAGGATGTCCTGTTATTTTATATAGGTCTGTGATGTCCTGTTTTTTAATATAGGTCATTGACAGCTTTTAGGATGTCCTGTTATTTAAAATAGGCCTGTGACAGCTTTTAGGATATCCTGTTATTTAATATAGGCCTGTGACAGCTTTTAGGATGTTCTGTTATTTAATATAGGTCTGTGACAGCTTTTAGGATGTTCTGTTTTTTAATATAGGTCTTTGACAGCTTTTAGGATGTCCTGCTATTTAATATAGGTCTGTGACAGTTTTAGGATGTTCTGTTATTTAATATAGGTCTGTGACAGTTTTAGGATGTTCTGTTATTTAATATAGGTCTGTGACAGCTTTTAGGATGTTTTGTTATTTAATATAGGTCATTGACAGCTTTTAGGATGTCCTGTTTTCTAATATTGGTCTGTGACAGTTTTAGGATGTTCTGTTATTTAATATAGGTCTTTGACAGCTTTTAGGATGTTGTGTTACTTAATATTGGTCATTGACAGCTTTTAGGATGTCCTGTTTTTTAATATTGGTCTGTGACAGTTTTAGGATGTTCTGTTATTTAATATAGGTCTTTGACAGTTTTAGGATGTCGTGTTTTTTAATATTGGTCTGTGACAGTTTTAGGATGTCTGCTTTTGTAAATTATGCTTCCTTCTTGGCTTTGAAATAATGTTATCATTTAATTTTGATGTCACTGAGAGGATGTCATTCGTTACCTTGTAACACTATGAACTCTGAAATAACTTGGATGTAAAATTATGCAGTCTTTTAGTCAGGAACGAATTACAAAATGCTGCAAAACAGTTTTAAAAATCACAACTGTAAAAGAAACATGATGCGATACAGTTTAAAAATCACACTAATTGTAAAAGGAAATTATTTGGTTTCCTGCTTTACAGTACAGTAACACAAATAGGCTCTTTGGTGCTGACACAAATGAAGTAAACTACCATGCCCAAAGACAAGCCACAGTATCTAACCCAGACTGATCTGGTAGTAGGATTCGAACTTATACCATGTCCAGTTTTGAGTCAAGAATGCTAACCACTTAACCACTGCAGATCTCATGAAAGAAATGAAGTGATATATTTTAACCAATCACAATAACAGTAGAAGAAAATGGCCTGATAGAGTCGAAATAATGACAATAACTGTAGAAGAAAATGATGTAATTCAGTTTTAATATTAAAATTACAAGCAAGTGAAAGAAAATGAGAAAGTCAATGAAGAGTAGAAAGCCTGTCATAAATAAGCAAATGCTTTTGTTACAGAAACACTATTATCTCAAGAAGTCTAAATTCTTCAATCTTTGTAGATCAGTTTTAAATACTCATTCAGTTATTATTTAAAGCACACCACCTATTATTTGTGTAGATCAATTTTAAATACACATTCAGTTATTATTTAGAACACACCACCTATTATCAGTGTAGATCAATATTAAATACACATTCAGTTATTATTTAAAGCACACCACCTATTATCTGTGTAGATCAATTTTAAATACATATTTAGTTATAATTTGAACCGCTCCGGCGGCCTAGTGGTTAGAGCGTCTGCCCCGGAAGCGGGAGGTCGTCGGTTCGATCCCCGGCCGAGTCATACCAAAGACTTACAAAAATAGTACTAACAGCTGCCTCGCTTGACGCTCAGCATTAAGAGGTTAGTGTTAGGATTGGTTGGCCTGGTATCAGGATAATGTGACTGGGTGAGACATCATGCTACATGTCTGCGGCATTATGTCTAAGTGCTAGACATCACTATAAACTGCCTCACTGCAGACATTGTAGCAATATGACTGAAACATTGTTAAAGCTACGTTAAAAATCCTAATCAAACAAACAAATCAGTTATTATTTAAAGCACACCACCTAATATCTGTGTAGATCAATTTTAAAGACACATTCAGTTATTATTTAAAACACACTGCCTATTATCTGTGTAGATCAATTTTAAATACACATTCAGTTATTATTTAAAGCACATCACCTATATCTGTGTAAATCAATTTTAAATACACACTCAGTTATTATTTAAAGCACACCACCTAATATCTGTGTAGATCAATTTTAAATACACATTCAGTAATTATTTAAAGCACATCACCTATATATGTGTAGATCAATTTTAAATACACATTCAGTTATTATTTAAAGCACACTACCTATTTTCTGTGTAGATCAATTTTAAATACAGCAGCAGCAGAGGGTGAATCAGACAACATTTTTAGACAAGTTTTCACTGAAATCACGCTTAAAAACAATGAAACCAATGACATCAGGTCCAAATGTGTGTGTGAATCTGATATCGTTTCATGGATTAGGATCAAATAAAAAAAAAACATTTTCAATGAAATCAGGTCCAAAAAAAATCAATGAAATTAATGAAATCCTCCATCGATTTTTTTGGGAAAAAGGGACTACAACGTCGTTGTCACTCACCCTCTCTGCTGCTAGAACTTTCAGTTCTGGGTTAACCGAATATTTGATCCAGTCCGATACGATATCGTGTTCGAGGGTCATGTAAATTTATTGTTACAAATCCGTGTGGGGTAGACTGAGCATGACTAAAGAAATTTCTAAATTGATTGAAGTCCATATCAGAACACCATGTCTGCCAAATATTTCGCAGCGTATGTGTATCAACGCCGTTAAATACACACAACACATTACAATTATCGCGAATCACTTTTGGTATTTGTGTGTAGCGTTGAGTGACATAGATCACGTCCGTGTTTTTATGCCTGCCTCGGGAAAATATTCTAGCAGGATTTTTTTTGTTTATCTAACATGACATCGTCGTATACAACTAAATTGTTGATACTTCCATCGAGGTCATTCACGGATGGCGCCTCGTCAATATCGGTTATAAATTCAATAACATCCTCGCCAGCAATCTCTGAAGCGTTTTCATTAAAATCTTTTAGCACTTCATAGCATCGTTGGTCGTCTACGCTACTGGCAATTAAATACAACTTATCCCACTTCATCCATCTCATTATTAAATTGAGCAACAATTGTGTTTTACCGGATCCAGATGGTCCGATTATAATTGCGCGGATAGAGTTTGGTAGCGCTGCATGATGCTTCGCTGGTTCTCTTGTTTTAGTCGCTGAAAAATCAATTATATTCATATCTCTATACATAAATTATGGATCTATATTGCGTGAAGTGTAAGGCGCGTACTGGCACAGATGACTTGACGACGATTACAACTAAAAATAACCGATCAGCGCTTTCTGGTAAATGCGTACAATGTAGTACAAAGAAATTTAGATTTGTTTCTCAACCCAAGGAACCCAAGGAACCTTTAAAAAAAAACGAGGAGGTGATATCGCTGCCAAATTAGCAAAACTCCCTGGAACCCCATGGGGGAAATACCCCGGAGAAAAACACCTTCCAGGGTATAGTTATTGTGGACCGGGAACAAGACTTGATATCAGACTCAATGATCAAAATCAGCCCCGACCCGGTGAGGAACCAATAAACGCTATTGATAAGGCCTGTCACCTTCATGATGTTGCTTATAAAAGCAGCAATTTGCAACACAGGCATCTAGCAGATGTGAAATTAATTCATGCGTTGAATGCCATTCCTGATAAATCCTTCAAAGAAAAATTGGCTTCATTTTTGATAAAATCGGCAATGAAAAGCAAATTGATGTTAGGTGCTGGTAATTAATAGCAACATGGAATCTATTTATTATTCCCCAAGAGGATACTGGAAGGGTAACGCTGCAATCAGTAAACTCGCTAGCGCCGCAAAAGTGAAAAAAACCACTGCGGCTCATTGGTTATCCAAACAGGCACTATGGCAAATTTATCTACCACCGCCTAAACAAATTCAATTCTCGCATTTTGATGTGACCTTTCCTAATGAAGTTCATCAGGCTGATATATTATTTCTGCCACATGATCGTGGTTACAAATATGCGTTAACTGTAGTTGATATTGCAAGTCGATACAAAGAAGCAGAACCGTTAAAAACAAAATCGGCCACTGAAGTGGCTTCTGCATTTGAAAGGATTTATCGAAGGAGTCCTCTGCACTGGCCAAATCTGTTACAAGTTGATCCGGGCAAGGAATTTCAGGGTGCAGTGTTATCTACAATGAAATATCACAATGTCGCTATCAGACGAGGGCATACTGCACTGCATCGTGATCAGGCCATTGTAGAACGATTTAATCGGATTCTTGCTGAGCGGTTATTTGGATATCAATACGCAAAAGAATTCATCCAAGAAAAAAGATCCCGTGAATGGGTTAAGAGATTACCAGGTGTAGTTACCGCACTGAATAACGAGATTACTAGAACCATCAACATGAAACCTATCAACGCGATTAAAAAGAAGTCGATACCTGAAAAACCACAAAAGGATTTTAGCGTTTCCCAACCAATTCTTGGTAGTAATGTCATTGTGAGGTATTTATATGAACCAGGAGAGCTTGAGGGTGGCACAAAAAGGGCTACTGATCCTATTTGGAGTGTTACTGCACACAAGATATCTAGTATAACACGATCTACGGGTAGACCTCCAATCTATAAACTGGATTCAACTGCCCCTCAACGGGGTTTTACTAGACAACAATTACAAGTGATACCCGAGGATACTCAATTGCCATCCCATGGTCTTAACTAGCACCCTTGCGTCTATTGCACTCAAGACAAGTCAACATCACATTATTTCTGACATGACCGAGATTGTTATTTTTTCTGTCAACGGTAAATTGGCGAGGGTCTTTATCCGAATACTGCCAACGCATTATACAATTGCAACTTGCGCAGTGATTATTTTGTTGTTGCTTCAACGCAATTATTAATTCAGCATCAATATCAAATTCTCGTTGTTTTTTTTTGTCTTGTTGTTTGTAACCGGAGAGTTTTTTATCAATAATATCATTATCGTCACCAATGATTTCATCATCGCCACTGGCTTCGCCAACGACAATTCTTCGAAGTTGATTTATTTTTCGTACTCTGGATACTGAAAGATAGACTAAATTCGACCATTCGATGCGATTATCTACCGTCCAAACAATTGTATCCGATATAGTCAATCCCTGTGAAGAGTGTATTGTTGCTGCGTATCCTAGCGTCCATAGGGATTTATTAGCACGCAATGCATCTTCAACGACATTGATATCAACCAGCACAATATCATTTAATACGAGAATCTGCTTTTTACTCTGTCCTGGAATATCAACTTCAATGTTCTGTTTTCGTGTATCCGATGGCCTATAACAGAGGGGCACTGGAAGCGTTGCAAATTTTTGTTTATGCAATTCAAATAATTTCATCTGAAGTGTTTCTCTGACTATTTTTCTACTTGCAATGATCAAATCGTTTGGTCTCCACATTTCCCAGAAATCATTCATGGGAGTTTCCGAAATTATTTCACGGGCTATTTCACACTGGATTCTATCCGGTTGTAATCTAATTAATTTCTTAAACTCTTTTAATTTTTCATCAAGTGATCTATGATCAGTATCAATTTCTTCATAATAGTCTACAAAACCTTTTAGCCATTCATGGGGAGATGCACCGACAAATGGTGGTGGTTGGCCGTGATCACCGCACATGACGATTTTTGTATTCTTCAATAACAACCACTCAAGAAATATTTTTAAGACATCTTCGGACACTGTGTCTATTTCATCCCAAATGATAATTTCAGGAATAAATTTCTCTCCCATGCGCTCAGGAGTCCATTTATCTCCCTTCCATCTAAAGAAACTATGATAAGTGCAGGCATTTACCCCTCTCTGTATCATTTCTCTTGCAAGTCTGTGAGTCGGTGTTAGCACAATCATGTTTGGATTGGAAACACGAAATAACTCAATTGCCCGGGTTGTTTTTCCTGACCCGCCACAACCGTTTAAATAAACTGTTTTATATCTACAGATTGGATCAGAAATCGGTGGTGCACTAGAAAATTCTGAACACTGATTGCTTTCTAAGTAATTATTTTCAATGGTAACATCTGCTGATTGAATATAATCATGAAGCATTTCTTTCTTAATTCTCCATGTCCCCCATTTCTCGTTGCCAGTAGCCTTAAAATCAACCATTTTGCTGTTTATGTAAAATGAGTCAGTGGCAACTCTAACTGCGGTGGTAGGAAATTTATTGATCATTGAAAACAGATTGATAGAAGCATAACCAAGCATAGAAGCTCTCAAATGTGTGTACTGCGGATGGTATCCATCAGTGTAAGTAACAATTGTACCCAATTTGGTTCCATCGGACATAAATGCGTCCTTACGATTGACATATAAGCCCTTATTCGTTAAATCCGTGATTACAAAATCGTATTCAGCATTGTCTATAATCAATCGTGAAGAATATTTCGTATTATCATCTTTGCCACCTTGGGTAAATTTACCGATTATTCTTCGTCCAAGATTTTTTGCTTCATTGTTTCTGATTTCAAATAACTGTTTGGACCAATCCATGATTTGTTGTTCATTAAAATCAGGAAACAGTTTTCGCTCTTCGCTAATTATTTTTTCTAGATCAGGTTGTGGTAACCAGACTGATTTCTGTGCTCGATAGGATATAATTGCTTCACTGACAATTAATGATTTTAACATCTTACAATCAAGCATATACCGTAATAACACTATTGGCATCCAGTGTTTTTCAGACATGTGTTTACCAATCCAAAGATAACTACACGGATGAAGTCCTGTAGCCATTTCAAATGATACTACACAAGCGAATCCGGTTAAATCAAAATCAGGAAGTGGTCCATTATAGCAACACGGATCATTTCGTGTGTGGGGTGTCCAAATCGTTTGAAATATTTCTCACACTCTCCATACCCAAGAAAACTTCCTGGATAACACGCAATCATATCAACTGAAATAACGGTATCAGCGGTGTATTTTGTATTCCATAATCCCCCATGGCTTTATTCAAGACAGGACAATTTGACATCTGATAAAACTCACTTCGTGTTGGGTTCCACGCGTTTTTCTTTCTAGCAAAATGTGCTGCAATGGATGGTACTGTGAAACAGTTTGCTAATAATTGATCGTTGTCTTCTCCGTCCCCAGAAAACTCACTAGCTAGTTGTTTCATTTGATTCTGCAGCTCTTCAGTACGGTATAATTCTCCGTTAGGCCTTACAAACTGATCAAATTTGCATTCTTCGTCTGAAGTACTATGAAATAGCCACACTGACACAGGATCGTTTTTACTCAAATGGTAAATAGCATCAAATAATTTCTGCTCTGAAAAAAACTCTTCGGTTTGGGATAGATATTTTACGTTCTATCCCGTGGGAATATTGTTACTGCAGATGACCACGCGTGTGCGTTATGATCAATAATTTCAATGGGGGCTCCCTGTGATTTATATTTCGATTCGTATAATACTTCTCCGGTGATTGTCCTTACCGATATTGGAAATCTTAATGATTTTTCTAATTTAGTTATATCCTGAATTGTTGCTCCATGCTCTTTTACCGTGAACTCCCACTCGGTTATTTTTTTTCGTCTTAGATCAGTTAGTTTATTTCCCCGGGACGCACTTGTGAAGTGTTCTATTATTCGTTCTGCTACACAATTTAGCCCTGTCGAATATTTCATGGGTGCTAGTTTTGAAATATCAGGTTTTTCATTGAGCGGATAGATCCCGTAAACAACTGCTGTGACAGGATAAGATCTTTCGTAGTAGGGTTTATCAATTCCAGTCAAAATTCCCGGTTTTGAATCCTGATTCACGGTGACAGTATTTTTGCCCCTGAGAATGGGTTCAAATTTATCCCTAATGATCCATTTTCCATCCTCACGGATAATGAATTTGATTCGGAAAAAATGACTTTTTTCCCCAACATTTGAGATTATCACTGCTGCTTTTTCATCATTCATGGTAGCGTCAACAACACCATCAATTCGAAATGTTGACCAACAATAAGATGCTCCATCACGCTTGAATTCATTAAAACAGTCTCTGATGGGTTTATCAAGAATTTTATTCTTGGGTGTATTAGAAACTATATCAAGATTGAATTGAGCATCCTTCCATGGTGATCTCATGTTTCCGTCTCTTGGACGTTTGTTACGTTTTTTGGGTCTATCGCGATTAAATCTAGGATTGATTTTCAATAATCTCTTAAACTCTTTCATGTTTCCGTCTATTGGACGTTTTGGACATTTTTTTGGTCTATCGAGATTAAATTTAGGGTTAATTTTCAATAATCTCTTAAACTCTTTCATGTTTCCGTCTCTTGGACGTTTTGGACGTTTGTTTCTGTTTACTACACGTTTCTTGGGTCTATCGCGATTAAATCTAGGATTGATTTTCAATAATCTCTTAAACTCTTTCATGTTTCCGTCTATTGGACGTTTTTTTGGTCTATCGAGATTAAATCTAGGATTGATTTTCAATAATCTCTTGAACTCTCGATCGGTATTGAATTTAGCATTTTTCGAAGTCAATCTCTTGAACTCCTTCATGCTATATATAAAACAAGCATTTAAATGAAAGATTTATGTATAATGAATCACTGTAAATGGCTCATGATGGGAAATGTAACCCCGTGTAACAAATCATGCAGAAAAAATGAATACTGTAGGTATCATATGCAAAGTTTTCGACGTGGAAGTCTTGGTCCGTTACCCTGTATTCGATGTGGGGTTGGGGTCAAGGGAAGATCACAATTGTGTATTGATTGTGGTGGTAAGCGATATAGGGAATTGAAGCGTTATTATGATACAAGAATAAAAAATGGACAATCCATCAGAAATTATGACCCTGAAAAAGTCTTTGACCCTGATAACGTCACTGACAAAATCATAAGAACTCCGCAAGACTACATCGAATGATTTTCCAGTGATGTAATTATTGAACCAAACACTGAATTAGACAAACAATAGAATAGTATATATGAACCAAGAATTCAGACAGCATCCAGTGATTACAAATTATGAAGCATCCAGTGATGGTACTGTCAGAAACCGTAGACTAAAGAAACCGGTCGGTGTTGTGAATAATCATGGATATTTGATGTTTGGCGCTGGAAAAAAGAAATATCTCAATCATCGTTTCGTGTATGAATGTCATTATGGTTTGATCGAGGATGGTCTTGTTATTGATCATATCGATTCTAATCGAAAGAATAATTCTTTAGATAATTTACGAGCTGTTACACAGAGTGAGAATAATTCATCTGGAAGGACTGAAAAATGCTCAAAAAAAGCGAGACCAGTAAAATCTTTGAACGAAGAAAAAATATTTAAATCATTATATGAAGCCGGTAAGTATTTCAATATTTGTCGATCTTCAGTACAAAAAGTTGCAGAGGGGATTTATCGATCTGCTATTTCAAAAAAGAGCGAGCAAAAAGTTCAATTTAGTTATGTCTAATGCGTCATATTTTTCAATTAGAGATATGTCATGTTATAGAATAATGAATTCTGAAAACATGAATAGCATCATAGTTGAAATAGCAAAATTGAAAAATCAGGATATCAAACTATCAGATGGGTTAAATCCTGATCAAATTGTGTCTGATTTTCAGGATATAGAATACGGGGTTAGCACTAACAAGTATATGCTACCCAAGAAGTATGCACTCATCAAAAGAATTCAGAATTATATTAAAGACTCTCTTTCATTTTCCAGTGACATCAGTGTGTTCGTTCCGTTGTATACTATCGTAGAGGGAATACGAAAAGAATTGGGATACGAATACGAATTGAAAAAAGAAGTCAACTCTAAAATTAGAAACCTACGGGCGTTAATTCAGGAAAATTGATTACCCGACCATTGATTGCCTGACCCGTTATCATTTTTTGATTGCCCGATCATTTATCATTTTTTTTAGCCGACCTTCAAGAGGAATGTCAAAAATCGATGAACGATGTGTCAGATTGATCAATGAAAAAGTGTGGAAACTGTCAGTATTATTTATTTTATATACAATTATGACACTTTCCACAAACTTGATAGAAGCTGTTATAGGATGAAATAACACTTCCATGACCGTATCAAAAATCATCCGACATGTCACTGATATCAAAAAAGGAGTTGCACGATAGTGTTAGGTCGGGATTGAAAAATTGTTTTACAATTGAAAAATTGTTTCTGATTTCAAATAATGGTCCATGAAGCATTAACAACCCGATTTACTCGTGAACGATTAGATGCAATTAAGAGATTTGTACCAATTCGTGACTCTGTACGGAATAAACTGCAACAACGACAGAGTTTACAAACTGATTTTGCTGCGGGATCTGAAGAGTTGTTTAAACCAGTCACCACAGCAACGAAAGGGGTAGAGCGTGCTATAATGGGAGATGATCCTGACGGTAAAAGAAAGGAAGAGGGTCTTATTTCTGTACTCGAAAAAATAGCAGCGAAAACTGAACAAACTGAAAAAACTGATCCGAAAAAAACGACTGTTTCTATGTTGAATAAATTTACTGATCATGCTAAAATATTAATAAAAAAACCTAGTTTATTGAAATCAAAGGATTATCAAGCCTTTGGTAATTTTGCTGCTCAAAGTTATAATTCAAAAAAAGATTTTTTAAAGGACGAGTATAAGAATGATAGAATATCAAGTAATGATTGGTTCGATAATTTGTATAAACTAAATAAAGGGATTGGTCGTTTGAATAAGGATGAGATAGGATACAAGGAATTTCAAAGGGGAATTAGTTATTATAAAAGAGAACAAATAGAAGAGCGACAACGAGAATTAGAAGAACGACGTCAAACACCAACACGTAGACAAACAAGAAGACAAAAAAAACAACAACTACCACCTGATGATGATGATGATTTAGAAGAACGACGTCAAACACCAACACGGAGACAAAAAAAAAACAAGAAGAACCTAATGATGATTATTTACAAGAAACGAATTTAGAAAAACTAGATGAAGCAACTGGTTATAGCGGAAGTGGACTGCAAAATCCAAGGATTGGAAACACTTGTCCTGATAGTGTTATCAATGATATATCACGATTAGATGTTCTCATCGGAGGATTCCGAGCTGGAAATAATTCACCGGAAATAATTAATGAAGCAGCTGATATCTGTAGACGGTTATTTGCCGGCGGTATCATGGATATCAAAACATATCGAGATTTCATTGACGAGTTAGCAAATGGGTATCATAGTGATTAAATAACAATTGAAAACACTATTGTTTTTATAATAATGATCGTACACTACAATCATGATAAACCAACCCTCGTCTATGTAGTTAATTCACGGTTTCCAGCTTATAAAGCATACTATGGAGATGGCCTCGGCAATACCATTTTAGGATTCTTTTCAAGAATGGCCCCAAAAGTGATGCCGTTAGCTAAACAGTTATCAATGAAAGCCATTGATGTTATTCGTGATAAGGGTATTAGTACTGTTGGAGATCTTGCCGGGAAAGCGTTTTCAACTGCGAAGGATAAAATAACATCATTAGTGAGACGAAAAAAGAAACCGTTACCGTCTACAGAAGAAATGCCTGCAAGTGTTAGTAAAATAATAAATAACGCAGTAGATGAAAAACTAGCGTCGATGGTAAATCAAGGGGACCAAAGCAATATTGCAAACATGATAGCGGGAAGTGGCTTTAAAAACCCACGTCGATGAAATCCTATGGATTTTCACGCTAGCGTTTTTCACGATGAAAATCACGATTTAGACTCTGATAAATAGAATAAAATGTTCAAAAGGTCATCTGATCCAGCATTTGATATGGATGCCCAAGTGCGTAAAGATGATTCTGTACGCGATTTTCAATTTTATTCTTATCACGCAATACAACCCGATCTCCGATCACGAATTGAACTTCAAGTTCATGATACCAGTAAATACTTTTTGCCTTGTGAAGCGTTTATTGAAGTAGAAGGAGAACTTGTAACAAATGATGCTGCACATAATGATCCACCATATGACAATAACGCAAATGTCCGAGTTGGTTTTGTTAATAACGGTATCATGGCGTTATTTGAAAGCGCTAGATATCTCATTGATGGAAAAGAAATTGAATCCATTGACCGTGAAGTTGATATGGCCACAACAATCATAGGGTTAGCGAGATATTCTGATGATTATACAAGATCAGCGGGTCCATCTATGATGTTTGCAAAGGATACCTCTGATAACGCTGATCACCTTCAATTCATTAAAGTGTTAACACCGCAAAACACTTCAGTTGCTAATCAACAGGAAGCAGCTAATCCAGAACGTCGAACTAGACCCGGAGCTGAGTTTGATATTCTCAGAGGCGTTAATGGTAATCTCAATTTAGGATTTGCAACACGCGTAGCAATGTTGCATGGGCAGCGTCGACGATTTTCATGTGCGATTCCACTGCATCACATATTTGGATTCTGTAGAAACGTCCGAAAAGTTATTTATGGAGCCAAACACACAATAGCGCTTGTACGAAAGGGTACTGATGATGATGCAATCTGGCGTAATGCTGGGGTTGCTCCCGGTAAAGTCATTTTAACAAAACTATCATTGTGGATGCCAGTATTAACTCCATCAATCACCGAAGAACAACGACTACTATCATTTATGGACCAAGGAGGAAAGTCGTTGTTAAGTTGGTTATCAGTGACCACGGATATTAAACAAGACAGTGTTGATGGTACATTCACATGGCACCTGGCATCAAAACAAGGGGTTTCAGCTCCACGTCATATATTTATTGCGTTACAGAATGCTACGCGAGTTGGTAATCAAGAACGAAGTCATATGATATTTGATCAGTTAGGTGTTAATGAAGTCTCGCTGAGAATAAACGGACAGCAGGAACCATCCGAGGATATACAACTTGATTACGGTCAGAATCATATTGCACGTGTCTATCATAACCTGTTGTCATTTATGGCACGTGATCTAAATGTGGATACCGGTTTGCAAATATCACAATTGGATTTTAAAAGCCTCTATCCGATTTATTACTTTTCATTGGAACATCTCGATTTGATGAGACAATCTGTCGTTGATATACACTTTAGAGCCCGTGTAACCCGTCCGACTGGTCCACCAGTTGGTGGGGTACCTCCTATCCTTATCCCGAATTATAGAGCGGTTGCTGTCATTCTCAGTGATAAATCAATGCTACTTGAAGGTGTTGGAGGAAGAATGAGAGTGGTAGATGCCCCAGTAGAAAACATGTAATTGAAAATCCGAAGGATTTTTCCATTAGAATCAATCTATTATGTATAATGTCATATAGTGTTATTAGTGTTGCGTTAACTCCTGGTCAAATCAAAAAATTGCAATCAGAATCGGCTAAAAAATGTGGAACCACAATCACGTTGAAACCTAATCAAATGACTGGTGGTGTAAATAAATTATCGCTGACAACTCGTCAAATAAAAGATTTCAATGATGCACTTGCAGCCAAGAAAGGTGTTCAGATTACTCTTTCTGCGGCTGCTATCAAAAATATGATTAAAACAGGCGGTATATTCTCGTTGTTAGCTGCAATACCAGCATTCATTGCAGCAGCAGCCCCAGCAGTGGCTAAAGCAGCGGCGTTAGGAGCCGTTGGTACTGCAGCAGGAATGGCACTTAAGAAGGCAACTGGGAAGGGATATAAAAAAAAGGGACGATCCGTTCACGGATTGGGTCTAAGACTACCAGGAACCCCGTATTCGTGGTACAGCGGGAGATCCGTTCACGGATCAGGCCTGAGACTACCAGGAACGATTTATTAATTGAGGAACCTATGGTTCCCAAATCTTCGATGGTACCCATGTCCAATTTTGATTTAATGGATGCGGCTAAAAAACTAGTGATTCAAAATTTCAGAGGTGTTTTTATGAAAGATCAATTACCACATCAACCAAACAAAACTGAAACAGGTATTATTAATCTCCATAACAGCACCGGACCTGGAACTCACTGGGTTGCATACGCTATTGATCCACGTGGGATTGTCTATTTTGATTCATATGGATTAGCCCCACCAAAAGAGTTTATGCGTTACATAAAACAATTTCCAATGAAGACTTGGTATTCTACGCTACCAACACAACAAATCAATGACACACCAATATGTGGCAGCGAAGTATTAAATGTCCTTAACGCTATTTCAGCATCTAGAAAACCACCTCATATTGTCGTAAATGACTACACCAGCAATCGCTTTTTAGAGAGAGAAAGAGTTTTACAATAACATGATTGATATTTGGGGGAGATCTTTGAAACCCAAACCCGATGGCACTGCACCACCTGATTCTATCAAGGATGTAAAAAAAATAATTGAAGATGAAATCGCTGAGACGTTGAACTTAACAAGTGTTGACCCCGGGGAAATAGTTGTATTTCAAGACAAACAGGGTAAATTGAAAAGCAGTGATGTGTCATTGGATGATATTTTAGTTAAACAACGAAACGCAATCGAGAATACTATCGCGCTATTTTCCGATCAGGGTAAATTGAAAAGCAGTGATGTGTCATTGGATGATATTTTAGTTAAACAACGAAACGCAATCGAGAACACCGTTGCGTTATTTTCCGATCAGGGTAAATTGAAAACCAGTAATATCTCTCTGGATGATATTTTAGTTAAACGACAAAACGCAATCGAGAACACCGTTGCGTTATTTTCCGATCAGGGTAAACTCAAAGCGGGTGTACTCGTTTCGACGATTACAGATCGATTAAAAATTCTCAACGATGAGTTAAACAACTCTGTGGTTGTACTAACAACACTTGAATCTAGAATTGAAGAAAACGGAAAACAGTTTATATCATTTCGTAGAAATATCATTGATAAATTTATTGGAACCCCGTTAGATAAAATTGAAATAAAACTCCCTGATATTAAAAAATCCACCGATGAGACGAAAACTTTCATCGAAGCCGTCAAAGGTGATTTTTCAAGGATGATAACAGTCATTGAAAAAACAAAAATTCCTCATGAGAAAACTAACAACGTAGTATACACTATCCAACACGGATCATTTGCGTGGAAACCTACAAACAATAAATTAGATATCACTGCAACCGTCAAGGGTATTTATCGATTAACACTGGTGACAACGGCTCAATTTAATATATCATCGTCGAGTTCATCCGGGGTCAACAATACGATTTCAACGATCATCGACAAGGGCACAACTGAAAAGTTCACTATAACATCTACTGATAAAACTTTGGCTGGAAATTCGGTATCATGGTATGTGGAATTCGTAGCGGATTTAAGTAAATAAATTGAAAGGATTTCACAATTGAAAACGCTAGCGTTGTTAAAATAAAAAATGATTTCATCATCGCAATATCGCTATGATCAGGTCAGAGAATATCAAACTAGACTCAAAACCCTGTCTGAGGAGTATGCAATGAAAATTAAAAAATATCGCAGGAGAATTACCGCAATTGATGTTACTGTGTACGCTGTGAGTGGTGTAATTACCGGAGCTGGTATTATACTGTCTTCAGTGACAATGATGGCCCCGATAGCTGTTCCAATTTGCATTTCTGCGGCAACAACAATCGCTGGAATAATTTCAATAATCACAAAAAAATATCATCATGCAGCCAACGGAAACTACAAGACTACATAATTCAATTTCATGTTGTGTCCACTGCATACTCGCAATTATCCTCATTGATATCGTCATCGCTCGATGATACAATTATATCAGAGAGTGAGTTTTCAACGATGGTAGATATATATGATTCTGCGATGTCAAAATTAGAAATACAAAAACATGAGTATAATAACAATGACAACACAGATGGAATTACTTCCACAAATAGTGGAGAACACAAACCCAGTACAAACAAGCATGATCTCAATAACCTCAACGAATCCAGAATTCAGTGTGAATTTCCCCTCTCCGGTCCCAGTGAAGGAGATAGCGCTAGCAAAATTACGAGTGTATCACAGTTGGCCAAGTATTAGGTCAAAATCATTTGGTGGTCAACAACCAAATAATTCACTGGTATTTGCAAATAAGAATAAACCAGACGGTACCCCAGACTGGAATGTTGTTTCCATACCAACCGGATCATACCAAATCGAACAAATCAATAATGAATTCGCGCGTAGAATAAAATCGATTACTGGAGTAGAGTCAAAAATAGCTATAACAGTTCATGAACCAACACTATCATCTGCCATTGAAATAAGCACAGAGGGTTATGTCGTAGATATCTCTCAAAGTTCTATTAGAACCGTACTAGGATGGCCTGAAATCCCACCCCGGGAAAACCCCGTTGATTTACCAGAACCAAAAAAATCTGATTATGTCACAGACAGGATAAAATCTGATAATCCAGTAAAGAGTTATAGAGATTATGACAAATTGAATTTTTTTCTTAAAACGATAGATACCGTCACTAATAAAAGATACCACACACTTCTACAGAGTAAAACCACTGAAAATTTCAGAGCGTTCAATTACGATATTTCGTTGTTGTTAATATCCCTTAAATCCGGTACTCTCACCGGAGACGAATTTATCAGCGTTGTAGAAACATGTAACAAAATCATCAATGACATGGAAACATTTCATTCACAAATTATTCAGGGTATATTAGATGACGATATCCCCCTATCGAAAACAATATTTGCAACGAAGTATAATATACGCGTAGAAGACATCCCCACATTCAAACTACCAGGATATAATATCTTAGAACTACAAAAATCTCTCAGTGACACCATCGATGTTGGTTTTAAAATAATTCATGATACGTGGAAAAAAAACAGCATCACCGGAAATAAAAATCCTGACCCATAATAATGACCCAGATGGTGGTGGCAGGCATATTGCTCCGTTCAATGTGAATATTTCAACGGTGATTGCACTCAATTTAGTATGTGATGTGATCGAAGGAAGCTATCAAATTAATCTAGAACGATCAAATCAAGCTCAGCAAGGACATATTTTGTATTCATTTGCACCAATAGCTCCTCCAGGGTTTTTAATAATTGAGTCCCCGGTGAATCCAGTCTATATGCGATGTCATCATAATTCATTAACCAGAATTAATTTCAAACTCACTGACCAGTCTAATAATCTGATTGATTTACAAGAGGAGGTTTTACAAATTAGTCTATTTGTGAAATCGTAGTGATTTTCGTCGTAGTGATTTACATGACCCTCGAACACGATATCGTATCGGACTGGATCAAATATTCGGTTAACCCAGAACTGAAAGTTCTAGCAGCAGAGAGGGTGAATGACAACGACGTTGTAGTCCCTTTTTCCCAAACATCGATGGAGGATTTCATTAATTTCATTGATTTTTTTGGACCTGATTTCATTGAAAATGTTGTTTTTTTGATCTGATCCTAATCCATGAAACGATATCAGATTCACACACACATTTGGGACTGATGTCATTGGTTTCATTGTTTTTAAGCGTGATTTCAGTGAAAACTTGTCTAAAAATGTTGTCCGGCTCACCCTCTCTGCTGCTAATACACATTCAGTTATTATTTAAAGCACACCACCTATTACACTGGTCAACAGTGAAATCATTACTGACTTGAAAAGGCCCTAATCTGTAGTATTTTGGTGTGCCGAACACGAATATAACCGTGAAAATTTTGTATTGGCTCTCGTTTTGAAGATATTCATATACCTCATTTTCTATCTTTCACTGTGTCAATTTCTCCAGTAGGACTGCAGCAACATCCGGAATAATGATGTAACATTGCATAATACCATCATGCTCACATCATCCACAGTTGATTGCATCATTTTCTGATGCAATGCAATACTAATGCCATGCGGCTGCTGAAGTAAGTTGACGTCAGCAGTGTACTATACATGTGTAGGCCTATTATACTAATGTCAGGCGGCTGCTGAAGCTGACGTAAGCAGTGTACTATATAAAGCCCAATCAGATAGGTTCAGCATTTAAAATATGTTAGACGTTGTGGGAGACAGTTCAAGCTACTGTTACATAAAACTTATTATTTTAATGTCCATTTACGTACAATAAAGAACAGTAATGCCTCGAAAGTGTGTTAATACCGCGGACAATTTTTGCTATATTTGTGGGGAAGTGACATTTGCCAACCAGAAGAAAAGTATCAATTCTCAAGTGAAGAAGGCATATCATCTTTACTTCGGATGCAAGGCTGGTGACCAAGACAAGCCTTGGGCTCCGCATATATGCTGTGCTACATGTACAACACAGCTATCACAGTGGTTGAATTGCAAAAGGTCATCAATGCCGTTTGCAGTCCCAATGGTGTGGAGAGAGCCAAGCAACCACCTAAATGACTGTTACTTCTGCTTGGTTCCTCCTCTTTTCGGCGGAATAACGAATCGAAAGAAGTCGAGAATAGTCGAGAATAGTCTACCAAAACATTCCGTCTGCATTGAGACCAGTTCCACATGGTGAGGGACTTCCTATTCCAGAACCTCCAGCAGAATATTCTCTTGATTCATCTGACGAAGACAAAGGTGAGTCGACCTGTTGTTCTCCTGGTCCATCAGCATGCAGTGATCCAGATTTTCACTGTGGTGCATCATCAACCCCACACAGAATAACACAGGAAGAACTAAATGACCTGATTCGTGATCTGGACTTATCAAAGAACAAGGCAGAATTGCTAGGATCAAGACTCCAACAATGGAATCTTCTAGAAGAAGATGTCACAATTACTGCATATCGAAAGCGCCACCAGTAATTGGAGCCTTTCTTCAGAAAGGAAAGTAATCTGATATTCTGTTCCGATATTGGTGGCTTTAAAAATCACTCATGACCCACAAGAATGGAGACTATTTGTGGACTCTTCGAAACTGAGTCTCAAAGCTGTGCTTTTGCACAATGGAAACATTCTTCCATCTATTCCAGTAGCGTATGCTGTCCACATGAAAGATACACACGATAACTTAAGGCAGCTACTTAATTCCATTGAGTATAACAAGTACAGCTGGCACCTCTGTGGTGATTTGAAGGTAGTTGCCCTTTTAATGGGACTGCAGCAAGGATATACAAAATACATGTGTTTCTTATGCGAGTGGGATAGCCGAGCAAGGGAAATGCACTACATGAGGAAGGAATGGACTCACAGGCAGAATGTAGCCATTGGAGAGAAGAATATCCAACACCCAGCTCTGGTTGAGGCTCAGAAAATCTTGCTACCACCCCTTCACATCAAACTAGGTTTGATGAAGAACTTCGTGAAAGCCATTGACCGGACTTTGCCAGCATTCCGATACCTGCATGAAAAATTCCCTCGACTCAGCGAAGCAAAGATTAAAGAGGGAGTTTTTGTGGGTCCTCAGATTCGAGAGCTTTTCAAAGATGACCGGTTCAACAACTTGCTGGAAGGTGACGCGAAACAAGCATGGAATGCTTTTCGCCTAGTTTCTACAAACTTCCTCGGAAATATTAGGGCAGAAAACTATAAGGAACTAGTAAAAGACATGTTGATGAAGTATAAGAAACTTGGCTGCAATATGTCTCTAAAGATTCACTTCCTTCATTCCCATTTGGATTTCTTTCCTAGCAACTGTGGTATTGTTAGTGATGAACACGGCGAACGTTTTTATCAAGATATCGCAACAATGGAACAAAGATACCAGGGAAAATGGTCCACTACAATGCTGGCTGACTACTGCTGGACACTCCTCAGAGATGCTCCCGAACAGCTAGCTGTACAAGAGACAGGCGAAGAAACCTAAGATGTAGTCGATGACTTGATTTTTTATAGGTAGGCTATTACAGTTGACCTTTTACTAGCTATTGGAATGCATTTCGTTATGTAAACATTAATTTCTTGCAGATTACAAACAAACTAGAGCCAATTTTGCAATTTGACTGTCATATTCGTGTTCAGCACATACAAATTGATAAGAATTGACTAATTTTATTTCAGTAACATGACTTTTGTAAAAATTTGTTGTCCAGTGTTATCTGTGTAGATCAATTTTAAATACACATTCAGTTATTATTTAAAGCACACCACCTATTTGTGTAGATCAATTTTAAATACACATTCAGTTATTATATTCAAATGAGTGCAAATGCAGATACGTATGTGTGTGTCTGAGTATGTATGCAAATTGTGTCTACATATATTTAAGCATGTGTATCAATGTCAACATGCATGTGTAATATGTATGTCAAAAAAGACATATTTTTCTCTGTGCCATATAAACAGATTATGTGTAATATGTATGTCAGAAAAGTCATTTTTCTCTGTGCCATATAAACAGATTATGTGTAATATGTATGTCACAAAAGTCATTTTTCACTGTGCCATATAAACTGATTATGTGTAATCGTATTAGATATTTTAGTTGATCAAAGTGTACAGAATCTGACATTATCAACTGATCTTTTATACATGTATACTTAATAACTCATCTATTATCGGTAAGAATTTTGTCGAATAATGGACTGATAAGTAACTTGCTTAAGCAATCAAGGAAGTAGCACACATGATCTTCAGAAAATGTTTTGAATAACTCGATATTGTGTCATAACACTGTTGCATTAGAGCTTTAAGAACCTTAAAATAGTGTTGAAATAAGTACTCAAAGCTGGTGAAAAGTTAATTATTTTATAATGCATTTAGTATTTTAGTGTGATTAGATAAAGAAAAATCAGATGAATGCATTTACATAGCGATGTATGATACCATCTGTATTTTGCTATATGTATATATTGTAGATTTTAATGTTTGGCGTTGTTATATATGGTTTATATAATGCATTCTTATTTTGTGATTCTTTTCTATTTACAAATGCAGCATTCACCAGTCCTTTTGAACTTGATTAACTGCTGGCTTGTATTATGCTGGACTATAACTACCTTTTATCCAATTACGTTTTTTTCTTCAACTTACAACATAATGGAATTTTCACATTTCCCAGAAAATAGCCCAATAGCTGTGATGACCACATAGCCTAATCTATATCAAATTCTCAAAAAAAATCATATTAATGCATAATTCGGTTCACGTTCAACACAAAAAAATTACAAAATGTTAAATTTCAAAATCCATTGGTGGTACATCAAGTCTTAAAGAAACATGCTTATACTAGTGAAAAAACTAGTATGTAAGGTTGAATGCCCTTTCACATCAGTAATACCCTTAATATAAAAAATGGCACCCATTTTTAAATCGAAGATTACATGTAGATACAACATTAATATTATCTTAATTAATATGGTCATTTTACAAAGTAAAATATGTGCAGTAAAAACTCCTCGATCAAGTTTCAAATCATTGGCAAATGCTATAATTTGTATAGAACAAATATCATGCTAGTAGGATACAAATTTAACACATCTGTACTTTGTGAAAATGAGCCTTGACCTTGAAAGACGAGACTAATTTTCATCTTAATCTTCTAAAAATGGCAGCCAAGATTAATACTTTTTTGGAATGGTTTATCAGTTGAAGACCTTCACTTGTTAACCTTAATATTTTCTTCAATGACAAAATATTTACATTTATTAGGTAGATTTATATCAGTGTAAGTATTCTATATGCTTTACCCTTTCTTGCCAAATTACCGTCTAACGTAAGTACTTTTTGAGCTACATAGTATTGTATTTATTATTTTACTTCCCTTTCCTTGTTGATATCACATCCAACATAGTTACTTTGATCTACAAATTACTGTGATTAATTTTGTAATTTTCTTGATTTTATTGAAGTAGAGTTCCCCTTTGGTTTAATATGCCAGACAACAATAATTTGTTTCCTCAATTTACAGTAATCATATTATTGGTGTGTCATTAAGATGGAGGAGGGGTCATTTTTAACGATTTTGATATTGTTCATAATGTTTCTGGGCCATGTGTCTCCAAATTGAGATACATAACGAATTATGGTTGAGTAGTGACAGTTCAAGACTTGCTAGCCATAGGTCACGCAATCAGCCTGAATCAGCTCGGGAAAATACATTACTCCCATTGCATCAGTAGTATATAGCCTTCCTGTTTTGATATGCCTTCAAACTCCACTAAACAAAAAGAATTCATGCAGTGCAAATATATTTGAAGTATACGGTTTCAGTCTTGTTAGATATCGAAATCATCAGACTATAAAAAAAATAGAACCTGGTCTCATCTCATCACTATAACCATCACTACCCAGTCTAGATCACTGTTAATCTCATCCCATCACTTAACACCATCACTACCCAGTCTAGATCCATGATCTCTGTTAATCTCATCCCATCACTTTACACCATCACTACCTAGTCTAGATCACTGTTAATCTCATCTCATCACTTAATACCATCACTACTCAGTATAAGATCCTAGATCTCTGTTAATCTCATCTCATCACTAGCACCATCACCACCCAGTCTAAGATCCAAGATCTCTGTTAATCTCATCCCATCACTTTACACCATCACTACCTATTCTAGATCACTGTTAATCTCATCTCATCACTTAATACCATCACTACTCAGTCTAAGATCCTAGATCTCTGTTAATCTCATCTCATCACTTAACACCATCACTACCCAGTCTAGCTCCTAGATATGTTAATCTCATCCCATCACTTAACACCATCACTACCCAGTCTAGATCCATGATCTCTGTTAATCTCATCCCATCACTTTACACCATCACTACCTAGTCTAGATCACTGTTAATCTCATCTCATCACTTAATACCATCACTACTCAGTCTAAGATCCTAGATCTCTGTTAATCTCATCTCATCACTTAACACCATCACTACCCAGTCTAGCTCCTAGATATGTTAATCTCATCTCATCACTTAATACCATCACCCAAATTGAATGTATATTCCAGATTAATGTTAATATCATTCAGTCACTAACACCATCATCACCCTGTCGAGATCCTAGATTACTAACATCATCACCCAGTCTAAATTATAGATCACTGTTAACCTTACCCAGTCACTAACACCATTATCACCCAGTCTAAAACTCAGATCGATGTTAATCTCATTCCATCAGTGACACCGTCATCATCCAATCTAGATCTGATATAACTGTTAATTGCATCCAGTAACAAACACCGTCATCATCCAATCTAGATCTCAGATCATTGTTAATCTAATCCAGTCACTAACACCGTCGTCATCCAATATAGATCTGATATCACTGTTAATCTCGTCCAGTCATTATCACTTTCATTTCCCAATCTAGATCCCATATCACTGTTTTTGCGAGCCAGCGGTCTGCTTTTGTAACACCATCCAGTCGAGATCCCAGATAACTGTTAATATCATTCAGTCACTAGCAGCATTATAACCCAGTCTAGATCCTAGATCACTATTAATCTCATCCAGTCATTAACACCATCATCACCCAGTCTAAAGCTCAGATAACTGTTAATCTCATCCCATCATTACCACGGTCATCTTCCAATCCAGATCTCAGATCACTGTTAATCTCATCCAGTCACTAATACCATCATTACACAGTCTATATCCTAGACCACTGTTAATCTCATCCAGTCATTAACACCATCATCAGATCAGTGCAAAGCATGACGGGTCAGTTATTTGACATAGATCACTCGGTATTTCACAAGTTTTGAATTGGAAACCCCCCAACCCTCATTCCAAATGATGTTACTAGAGCATCGCCTTATTTTATACTAATGCATGGGGCACTTGATAGTGTTACATGTGCATAGTTCACAGCATTGCGTCAGGAACTGGGCCAACATTTTGAACAGAATAGGATATCAAGTTGACAAACTTTTTGTGTTAAATACAAAAGTTTTGTTAGAATAATGCACTCCAGGCCAAATGAGCATCTGTTCAAATAAACGTCAAATAATACACCACACAGGTTGTGGGGACCAATGCCCAACTTGTATATAAAAAGTCAAATAATACACTACACAGATTGTGAAGATAAATGCACAACTCGTATACTTTGAAAGTATGTTCTATAATCCTGTACATTGGATACATGCTTGAAGAAATCGTTCTGGCAATTAGGTCAAAGGGGAAGTTAAATCAAATGAATGTGGACACCGAATCGTTTCTTTTCCAGCTAGGCACACAATCGAGTTCACATGCCTAACACCATAAAATCAAAATACCAACATTGCGTTAAGTTCTAAGAAGCAGACATTACATCTTCAAAATACCAGCAATACGTTAAGTTCGAAGAAGCAGACATTACATCCTCTGATGATGGTTTAAAGTGTGTGCAAGTAAAAAGCAAAGTTAAATATAGAATATCAAATATATTGATACTTCACATTTTCTAGTCACTGTATATGTTACGTTAGTCCGAAATTGGCACATGTTTCTTGTTTCCAGCTTATAGTGTCGATATGCCATGATTCAAATGAACTAAGAAGGATAATGTATAGATCCATGTCACCTGATTATTATTAAAGTGGGGTAGATTGTTTCTATCCATGGAGTTCAGATATTGTGGAAAAGGGTGATTGTACCTATACATGCAGTTCAGATGTTGTGGAAAAGGGTGATTGTTCCTATCCGTGGAGATCAAATGTTGTGAAAAAGGGTGATTGTTCTTATTCATGGAGATCAGATGTTGTGGAAAAGGGTGATTGTTCCTATCCATGCAGTTCACCTGTTGTGGAAAAGGGTGATTGTTCCTATCCATGAAGTTCAAATGTTGTGGAAAAGGGTGATTGTTCTTATCCATGGAGATCAGATGTTGTGGAAAAGGGTGATTGTTCTTATCCATCTGACAATGAGTAGGTTCGTATTTCCGTCCATTTCCAGAAAATCTTCATTAATATTGTTCAAACAACGATAAACGTAAACATGAAATTTGTTAGGCATATTTATAGCCATAGGTGACCATATTCTATTTCGTACTGTAAAGCTTCTTTTTCTCCCACCCTTTATGTATTCACAGGCGTGCTTCGTTGAGTGAAACTTATCAGTGATTGGTATCTTTCATACAGGAAAATTCGTTTTGTTGAAGCAGCGTTGTACAGCTTGCAATTCTTCGTGTACTTAACGCGCGCATGCCTCTTCTAGGATGGAATTCACATATACGACACACGTATATGACTCGTACATACCCTTTGAAGGGTGGGATTCGCATACACGACACACGTACGTGACTCGTGCATACCTTTTTAAGGGATGAATTCGTATTTACAGCATACGTATTTGACTAATGCACACTCTTTCAATGGCCAAACTCTCACATACGATACAAGTATTTGAGTGGACCAAAGTCCATGACTACTGATAGTTGAACTCCTTCCTGTAAAGAGTTGCTTTCATCCACAAAACTTGGTTCCTTTTTATCAAGCCACACTATTTTGTATGTATCACGAAATTAAAGCATAGATTTTTATTATATAAACGTGGTCTACATGATTTTTTAATGCCTATTTGTAAGTATTTTCTTTACTTAGTTTCATATATTTATATACTTTTTAAAGAAGGGCTTGTCTTGGGGGAGTATGCATTTACTTTTTATCTGAAGAACTCGTCGTACAAAAGGTTTTAGCCATTCTTACTTGTACATTTTTTAAAATTTTGGACTTGAGACATTTTTTCAAACTTGTAAAACCGTTTCAAAAATCATCGTCTCAGATAAATATAATGTATTAAAATGCGATTCAGTTTACTCACTTTTAGATTATCTAATCAAATTTCATGTCACGAAAGCACCATTTACCCTTGTAAATTAGTTATTGAAAATTTTAACTTAAAAGATTTTTAAATCAAGATTTTTGTTATACATATTTTTAAAACACAAGGCTAACTCTGAACATTATTAATGAGTCAGTTTATGGTCGTCCCACATAAAACATCGATTCGACACACATAGTTTACTGGAAACATATAAAACATCGATTCGACACACGTAGTTTACAGGAAACACATAACACATAGATTTGACACGTAGTTTACAGGAAACACATAACACATAGATTTGACACACGTAGTTTACAGGAAACACATAAAACATCGATTTGACAAACATAGTTTACAGGAAAAGGAAATTTAACAGGAACAAAATCTAAAATATGTGTGCCTGGAAAAGAGTTGATTTGACCATCGGGGCAACTTGCGTTTTTTTTCTTCCCATATTGGTATTTCCTTCATATATTTTTAAACATTCAACTTAAAAAGAGCTTACCAAAAACTGTTCATTGTAATTAATTACTACTGTTAGGAATATCTTGGTTACATTAATGCAATGCAAAATAGGTGTAAACGTTTACTCGATTGATATTAGCGCAAGTATTTAAATTTTTACTAGTTTACAAATTTGACCTAATAATTATAAGTACTTTTAGCAGTTATAACTAAATACAATTATACTTTATTCTCTACTTAATAAAGGTCAGTTAATAAAAATAGTGTATAAATGTCCAAGATAGGAACATAAGACCTAATTAGTTATTTTCATGGGTTATTGTGTGTAGTAAATTGATTGTGTCCTTTGGCTTATCGAACATAAATATTTTTTGTCTTCAGGTGATATATGTAGTCACTTGAATATATATGTTTGCCCCGACTTATATGTTTGTAATGATCTTATTTGTAACTAAAAACTCTCTTGCAAATACGGAATCGTTTTATTCCTTCACACTTTCACAAAAAAGGACACTTGTTACACTTATTCTTCATAGTCACAACAAGATGCAATTGTTCAACTAATTCTTCACACATTCTCAGAAAGACGCTTGTTCGTCTTATTTTTCACACAGTCAAGGAAAGACACATGTTTGTCTTATTCTTCACACAGTCTCAGACCTGCTTCGTCTTATTCTTCATACAGTCAAGGAAAGACGCTCGTCTTATTCTTCACACAATCAAGGAAAGACACTTGTTCGTATTATTCTTCACAGGCACAGAGAGACACTTCGTATTATTCTTCACACAGTCAAGGAAAGACTTATTGTTCTTATTCTTCACACAGTCGCTGACATATTCTTCGTCGTATTCTTCACACAGTCAAGGAAAGTTGCTTTGTCGTATTCTTCACACAGTCAAGGAAAGACGCTTCGTCTTATTCTTCACACAGTCAAGGAAAGACTTGTTCTTCTTATTCTTTTCACAGTCGCTGACATATTCTTCGTCGTATTCTTCACACAGTCAAGGAAAGTTGCTTTGTCGTATTCTTCACACAGTCAAGAAAAGACGCTTCGTCTTATTCTTCACAGTCTTGGAAAGACGCTTCGTCGTATTATTCAGTCAAAGAACGAAACTTGTTTGTCTTCTTCACACAATCAAGTAAAGATTTGTTCGTCTTATACTTCAATCATTCACAGATAGACAACTGTTCGTCTTATTCTTCGCATGGTTGCAGAAAGATATTTGATTGTTTTATTCTTCACACAGTCACGGAAAGACACCTGCTCTTCTAAAAATATTGGTTTGCATAAATAATACATGCTAGATCCTCGTTTACGTTTTTTTCGGCTGGGAGGGGGATCAATGCCGCTCTCTACAGATTAAAGTTATATATGAAGCACACACAAAAAACCCACGATAAACCAGGATCATGTAGTTTTACGATCACAAAAGACCAAGCTGTATGAGGTGTATACTGTCCCTGGACATTATAAAAACATTCGTACATCTTCTTCAAGTCCTGGTGACAAATTCGGTCAGATACCATTGATTTTCTCAAATTTCTGATACTTCAGTTTCCTTATTAGAATAGATCTAAACTTTTTGAATTAAATGTGATTTATTATTGAAACACTATACGACTTTGTGCATAGGAAACGATCAGTTTGATGAAATCATACACGTTAGTAATTTTTGGTTCAAATTCATCACCTACTCTTTCTCCTGGCAGATATGATGTAATGAGCAATGCTCTGATTTAGCTCTGATGGAGGAACAAGCTCTAGAAATCATTATATCTAGGAGAAATGGTAGGTACTATTATAGTTGATTTTCGTAAAGCTTTTGATCTTGTAGACAAATCTTGCTTAAAAAGCTAAAAATCTATCAATGCAATGAAAATTTTCTAAACTGGTTTACTTTCTACTTAACTGACAGAGTACAGAAAGTATCTTTATTTTTTAAAATGGTAAAGCTATTAACTGTGGAGAACCAGATGACTCTATCCTTGAACCTCTGTTATTCATTCCATTTATCAATGACTTACCTCTTAAGATTGAAACTTCAATTTCTTACACTGACCTCTATACAGATGATACTACACTGTCTGAGATGGGTTAAACCAAAACTGTACGTGAAAATAGTTTACAAGATGCTTTTACCAGACTTAAATTATGGTGCAATGAAAGCAGTAAGCACATAAATTCAGAAACAACTAAAGCCCTACCAGTTACAACGAAAGCTGAAAGCAGTATGATTATAAGTACAGAAACAACTAAAGCCCTACTATTTAAAATGAAAGAAAAATGATCATAAATACAGAAACAACTAAAGCTCTACTGGTTACAATGAGAGCAGTATGATCATAAATACAGAAACAACTAAAGCCCTACTAGTTACAATGAAAGCTGTATTCACATAAATACAGAAAAAACTAAAGCCCTACTAGTGACAATGAAAGCAGTATACACATAAATACAGAAACAACTAAAGCCCTACTAGTGACAATGAAAGCAGTATGATCATAAATACAGAAACAACTAAAGCTCTACTAGTTACAATGAAAGCAGTATGATCATAAATACAGAAATAACTAAAGCTCTAATAGTTACAGTGAAAGCAGTATGCACATAAATACAGAAACAACTAAAGCTCTACTAGTTACAATGAAAGCAGTATGCACATAAATACAGAAACAATTAAAGCCCTACTAGTTACAATGAAAGCAGTATGATCATAAATACAGAAACAACTAAAGCTCTACTAGTTACAATGAAAGCAGTATGATCATAAATACAGAAACAACTAAAGCTCTACTAGTTACAATGAAAGCAGTATGATCATAAATACAGAAATAACTAAAGCTCTAATAGTTACAATGAAAGCAGTATGCACATAAATACAGAAACAACTAAAGCCCTACTAGTTACAATGAAAGCAGTATGCACATAAATACAGAAACAACTAAAGCCCTACTAGTTACAATGAAAGCAGTATGATCATAAATACAGAAATAACTAAAGCTCTAATAGTTACAATGAAAGCAGTATGATCATAAATACAGAAACAACTAAAGCCCTACTAGTTACAATGAAAGCAGTATGATCATAAATACAGAAACAACTAAAGCCCTACTAGTTACAATGAAAGCAGTATGCACATAAATACAGAAACAACTAAAGCCCTACTAGTTACAATGAAAGCAGTATGCACATAAATACAGAAATAACTAAAGCTCTACTAGTTACAATGAAAGCAGTATGCACATAAATACAGAAACAACTAAAGTTCTACTAGTTACAATGAAAGCAGTATGCACATAAATACAGAAACAACTAAAGCCCTACTAGTTACAATGAAAGCAGTATGATCATAAATACAGAAATAACTAAAGCTCTACTAGTTACAATGAAAGCAGTATGCACATAAATACAGAAACAACTAAAGCTCTACTAGTTACAATGAAAGCAGTATGCACATAAATACAGAAACAACTAAAGCTCTACTAGTTACAATGAAAGCAGTATGCACATAAATACAGAAACAACTAAAGCCCAGCTAGTTACAATGAAAGCAGTATGATCATAAATACAGAAATAACTAAAGCCCTACTAGTTACAATGAAAGCAGTATACACATAAATACAGAAATAACTAAAGCCCAGCTAGTTACAATGAAAGCAGTATGCACATAAATACAGAAACAACTAAAGCTCTACTAGTTACAATGAAAGCAGTATGATCATAAATACAGAAACAACTAAAGCTCTACTAGTTACAATGAAAGCAGTATGATCATAAATACAGAAATAACTAAAGCTCTACTGGTTACAATGAAAGCAGTATGATCATAAATACAGAAACAACTAAAGCTCTACTAGTTACAATGAAAGCAGTATGCACATAAATGCAGAAACAACTAAAGCTCTACTAGTTACAATGAAAGCAGTATGATCATAAATACAGAAATAACTAAAGCTCTAATAGTTACAGTGAAAGCAGTATGCACATAAATACAGAAACAACTAAAGCCCTACTAGTTACAATGAAAGCAGTATGCACATAAATACAGAAACAACTAAAGCCCTACTAGTTACAATGAAAGCAGTATGCACATAGATACAGAAACAACTAAAGCCCTACTAGTTACAATGAAAGCAGTATGATCATAAATACAGAAACAACTAAAGCCCTACTAGTTACAATGAAAGCAGTATGCACATAAATACAGAAACAACTAAAGCTCTACTAGTTACAATGAAAGCAGTATGCACATAAATACAGAAACAACTAAAGCCCAGCTAGTTACAATGAAAGCAGTATGATCATAAATACAGAAATAACTAAAGCCCTACTAGTTACAATGAAAGCAGTATACACATAAATACAGAAATAACTAAAGCCCAGCTAGTTACAATGAAAGCAGTATGCACATAAATACAGAAACAACTAAAGCCCTACTAGTTACAATGAAAGCAGTATGCACATAAATACAGAAAGAACCAAAGCCCAGCTAGTTACAATGAAAGCAGTATGATCATAAATACAGAAATAACTAAAGCCCTACTAGTTACAATGAAAGCAGTATGCACATGAATACAGAAACAACTAAAGCCCAGCTAGTTACAATGAAAGCAGTATGATCATAAGTACAGAAATAACTAAAGCCCTACTAGTTACAATGAAAGCAGTATGATCATAAATACAGAAACAACTAAAGCCCTACTAGTTACAATGAAAGCAGTATACACATAAATACAGAAACAACTAAAGCCCTACTAGTTACAATGAAAGCAGTATACACATAAATACAGAAACAACTAAAGCTCTACTAGTTACAATGAAAGCAGTATACACATAAATACAGAAACAACTAAAGCCCTACTAGTTACAATGAAAGCAGTATACACATAAATACAGAAACAACTAAAGCTCTACTAGTTACAATGAAAGCAGTATACACATAAATACAGAAACAACTAAAGCTCTACTAGTTACAATGAAAGCAGTATACACATAAATACAGAAACAACTAAAGCTCTACTAGTTACAATGAAAGCAGTATGCACATAAATACAGAAAGAACCAAAGCCCAGCTAGTTACAATGAAAGCAGTATGATCATAAATACAGAAATAACTAAAGCCCTACTAGTTACAATGAAAGCAGTATGCACATGAATACAGAAACAACTAAAGCCCAGCTAGTTACAATGAAAGCAGTATGATCATAAGTACAGAAATAACTAAAGCCCTACTAGTTACAATGAAAGCAGTATGATCATAAATACAGAAACAACCAAAGCCCTACTAGTTACAATGAAAGCAGTATACACATAAGTACAGAAACAACTAAAGCCCTACTAGTTACAATGAAAGCAGTATACACATAAATACAGAAACAACTAAAGCTCTACTAGTTACAATGAAAGCAGTATACACATAAATACAGAAACAACTAAAGCCCTACTAGTTACAATGAAAGCAGTATACACATAAATACAGAAACAACTAAAGCTCTACTAGTTACAATGAAAGCAGTATACACATAAATACAGAAACAACTAAAGCCCTACTAGTTACAATGAAAGCAGTATACACATAAATACAGAAATAACTAAAGCCCTACTAGTTACAATGAAAGCAGTATGATCATAAATACAGAAACAACTAAAGCTCTACTAGTTACAATGAAAGCAGTATACACATAAATACAGAAACAACTAAAGCCCAGCTAGTTACAATGAAAGCAGTATGATCATAAGTACAGAAATAACTAATGCCCTACTAGTTACAATGAAAGCAGTATGATCATAAATACAGAAATAACTAAAGCTCTACTAGTTACAATGAAAGCAGTATGATTATAAATACAGAAACAACTAAAGCCCTACTAGTTACAATGAAAGCAGTATGATCATAAATACAGAAACAACTAAAGCTCTACTAGTTACAATGAAAGCAGTATGATCATAAATACAGAAATAACTAAAGCTCTATTAGTTACAATGAAAGCAGTATGATCATAAATACAGAAACAACTAAAGCTCTACTAGTTACAATGAAAGCAGTATGATCATAAATACAGAAACAGCTAAAGCTCTATTAGTTACAATGAAAGCATTATGATCATAAATACAGAAACAACTAAAGCTCTACTAGTTACAATGAAAGCAGTATGCACATAAATACAGAAACAACTAAAGCTCTACTAGTTACAATGAAAGCAGTATGATCATAAATACAGAAATAACTAAAGCTCTACTAGTTACAATGAAAGCAGTATGATCATAAATACAGAAATAACTAAAGCCCTACTAGTTACAATGAAAGCAGTATGCACATAAATACAGAAACAACTAAAGCTCTACTAGTTACAATGAAAGCAGTATGATCATAAATACAGAAATAACTAAAGCTCTACTAGTTACAATGAAAGCAGTATGCACATGAATACAGAAACAACTAAAGCCCAGCTAGTTACAATGAAAGCAGTATGATCATAAATACAGAAATAACTAAAGCCCTACTAGTTACAATGAAAGCAGTATACACATAAATACAGAAACAACTAAAGCTCTACTAGTTACAATGAAAGCAGTATACACATAAATACAGAAACAACTAAAGCCCAGCTAGTTACAATGAAAGCAGTATGATCATAAGTACAGAAATAACTAAAGCCCTACTAGTTACAATGAAAGCAGTATGATCATAAATACAGAAATAACTAAAGCTCTACTAGTTACAATGAAAGCAGTATGATCATAAATACAGAAACAACTAAAGCCCTACTAGTTACAATGAAAGCAGTATGATCATAAATACAGAAACAACTAAAGCCCTACTAGTTACAATGAAAGCAGTATGATCATAAATTCAGAAACAACTAAAGCTCTACTAGTTACAATGAAAGCAGTATGATCATAAATACAGAAATAACTAAAGCTCTACTAGTTACAATGAAAGCAGTATGATCATAAATACAGAAACAACTAAAGCTCTACTAGTTACAATGAAAGCAGTATGATCATAAATACAGAAACAGCTAAAGCTCTATTAGTTACAATGAAAGCAGTATGCACATAAATACAGAAACAACTAAAGCTCTACTAGTTACAATGAAAGCAGTATGCACATAAATACAGAAACAACTAAAGCTCTACTAGTTACAATGAAAGCAGTATGCACATAAATACAGAAACAACTAAAGCCCTACTAGTTACAATGAAAGCAGTATGCACATAAATACAGAAACAACTAAAGCTCTACTAGTTACAATGAAAGCAGTATGATCATAAATACAGAAATAACTAAAGCTCTACTAGTTACAATGAAAGCAGTATGATCATAAATACAGAAACAGCTAAAGCTCTATTAGTTACAATGAAAGCAGTATGCACATAAATACAGAAACAACTAAAGCTCTACTAGTTACAATGAAAGCAGTATGCACATAAATACAGAAACAACTAAAGCTCTACTAGTTACAATGAAAGCAGTATGCACATAAATACAGAAACAACTAAAGCTCTACTAGTTACAATGAAAGCAGTATGCACATGAATACAGAAACAACTAAAGCCCAGCTAGTTACAATGAAAGCAGTATGATCATAAATACAGAAATAACTAAAGCCCTACTAGTTACAATGAAAGCAGTATGCACATAAATACAGAAACAACTAAAGCCCAGCTAGTTACAATGAAAGCAGTATGATCATAAGTACAGAAATAACTAAAGCCGTACTAGTTACAATGAAAGCAGTATACACATAAATACAGAAACAACTAAAGCTCTACTAGTTACAATGAAAGCAGTTTGCACATAAATACAGAAACAACTAAAGCTCTACTAGTTACAATGAAAGCAGTATACACATAAATACAGAAACAACTAAAGCTCTACTAGTTACAATGAAAGCAGTATGATCATAAGTACAGAAATAACTAAAGCCGTACTAGTTACAATGAAAGCAGTATACACATAAATACAGAAACAACTAAAGCTCTACTAGTTACAATGAAAGCAGTATGATCATAAATACAGAAACAACTAAAGCTCTACTAGTTACAATGAAAGCAGTATTATCATAATTACAGAAACAACTAAAGCTCTACTAGTTACAATGAAAGCAGTATACACATAAATACAGAAACAACTAAAGCTCTACTAGTTACAATGAAAGCAGTATGCACATATATACAGAATTAACTAAAGCTCTACTAGTTACAATGAAAGCAGTATGCACATAAATACAGAAACAACTAAAGCCCTACTAGTTACAATGAAAGCAGTATGCACATAAATACAGAAACAACTAAAGCCCTACTAGTTACAATGAAAGCAGTATGCACATAAATACAGAAACAACTAAAGCCCTACTAGTTACAATGAAAGCAGTATGCACATAAATACAGAAACAACTAAAGCCCTACTAGTTACAATGAAAGCAGTATACACATAAATACAGAAACAACTAAAGCCCTACTAGTTACAATGAAAGCAGTATGCACATAAATACAGAAACAACTAAAGCCCTACTAGTTACAATGAAAGCAGTATGATCATAAATACAGAAACAACTAAAGCCCTACTAGTTACAATGAAAGCAGTATGCACATAAATACAGAAACAACTAAAGCTCTACTAGTTACAATGAAAGCAGTATGATCATAAATACAGAAACAACTAAAGCTCTAATAGTTACAATGAAAGCAGTATGCACATAAATACAGAAACAACTAAAGCTCTACTAGTTACAATGAAAGCAGTATGCACATAAATACAGAAACAACTAAAGCCCTACTAGTTACAATGAAAGCAGTATGATCATAAATACAGAAACAACTAAAGCTCTACTAGTTACAATGAAAGCAGTATGATCATAAATACAGAAACAACTAAAGCTCTACTAGTTACAATGAAAGCAGTATACACATAAATACAGAAACAACTAAAGCTCTACTAGTTACAATGAAAGCAGTATGCACATAAATACAGAAACAACTAAAGCTCTACTAGTTACAATGAAAGCAGTATGCACATAAATACAGAAACAACTAAAGCTCTACTAGTTACAATGAAAGCAGTATGCACATAAATACAGAAACAACTAAAGCTCTACTAGTTACAATGAAAGCAGTATGCACATGAATACAGAAACAACTAAAGCCCAGCTAGTTACAATGAAAGCAGTATGATCATAAATACAGAAATAACTAAAGCCCTACTAGTTACAATGAAAGCAGTATGCACATAAATACAGAAACAACTAAAGCCCAGCTAGTTACAATGAAAGCAGTATGATCATAAGTACAGAAATAACTAAAGCCGTACAAGTTACAATGAAAGCAGTATACACATAAGTACAGAAACAACTAAAGCTCTACTAGTTACAATGAAAGCAGTATACACATAAATACAGAAACAACTAAAGCTCTACTAGTTACAATGAAAGCAGAATGATCATAAATACAGAAACAACTAAAGCTCTACTAGTTACAATGAAAGCTGTATGATCATAAGTACAGAAATAACTAAAGCCGTACTAGTTACAATGAAAGCAGTATACACATAAATACAGAAACAACTAAAGCTCTACTAGTTACAATGAAAGCAGTATGATCATAAATACAGAAACAACTAAAGCTCTACTAGTTACAATGAAAGCAGTATTATCATAATTACAGAAACAACTAAAGCTCTACTAGTTACAATGAAAGCAGTATTATCATAATTACAGAAACAACTAAAGCTCTACTAGTTACAATGAAAGCAGTATTATCATAATTACAGAAACAACTAAAGCTCTACTAGTTACAATGAAAGCAGTATGATCATAAATACAGAAACAACTAAAGCTCTACTAGTTACAATGAAAGCAGTATGCACATATATACAGAATTAACTAAAGCTCTACTAGTTACAATGAAAGCAGTATGCACATAAATACAGAAACAACTAAAGCCCTACTAGTTACAATGAAAGCAGTATGCACATAAATACAGAAACAACTAAAGCCCTACTAGTTACAATGAAAGCAGTATGATCATAAATACAGAAACAACTAAAGCCCTACTAGTTACAATGAAAGCAGTATGCACATAAATACAGAAACAACTAAAGCTCTACTAGTTACAATGAAAGCAGTATGATCATAAATACAGAAACAACTAAAGCTCTAATAGTTACAATGAAAGCAGTATGCACATAAATACAGAAACAACTAAAGCTCTACTAGTTACAATGAAAGCAGTATGCACATAAATACAGAAACAACTAAAGCCCTACTAGTTACAATGAAAGCAGTATGATCATAAATACAGAAACAACTAAAGCTCTAATAGTTACAATGAAAGCAGTATGCACATAAATACAGAAACAACTAAAGCTCTACTAGTTACAATGAAAGCATTATGATCATAAATACAGAAACAACTAAAGCTCTACTAGTTACAATGAAAGCAGTATGCACATAAATACAGAAACAACTAAAGCTCTACTAGTTACAATGAAAGCAGTATGCACATAAATACAGAAATAACTAAAGCTCTACTAGTTACAATGAAAGCAGTATGCACATAAATACAGAAATAACTAAAGCCCTACTAGTTACAATGAAAGCAGTATGATCATAAATACAGAAACAACTAAAGCTCTACTAGTTACAATGAAAGCAGTATGATCATAAATACAGAAATAACTAAAGCTCTACTAGTTACAATGAAAGCAGTATGATCATAAATACAGAAATAACTAAATCCCAGCTAGTTACAATGAAAGCAGTATGCACATAAATACAGAAACAACTAAAGCTCTACTAGTTACAATGAAAGCAGTATGATCATAAATACAGAAACAACTAAAGCCCAGCTAGTTCTAATGAAAGCAGTATGCACATAAATACAGAAACAACTAAAGCCCAGCTAGTTACAATGAAAGCAGTATGCACATAAATACAGAAATAACTAAAGCTCTACTAGTTACAATGAAAGCAGTATGCACATAAATACAGAAACAACTAAAGCTCTACTAGTTACAATGAAAGCAGTATGATCATAAATACAGAAATAACTAAAGCTCTGCAAGTTACAATGAAAGCAGTATGATCATAAATACAGAAATAACTAAAGCCCAGCTAGTTACAATGAAAGCAGTATGATCATAAATACAGAAACAACTAAAGCTCTACTAGTTACAATGAAAGCAGTATGCACATAAATACAGAAATAACTAAAGCTCTACTAGTTACAATGAAAGCAGTATGCACATAAATACAGAAATAACTAAAGCCCTACTAGTTACAATGAAAGCAGTATGATCATAAATACAGAAACAACTAAAGCTCTACTAGTTACAATGAAAGCAGTATGATCATAAATACAGAAATAACTAAAGCTCTACTAGTTACAATGAAAGCAGTATGATCATAAATACAGAAATAACTAAATCCCAGCTAGTTACAATGAAAGCAGTATGCACATAAATACAGAAACAACTAAAGCCCAGCTAGTTCTAATGAAAGCAGTATGCACATAAATACAGAAACAACTAAAGCCCAGCTAGTTACAATGAAAGCAGTATGCACATAAATACAGAAACAACTAAAGCCCAGCTAGTTACAATGAAAGCAGTATGATCATAAATACAGAAACAACTAAAGCTCTACTAGTTACAATGAAAGCAGTATGATCATAAATACAGAAACAACTAAAGCTCTACTAGTTACAATGAAAGCAGTATGATCATAAATACAGAAATAACTAAAGCCCAGCTAGTTACAATGAAAGCAGTATGCATATAAATACAGAAACAACTAAAGCCCAGCTAGTTACAATGAAAGCAGTATGATCATAAATACAGAAATAACTAAAGCTCTACTAGTTACAATGAAAGCAGTATGATCATAAATACAGAAATAACTAAAGCTCTACTAGTTACAATGAAAGCAGTATGATCATAAATACAGAAACAACTAAAGCCCAGCTAGTTACAATGAAAGCAGTATGATCATAAATACAGAAATAACTAAAGCCCAGCTAGTTACAATGAAAGCAGTATGCACATAAATACAGAAACAACTAAAGCCCAGCTAGTTACAATGAAAGCAGTATGATCATAAATACAGAAATAACTAAAGCTCTACTAGTTACAATGAAAGCAGTATGATCATAAATACAGAAATAACTAAAGCTCTACTAGTTACAATGAAAGCAGTATGATCATAAATACAGAAACAACTAAAGCCCAGCTAGTTACAATGAAAGCAGTATGATCATAAATACAGAAATAACTAAAGCCCAGCTAGTTACAATGAAAGCAGTATGCACATAAATACAGAAACAACTAAAGCCCAGCTAGTTACAATGAAAGCAGTATGATCATAAGTACAGAAATAACTAAAGCCCTACTAGTTACAATGAAAGCAGTATGATCATAAATACAGAAATAACTAAAGCTCTAATAGTTACAGTGAAAGCAGTATGCACATAAATACAGAAATAACTAAAGCTCTACTAGTTACAATGAAAGCAGTATGATCATAAATACAGAAATAACTAAAGCTCTAATAGTTACAGTGAAAGCAGTATGCACATAAATGCAGAAACAACTAAAGCTCTACTAGTTACAATGAAAGCTGTATTCACATAAATACAGAAACAACTAAAGCCCTACTAGTGACAATGAAAGCAGTATACACATAATTACAGAAACAACTAAAGCCCTACTAGTTACAATGAAAGCTGTATTCACATAAATACAGAAATAACTAAAGCTCTACTAGTTACAATGAAAGCAGTATGATCATAAATACAGAAACAACTAAAGCCCTACTAGTTACAATGAAAGCAGTATGCACATAAATACAGAAACAACTAAAGCTCTAATAGTTACAGGGAAAGCAGTATGCACATAAATACAGAAACAACTAGACCTCTACTAGCTACAATGAAAGCAGTATGATCATAAATACAGAAAAAACTAAAGCCCTACTAGTGACAATGAAAGCAGTATGATCATAAATACAGAAACAAATAATGCTCTACTAGTTACAATGAAAGCAGTATGATCATAAATACAGAAACAACTAAAGCCCTACTAGTGACAATGAAAGCAGTATGATCATAAATACAGAAACAACTAAAGCCCTACTAGTTACAATGAAAGCAGTATGATCATAAATACAGAAATAACTAAAGCTCTACTAGTTACAATGAAAGCAGTATGATCATAAATACAGAAACAACTAAAGCCCTACTAGTGACAATGAAAGCAGTATGATCATAAATACAGAAATAACTAAAGCTCTACTAGTTACAATGAAAGCAGTATGATCATAAATACAGAAACAACTAAAGCCCTACTAGTGACAATGAAAGCAGTATGATCATAAATACAGAAACAACTAAAGCCCTACTAGTTACAATGAAAGCAGTATGATCATAAATACAGAAACAACTAAAGCTCTACTAGTTACAATGAAAGCAGTATGATCATAAATACAGAAACAACTAAAGCCCTACTAGTTACAATGAAAGCAGTATGATCATAAATACAGAAACAACTAAAGCCCTACTAGTTACAATGAAAGCAGTATTATCATAAATACAGAAACAACTAAAGCCCTACTAGTTACAATGAAAGCAGTATGCACATAAATACAGCAACAACTAAAGCTCTACTAGTTACAATGAAAGCAGTATGATCATAAATACAGAAACAACTAAAGCTCTACTAGTTACAATGAAAGCAGTATGATCATAAATACATCAACAACTAAAGCTCTACTAGTTACAATGAAAGCAGTATGCACATAAATACAGCAACAACTAAAGCTCTTCTAGTTACAATGAAAGCAGTATGATCATAAATACAGAAACAACTAAAGCTCTACTAGTTACAATGAAAGCAGTATGATCATAAATACAGAAACAACTAAAGCTCTACTAGTTACAATGAAAGCAGTATGCACATAAATACAGCAACAACTAAAGCTCTACTAGTTACAATGAAAGCAGTATGATCATAAATACAGAAACAACTAAAGCCCTACTAGTTACAATGAAAGCAGTATGATCATAAATACAGAAACAACTAAAGCCCTACTAGTTACAATGAAAGCAGTATGCACATAAATACAGAAACAACTAAAGCCCTACTAGTTACAATGAAAGCAGTATGATCATAAATACAGAAATAACTAAAGCTCTACTAGTTACAATGAAAGCATTATGATCATAAATACAGAAACAACTAAAGCCCCACTAGTTACAAATGAAAGCTGTATGATCATAAATACAGAAACAACTAAAGCCCTACTAGTTACAATGAAAGCAGTATGATCATAAATACAGAAACAACTAAAGCCCTACTAGTTACAATGAAAGCAGTATGCACATAAATACAGAAACAACTAAAGCCCTACTAGTTACAATGAAAGCAGTATACACATAAATACAGAAACAACTAAAGCCCTACTAGTTACAATGAAAGCTGTATGATTATAAATACAGAAATAACTAAAGCTCTACTAGTTACAATGAAAGCAGTATGATCATAAATACAGAAACAACTAAAGCCCTACTAGTTACAATGAAAGCAGTATGCACATAAATACAGAAACAACTAAAGCTCTACTAGTTACAATGAAAGCAGTATGATCATAAATACAGAAATAACTAAAGCTCTACTAGTTACAATGAAAGCAGTATGATCATAAATACAGAAACAACTAAAGCTCTACTAGTTACAATGAAAGCAGTATGCACATAAATACAGAAATAACTAAAGCTCTACTAGTTACAATGAAAGCAGTATGATCATAAATACAGAAATAACTAAAGCTGTAATAGTTACAATGAAAGCAGTATGCACATAAATACAGAAACAACTAAAGCTCTATTAGTTACAATGAAAGCAGTATGCACATAAATACAGAAACAACTAAAGCTCTACTAGTTACAATGAAAGCAGTATGCACATAAATACAGAAACAACTAAAGCTCTACTAGTTACAATGAAAGCAGTATGCACATAAATACAGAAATAACTAAAGCTCTACTAGTTACAATGAAAGCAGTATGCACATAAATACAGCAACAACTAAAGCTCTACTAGTTACAATGAAAGCAGTATGCACATAAATACAGAAACAACTAAAGCCCAGCTAGTTACAATGAAAGCAGTATGATCATAAATACAGAAATAACTAAAGCTCTACTAGTTACAATGAAAGCAGTATGCACATAAATACAGAAACAACTAAAGCTCTATTAGTTACAATGAAAGCAGTATGCACATAAATACAGAAACAACTAAAGCTCTACTAGTTACAATGAAAGCAGTATGCACATAAATACAGAAACAACTAAAGCTCTACTAGTTACAATGAAAGCAGTATGCACATAAATACAGAAACAACTAAAGCTCTACTAGTTACAATGAAAGCAGTATGCACATAAATACAGAAACAACTAAAGCCCAGCTAGTTACAATGAAAGCAGTATGATCATAAATACAGAAATAACTAAAGCCCTACTAGTTACAATGAAAGCAGTATGCACATAAATACAGAAACAACTAAAGACCAGCTAGTTACAATGAAAGCAGTATGATCATAAGTACAGAAATAACTAAAGCCGTACTAGTTACAATGAAAGCAGTATACACATAAATACAGAAACAACTAAAGCTCTACTAGTTACAATGAAAGCAGTATGATCATAAGTACAGAAACAACTAAAGCTCTACAAGTTACAATGAAAGCAGTATGATTATAAATACAGAAACAACTAAAGCTCTACTAGTTACAATGAAAGCAGTATGCACATAAATACAGAAATAACTAAAGCTCTACTAGTTACAATGAAAGCAGTATACACATAAATACAGAAATAACTAAAGCTCTAATAGTTACAATGAAAGCAGTATGATTATAAATACAGAAATAACTAAAGCTCTACTAGTTACAATGAAAGCAGTATGATCATAAATACAGAAACAACTAAAGCTCTAATAGTTACAATGAAAGCAGTATGCACATAAATACAGAAACAACTAAAGCTCTACTAGTTACAATGAAAGCATTATGATCATAAATACAGAAACAACTAAAGCTCTACTAGTTACAATGAAAGCAGTATGCACATAAATACAGAAACAACTAAAGCTCTACTAGTTACAATGAAAGCAGTATGCACATAAATACAGAAACAACTAAAGCCCAGCTAGTTACAATGAAAGCAGTATGATCATAAATACAGAAACAACTAAAGCTCTACTAGTTACAATGAAAGCAGTATGATCATAAATACAGAAATAACTAAAGCCCAGCTGGTTACAATGAAAGCAGTATGCACATAAATACAGAAACAACTAAAGCCCAGCTAGTTATAATGAAAGCAGTATGCACATAAATACAGAAACAACTAAAGCCCAGCTAGTTACAATGAAAGCAGTATGCACATAAATACAGAAATAACTAAAGCTCTACTAGTTACAATGAAAGCAGTATGATCATAAATACAGAAATAACTAAAGCCCAGCTAGTTACAATGAAAGCAGTATGCACATAAATACAGAAACAACTAAAGCCCAGCTAGTTACAATGAAAGCAGTATGATCATAAATACAGAAACAACTAAAGCTCTACTAGTTACAATGAAAGCAGTATGATCATAAATACAGAAACAACTAAAGCTCTACTAGTTACAATGAAAGCAGTATGATCATAAATACAGAAATAACTAAAGCCCAGCTAGTTACAATGAAAGCAGTATGCACATAAATACAGAAACAACTAAAGCCCAGCTAGTTACAATGAAAGCAGTATGATCATAAATACAGAAATAACTAAAGCTCTACTAGTTACAATGAAAGCAGTATGATCATAAATACAGAAATAACTAAAGCTCTACTAGTTACAATGAAAGCAGTATGATCATAAATACAGAAACAACTAAAGCCTAGCTAGTTACAATGAAAGCAGTATGATCATAAATACAGAAATAACTAAAGCCCAGCTTGTAACAATGAAAGCAGTATGCACATAAATACAGAAACAACTAAAGCCCAGCTAGTTACAATGAAAGCAGTATGATCATAAGTACAGAAATAACTAAAGCCCTACTAGTTACAATAAAAGCAGTATGATCATAAATACAGAAACAACTAAAGCTCTACTAGTTACAATGAAAGCAGTATGATCATAAATACAGAAACAACTAAAGCCCTACTAGTTACAATGAAAGCAGTATGCACATAAATATAGAAATAACTAAAGCTCTAATAGTTACAGTGAAAGCAGTATGCACATAAATACAGAAATAACTAAAGCTCTACTAGTTACAATGAAAGCAGTATGATCATAAATACAGAAATAACTAAAGCTCTAATAGTTACAGTGAAAGCAGTATGCACATAAATGCAGAAACAACTAAAGCTCTACTAGTTACAATGAAAGCTGTATTCACATAAATACAGAAACAACTAAAGCCCTACTAGTGACAATGAAAGCAGTATACACATAAATACAGAAACAACTAAAGCTCTACTAGTTACAATGAAAGCAGTATAGACATAAATACAGAAACAACTAAAGCTCTACTAGTTACAATGAAAGCAGTATGATCATAAATACAGAAACAACTAAAGCCCTACTAGTAACAATGAAAGCTGTATTCACATAAATACAGAAACAACTAAAGCCCTACTAGTGACAATGAAAGCAGTATACACATAAATACAGAAACAACTAAAGCTCTACTAGTTACAATGAAAGCAGTATACACATAAATACAGAAACAACTAAAGCCCTACTAGTTACAATGAAAGCTGTATTCACATAAATACAGAAACAACTAAAGCCCTACTAGTGACAATGAAAGCAGTATGATTATAAATACAGAAACAACTAAAGCCCTACTAGTAACAATGAAAGCTGTATTCACATAAATACAGAAACAACTAAAGCCCTACAAGTGACAATGAAAGCAGTATACACATAAATACAGAAACAACTAAAGCCCTACTAGTTACAATGAAAGCTGTATTCACATAAATACAGAAACAACTAAAGCCCTACTAGTGACAATGAAAGCAGTATACACATAAATACAGAAACAACTAAAGCTCTACTAGTTACAATGAAAGCAGTATGATCATAAATACAGAAACAACTAAAGCTCTACTAGTTACAATGAAAGCAGTATGATCATAAATACAGAAACAACTAAAGCCCTACTAGTGACAATGAAAGCAGTATACACATAAATACAGAAACAACTAAAGCTCTACTAGTTACAATGAAAGCAGTATGATCATAAATACAGAAACAACTAAAGCCCTACTAGTTACAATGAAAGCAGTATACACATAAATACAGAAACAACTAAAGCTCTACTAGTTACAATGAAAGCAGTATGATCATAAATACAGAAACAACTAAAGCTCTACTAGTGACAATGAAAGCTGTATTCACATAAATACAGAAACAACTAAAGCCCTACTAGTGACAATGAAAGCAGTATACACATAAATACAGAAACAACTAAAGCTCTACTAGTTACAATGAAAGCAGTATGATCATAAATACAGAAACAACTAAAGCCCTACTAGTTACAATGAAAGCAGTATGCACATAAATACAGAAACAACTAAAGCTCTAATAGTTACAGGGAAAGCAGTATGCACATAAATACAGAAACAACTAAAGCTCTACTAGCTACAATGAAAGCAGTATGATCATAAATACAGAAACAACTAAAGCCCTACTAGTGACAATGAAAGCAGTATGATCATAAATACAGAAACAAATAACGCTCTACTAGTTACAATGAAAGCAGTATGATCATAAATACAGAAACAACTAAAGCCCTACTAGTGACAATGAAAGCAGTATGATCATAAATACAGAAACAACTAAAGCCCTACTAGTTACAATGAAAGCAGTATGATCATAAATACAGAAATAACTAAAGCTCTACTAGTTACAATGAAAGCAGTATGATCATAAATACAGAAACATCTAAAGCCCTACTAGTGATAATGAAAGCAGTATGATCATAAATACAGAAACATCTAAAGCCCTACTAGTTACAATGAAAGCAGTATGATCATAAATACAGAAACAACTAAAGCCCTACTAGTGACAATGAAGGCAGTATACACATAAATACAGAAACAACTAAAGCTCTACTAGTGACAATGAAAGCAGTATGATCATAAATACAGAAACAAATAACGCTCTACTAGTTACAATGAAAGCAGTATGATCATAAATACAGAAACAACTAAAGCCCTACTAGTGACAATGAAAGCAGTATGATCATAAATACAGAAACAACTAAAGCCCTACTAGTTACAATGAAAGCAGTATGATCATAAATACAGAAATAACTAAAGCTCTACTAGTTACAATGAAAGCAGTATGATCATAAATACAGAAACATCTAAAGCCCTACTAGTGATAATGAAAGCAGTATGATCATAAATACAGAAACATCTAAAGCCCTACTAGTTACAATGAAAGCAGTATGATCATAAATACAGAAACAACTAAAGCCCTACTAGTGACAATGAAGGCAGTATACACATAAATACAGAAACATCTAAAGCCCTACTAGTTACAATGAAAGCAGTATGATCATAAATACAGAAACAACTAAAGCCCTACTAGTGACAATGAAAGCAGTATACACATAAATACAGAAACAACTAAAGCTCTACTAGTTACAATGAAAGCAGTATGATCATAAATACAGAAACAACTAAAGCTCTACTAGTTACAATGAAAGCAGTATGATCATAAATACAGAAACAACTAAAGCCCTACTAGTGACAATGAAAGCAGTATGATCATAAATACAGAAACAACTAAAGCCCTACTAGTTACAATGAAAGCAGTATGATCATAAATACAGAAATAACTAAAGCTCTACTAGTTACAATGAAAGCAGTATGCACATAAATACAGAAATAACTAAAGCTCTACTAGTTACAATGAAAGCAGTATACACATAAATACAGAAACAACTAAAGCTCTACTAGTTACAATGAAAGCAGTATGATCATAAGTACAGAAATAACTAAAGCCCTACTAGTTACAATGAAAGCAGTATGATCATAAGTACAGAAATAACTAAAGCCCTACTAGTTACAATGAAAGCAGTATGATCATAAGTACAGAAACAACTAAAGCCCTACTAGTTACAATGAAAGCAGTATGATCATAAATATAGAAATAACTAAAGCTCTACTAGTTACAATGAAAGCAGTATACACATAAATACAGAAACAACTAAAGCTCTACTAGTTACAATGAAAGCAGTATGATCATAAATACAGAAACAACTAAAGCTCTAATAGTTACAGTGAAAGCAGTATGCACATAAATACAGAAACAATTAAAGCTCTACTAGTTACAATGAAAGCAGTATGATCATAAATACAGAAACAACTAAAGCCCTACTAGTGACAATGAAAGCAGTATGATCATAAATACAGAAACAAATAAAGCTCTACTAGTTACAATGAAAGCAGTATACACATAAATACAGAAACAACTAAAGCTCTACTAGTTACAATGAAAGCAGTATGATTATAAATACAGAAACAACTAAAGCTCTACTAGTTACAATGAAAGCAGTATGATCATAAATACAGAAACAACTAAAGCTCTAATAGTTACAGTGAAAGCAGTATGCACATAAATACAGAAACAATTAAAGCCCTAATAGTTGCAATGAAAGCAGTAAGCACATAAATCCAGGTTAATGTATTGACAATTTAATTCCAGATCAATTTATAGACAATTTAATTTTAGATCAATGTATAGACAATTTAATTCTAGATCAATGTATAGACAATTTAATTCTAGATCAATGTATACACATTTTAATTCTAGATCAATGAATAGACAATTTAATTCTAGATCAATGTATAGACAATTTAATCTAGATCAATGTATAGACAATTTCCAGAATGCAATTAATAAAAAAAAGATTTAAACATTACAGGAAAGGATTATCCTTAGAAAGGTCAAATTATTTTATCAAGTGCCCAGAAAAACCATTCCTGTCTATCTAAGCAATATTTTTCATCAAAGAAATGCATTTTACTCCAAATTTAAGGTCCATAAGAAGTAAATTTTACATTATACCAAAAAGAACGAATTCTTTAAAAAGTGTTCAATATACTAATCCACTGGTATGGAACAACACTCCCAGTGACATAAGGCAGGCTCCAAGCATTTCTTCTTTTCATAATCAATGTCTTAAATAGATAAAATCTTGAGACAATTGAAAAGTTCTTGTACAATACATATCGCCTGCTTTTCTGTAATGTGGCATCATTTTCACAGTTGAATTTTCAATGCATGATAATGTTTCATATTTTATTAATGTGTTCTTAGATTCCTGTTCATATGTTCCAGGCTTGATACTTTGATTTTTTAAATCAATTAATTATTTAGTGTCAAGACATATTTTTTATATCATGTTGTATATACTGAAAGTCTTTATTATTATTATTATTATTATTATTATTATTATTATTATTATTATTATTATTAATATTATTATTATTATTATTATTATTTTTATTATTATTATTATTATTATTATTATATTATTATTATTATTATCCTCCTTCACTCTGAATAACAGTCATGAAGGTCACCTTACCATTTTTCTTTTAGATGATATTTGTGTATTCTTCCATGAAGGCATCAACATCAGCAGATATCACATTAATCTGTCACAATGAAAGTGATATTTGGCTGAATAATTATGAAAATCAATTTCTTGTAGATTTTCATCATCCATTGTTGCATCTAACAGCTATATGTAATTCATCAGTAATCAGAAATCCCATGTGAATTTTGGTTGTCATAGACAGGACATGTACATGTATGTCAGAAAAAGTATTATAAACTGAAAGAGGAGGTAAGTTAGTTTTGACCCAAAAAAAAAAATTATCAGTGAAACTAATAAATAGATGATAAGACAATTTTTTTTTATTTCTGGGCTGCTCAGCTGTTTATATGTAGAAGAATTAAATCTACTGGGATAATATTTTTGTCAGCTTATGTCTGTGCTAGGGGTGTCTACCAATATTCATATATTTTTTGTCAACATTAACATATGATAAATTGATTATTAAAACCTAATAATGGTAAAACTCGATATACAGCGGTTTAAGTAAAACAATCACATACATATTTTCAGTTATCACTTGACTTTGTGTTTATAGATGCATTTAACACTTCATTCAAGCAAAAATAATGCTTCCTACGAAACCTTATTTTAACCAAAAAAAATAAGTCTCCATTTAGCAATCGGAGACTTTACGATTTTTTAATCAATTTTGGTCGCAACGATGTGGTCATCCACCCTCTCTGCTGCTGGAACTTTCAGTTCTGGTTAACAAAAATAATAAATGATTTCAACCAAATATTTGATCGAGTCCGATACGATATCGTGTCCGAGGATCATGTAAATTTATTGTTACAAATCCATGCGGGTTGACTGAGCATGACTAAAGAAATTTTTAAATTGATTGAAATCCATATCGGAACACCATGTCTGCCAAATATTTCGTAGCGTATGTGTATCAACGCCGTTAAACACAGCAAGAATATTACAGTTATCTCTGATCACTTTTGGAATCTGAGTGTAGCGTTGAGTGACATATATCACATCAGTGTTTTTGTGACGCCCCCGGGAAAATATTCTAGCTGGGTTTTTTTGATTGTCTAACATCACATCGTCGTATACGACTAAATTGTTAATACTCCCATCAAGGTCATCCACGGATGGCGCCTCGTCAATATCAGTTATAAAATCAATGGTATTCTCACCTTTAATTTCTGATGCATTCTCGTTAAAATCCTTTAACACTTCATAGCATCGTTGATCATCTACGCTAGGAGCAATTAAATACAACTTATCCCACTTCATCCATCTCATTATTAAATTGAGCAACAATTGAGTCTTGCCGGATCCAGATGGCCCGATTATAATTGCACGGATAGAGTTTGGTAGCGCTGCATGATGCTTAACTGGTTCTCTTATTTTAGTCGTTGAAAAATCAATTATATTCATATCTCTATACATAAATTATGGATCTATGTTGTGTGAAGTGTAAAACGCGTACTGGCACAAATGATGTGACGACGATTACAACTAAAAATAACAGATCTGCACTAACTGGTAGATGTGCCACATGTGGTAAAAAAAAGTTTAGATTTGTTTCTATGTAATCTGGGGATGTTTTAAAAAAAAAACGAGGAGGTGATATCGCAGCCAAATTGGCAAAAATCCCTGGAACCCCATGGGCAAAGTACCCCGGAGAAAAGGATCTTCCAGGATATAGATATTGTGGCCCCGGAACACGATTAGATATCAGACTTGATGATCAAAATCAGCCCCGACCCGGCGAGTATCCGATAAACGCTATTGATAATGCGTGTCATGCTCATGATGTTGCATATAAAAGCGGCAATTTGCAACACAGGCATCTCGCGGATGTCAAATTAATTCATGCGTTAAGTGCTATTCCTGATAAATCTTTCAAAGAAAAATTGGCTTCGTGGTTGGTAAAATCAGCTATGAAAGGTAAATTGATGATGGGCGCTGGTAATTAATAATATGGAATCTATTTATTATTCTCCAAAAGGATACTGGAGGGGTAACGCTGCAATCAATAAACTCGCCGACGCTGCAAAAGTGAAAAAGGCCGCTGCGGCTAATTGGTTATCCAAACAGGCTATATATCAAATTTATCTACCGCGTCCTAAACAAATCAATTTCTGGCATTTTGATGTTACCGGACCCAATGAAGTTCATCAAGCTGCTTTATTGTTTTTACCACATGCCAACGGTTACAAATACGCGCTAACCGTAGTTGATGTTGCGAGTCGATGCAAACAAGCAGAACCGATAAAAACAAAGTCGGCCACTGAAGTAGCTTCTGCATTTGAAAGGATTTATCGACGAGGCCCACTACGCTGGCCAAATCTGTTACAAGTTGATCCTGGCAAGGAATTTCAGGGTGTGGTTGCATCTACAATGAAACATCACAATGTCGCCATCAGACGGGGGCATACTGCAATACATCGCGATAAGGCAATTGTAGAACTATTTAATCGGACTCTTGCTGAGCGGTTATTTTGATATCAATACGCAAAAGAATTCATTCAATAAAAGCGATCCCGTGAATGGGTCAAAAGGTTACCAGGGGTAGTTGCAGCGCTAAATAACGAGATTACCAGAGCATTCAATATGAAACCTAACAACGCAATAAAAAAAGTATATACCACAACCACAGCGGGGTAGCGTTTCTCAGCCAATTCTCAGCAATGTCACCGTGAGATATTTATATGAACCAGGATAACTCGAAGGTGGTAAAAAAGGGCTACTGATCCTATTTGGAGTGTCAATACGCATAGCATATCTACCATAACACGATCAACTGGTAGACCTCCAATCTATAAATTGGATTCAACTGCCCCTCAGCGGGGTTTTACACGCGAACAATTACAAGTGATTCCTGACGATACTCAATTGCCACCGCATGGTCTTAACTAGCGCCGTTGCGTCTATTACACACAAGACAAGTCAACATCACAATGTTTCGGACATGACCAAGACTGTTATTTTTTTTGTCTACGGTAAATTGGCGAGTATTTTTATCCGAATACTGCCAACGCATTATACAATTGCAACTCGCGCAATGATTACTCTGTTGTTGCTTCAAAGAGATTTTTAATTCAGCATCAATGTCAAATTCTCGTTGTTTTTTTGTCTTGTTGTTTGTAACCGGAGAGTTTTTTTTATTAATGATGCTAACATCAATATCATCCATTGTGGTGTCATCATCGAAAACAATTCTTCGAAGTTGATTTATTCGCCGTACTCTAGACACTGCAAGATAGACTAAATTTGACCACTCAATGCGATTATCAACTATCCAAACAATTGTATCCGCGATAGTTAATCCCTGCGAGGAATGTATTGTTGTTACATAACCCAGTGTCCATGGCGATTTATCAGCACGCAATGCGTCTTCGACAACATTGATATCAACCAGCACAATATCATTTAACACTAGTGTTTGTGTTTCGGGTCCTGACGAAGTCACACGTCCTGGAATTTCAACTTCAATATTTTGTCGCCGTTTATCACAGGGTATATAGCACAGCGGCACTGGGCGCGTTGGAAATTTTTCTTTGTGAAGCTTAAACAACTTTTTCTGAAGTGTGTCACTGACTATCTTTCCACTTGCCACTACAAAATCATTTGGTCTCCATGCTTCCCAAAATTCCTCCATGGGAGTTTCAGGAATTATTTCTCTGATTATTTCACATTGGATTCTATCCGGTTGTAATCTAATTAATTTCTTGACCTCACGTAATTGTTCATCAAGTGCTCTATAGTCAGTATTGATTTCTTCATAATAGTCAACAAACCCTTTTAACCAATCATGTGGACTCGCGCCGACATATGGTGGTGGTTAGCCATGATCTCCACACATTTTCATCGCTGTATTTTTTTGCAGCAACCAATCAGGAAAAATTTTTAATACAGCTACTGAAACAGAACATATCTCATCCCAAATAATAACCGCAGGGATGAATTTTTCACCCATTCGTTCAGAGGTCCATTTGTTGCCGTTGTATTGAAAAAAACTATGATAATTGCAAGCGTTGACGTTTCGTTGTTTTATCTCACGCGCTAGTCTATGGGTCGGTGTCAGCACAATAATATTTGTGAAATCCGTAGGATTTTTACCTCGATATAATTCAATCGCCCGAGTCGTTTTTCCTGACCCGACACAGCCGTTTAAATAAACTGTTTTATATCTACAAATAGGATCTTATATCGGTGGTGCACTAGAACGCTCTGATAAATTATCATCGTGTAAGTAATTACTTTTAATTTTAACGTCTGCTGATTCAGGATAATCACGCAGCATTTCTTTTTTAACTCTCCATGATCCCCAGCTTTCATCCGGATTAGTGAATTAGTATGGTTTGTCAATTCCAGTCAACAGACCCGGCTTAGTATCACGGCTAACAACGACTGTTTTCTTGTCTTTGAGAATCCGTTCAAATTTGTCTCGTATAATCCAACCGCCTGATTCTACACGGATAATGAATTTCACTCTAAAAAAATGCTTTTTGTTGCTAAGTTGTGATAACATCAACGCTGCTCTGCTGTCGTTCATGGTGGCATCAACAACGCCATCAATTCAAAATGTTGACCAGCTATGAGATGCACCGTCATGCTTGAATTCATTAATACAATCGCGTATTTTATTTATCAGAGATCTATCCGTTATTGCCCGTTTTGGCACATCTTTGAGGGTTCTATCGAGATTGAATTTAACATTTTTGAAAGGCTTAATTGCTGATAATCTCTCGAATTCATCATTCATATAATTAAAACAGGTATTTAAATAGAAAAATATAGTATAATGAATCACTGGAAGTGGCTTACGATTGGATCAGCGACCCCGTGTAATAAATCATGTAGAGGCGATTTATGTGGGTATCATTTACAAAGCGTTCGGCGGGGAAGTGTTGGCCCTCTCCCATGCCTCCGATGTGGAGTGGGCGTTAGGGGAAAGTCGCAATTATGTCTCAGTTGTGGCGGCAAACGATACAGAGAACTACAATGCTACTATGACAACCGAATTAATGACCCGTTCAATGACAAAGTCATCAAAACCCCCCAAGACTACATTAATACTTATAATTAAATCAGATATAAATTAGACAAATAGTATTATTATACAAATAAGCCAAGATTTCAGACCCCATCCAGTGCTTCTTAATTATGAAGCATCCCGTGACGATGTTGTCAGGCACCGTAGACTAAAAAAACCGGTTTAATGTGTAAATAATAGAAGATACTTGATGTTTGGTGCCGGGAAGAAGAAACATTATTGTCATCGATTTGCATGCAAATGTCACAACGAATTGATCAAAGATGGTTTTGTGATTGATCACGTTGATTGATTCCCTCAAAATAACAAATTGGATAACTTACGAGTTGTTACTCAAAGTCAGAATATAAAATTAGGTGGAACCGGCAAACACGCAAAAAAGGCAAAACATGTCAAATCATTTGATACAGAAACCAACGAGGAGAAAATATTTCAGTCAATAAATGAAGCTGGTAGATATTTCGATATTTGTATTCCTTCAGTACAAAGAGTAGCAGAAGGAATTCAAAAATTAGCTCTGTCAAAGAAAAATGGCCATAAAATAAAATTCGTATACACCTGGAACGATTCAAGGGAGATAAATCCTTCATGGATAAGTCCGCCACCACTCATAACACTCTATTCACTAAGTTCCCTTGTATTATGACGGTCGAGGTATTTGTGTCGTCTTCTGCTATTCTCACCTGTAGAGAGAGAAGTATAATTGACATAGGTGCGCACACGTGACTGTAATGGAGTATAATACATGAGATTCGGTAGAGTTGATAAATACAACTTTTAACACTTTTAAAACTTTTTATTGTCACTTGGCTAAAACTGCATCATTTAAACAGTTGTATTTATTTAAATCCTAGACCATCTACATTCAGCTAGTATACACTTTCAGTACAAACGTTCTTTATAATCCAACGCGTTACCTATGTTCGCTCAGCCGGAACGTGCATGAAACACTAGTGTTTTCCATTCATTGAAGTAAGTAGGCGTGGTTAAAATCACTATGTGAGAGTTGTTAAAATTCCTCTGTATACAGCTCTTTGTGGCCTAATCGATAACGCATTTGCCTAGAGGATTAGAACAGAGAAAATACACGCTGTTATCTACCAACTGTATTCTTTTGTTTAGTGTTTTATTTAAAAAAATTTCCCATTTAAATGATGTGAAACAGCATTAATAAGTAATTCAAGGAAATAAAATAGCACATCCGTGAATCAACGCTGCTGTATTAGTCACCTTATATACGTTATGACTCGTAATAGGCTTGGGGCTTTTAAAAGCCACTTCGATCAATCAAAACTAACCAGCGTCACTGACCCGGGCGTGTGGATGTCTTTTGTCAATCATGCAACCGGGTTAATTAAATTGGGTTGCTTTTGATTGGTTGGATTGCCCGTAAATTCCGCCCCGTCGTTTCATGTTTGTGCTGTCTTGTGACGTCCCACATCATTACATCACAAATTCCATCGTCGTTTCATTGAATTATAATCCATCCTTAATTAAGTTAATTAAGTATATGTTATGCCTAAAATCTGCCACAACACTCGAGTGGAGATATATACGGCATTGTGCCATCCCACATCATTACGTCACAAATTCCATCATCGTTTCATTGAAATATAATCCATCCTTAATTAAGTTAATTAAGTATATGTTGTGACGTCACCCCAAGCATATCTTCTGGGCGGTCTAAGATGACGTTTGTCACCTTAGGCCTCCCTTCCGGAGATATATGTTTCGGGTCCCCTTGGGCTTACTTGGATGTGAAGGCAACCAAGGAGTTCCAAAGATGTGTTCTCGTATATGTAACCTCTGGGTCTCTTTTACGTTATTTGACGCGAAAGGGGTTTCCAAATAGGGTTATCATGTATGTGCTGTTCTTAATTAGGTTAATTTAGTACATGTAGTGATGTCCCCTAAGCATATCTTCTGGGCGGTCTATGATAACGTTTGTCGCCTTAGGCTTCCCTTCCGGAGATGTATGCTTCGGGCCCTTGGGCTTACATGGATGCTGCGAAGGCACCCAAGAAGTTCCAAGATGCGTGTTGTGCTGTCCTTAATCAACTTAATTAAGTTAATAAAGTAACCTCTGGGTCTCTCTGACTTCATAGGGCTCCAAATGAGTTATTTTTTTTTTAAATTAAAGATAAAATGTATTATATAAATAATGGATATCAAAGATGTAAATGCTATAATTGCTGAAATTTCAAATTTGCAGAATCGAGGGATAGTATTATCTAAAGATCTCGACTGCGACAGGATTACCTCGGAATATGAAGACATTGAGTATCAGTCTAGTAAGGGTCGTTATGTTTACCCTAAGATGTACAGGCTCGTAAAAGGAATTCAAAAGTCCATGAATGCTTGTTTTGTACGGTAACGACGTTGATGCATTTATAACGCTATTTAGCACCGTTGAAGCAATACGTCAAAAGCTCGGCCAAGAGTATCAAAAACGAGCTGAAAAATTAGTTATAAGGCTCGTGATCTTAGAAAAATATTAAACGAGGAAAAACCAGTATCCTAACCACGTGAGCGTTACTATAAAAATAGGCTTTCAGTAAAAAAAATTACTGAAAATTTGTTTTTTTTTAGCTTTTTCTGTAACACTTTACTCGTTGCATAGGATTTTCTCCTGGAAGAATTCTTAACAGTTTGGGTTGGCTCATGCAGTTATGTGCGTACTGGATGATCTGGTCGTGGTAGCAAGTAATCACCGCGACGCCTCCATTTTCACGTAGTTCTTGTTGTTGCCGCGTCGTTAACAAAAATCGTTCATCGCCGATCTTAGGTATTACAATTTTGATACCCCCAGCGATGTTATTTCTGAAACATTCACGGATAGCGTCGTACAGTTTAACCTTGTCGGAGATGAATACTTTAGCTTGATGGTACATTATTTGATAACTCGGCCTTTAATTGTGACAACGTCTTCACGTGGAAATACCCTCCGGGTTTCACATTTGAAAACTCAGTTCACAAACAATATATGGTAGGTGAATCGCTTACAACTAGATTAGCCCTAGAGCGGCTAGCAGTAATTAAAAAGTTTATACCGGTTCGAGACAGACTTCGCGAAAAACTTCAACAACGACAACAAGCGCAGACTGACTTTTCTTTGTCAAGTGAACAACTGTTTACTCCGATAACAAGTGCGACCAAAGATGTGAAAAAGTTAACAGAAGTAGCGATATACGGAAATATTCCTGAAAAAGAACGATCAAAGAAGGCGCCGCTGCCTGATAAGCTTGAATAGATAGCAACAGAGACTGAACAAACACGCGCAGGGATACAACAGCTATCTAGTGATATAAAAACCCAACGCGAAATTGAATAACGCGAAGAAGAACAACAAGGTGCAGCTGCAGGAAAAGATTCACCTGAGAATATATTTACAGTCGCAGCATTAAATGAAATTAGAGGAAACCAGACGGATTCCGAATTAGCTGGTTTTGATAGAGAAAATTTTCCAAAGGGTAAAAGAGAGAATTTATTAAAAGACGAGTTTAAAAGTTTTATAAAAAGCAAAGGCGCTTGGTCGTCAAAAATATATTTAGCGAAACGCGACGGGGATAAAATCAGAGCGTTGCAGCACCCTGGTTATGATGACTTTCTAGCTGCGGTTAAAGGCGGTCCACAACCACCACGTTATACGGAGGATCCAATCCCGGAATAAATAGACATAAGAGCAGAAGCCGGTTTTAAGAAATCAAGCGGAAAAGGATATTCAATTAAAAATCCTTTAGATTTCAACGCAACCGTGACATGTCCTGGTAACATCCTCAGTGATATATCACGGTTGGAAGTACTTATGGGTGGAAAACGAGCCGGAAACAACTCCGTCGAGATAATTAATGAAGCAGCTGATATCTGTAGACGATTATTTGCGGTGGTATCATGGACATTGATGTATATCGAGAACTCATTGCTGAATTAGTTGAAACTCACAGACGCCCATGGTTATCACAGCGATTAAAATCAAAGATTTTCAATGGAATTGACTACGCAATTCACTAATTGAAAAACTAATAGTTTTTAACAAGATGATTATACACTACAACCATGATAAACCCGTAAGCTTCTACGTGGTGAACTCACGATTGCCTGTTTACCGCGCGTCGTACGAAGATGGTCTCGGCAGCACCATCGCGGGGTTATTTACAAGAATAGCCTCAAAAGTGGCGCCGTTAGCTAAACAATTATCAATGAAAGAAATTGATATTATTCGTGATAAGGGAATCAGCGCTGTTGGAAATCTTGCCGGAAAGGCGAAAGATAAAAAAATATCATTGGTGCGAAAGAAACCAACAACGACGAAGTCGGTGGTGAAACCATCAGTGCTGCAATCTACGGCAGTGATGCCTGCAAAAATCAGCAAAGCAATAAATGGCGCAGTGGATGGAAAACTAGCGTCGTTAGCAGCTTCGGTGACTCCGTCACCATTGACGGCTTCGCCGGTAACAGATAGCGCTAACATGAACGCGATAGCAGGAAGTGGTTTGAAACGAAATCGAAAACGACGATGATTACAAAGAGTTTCACAATTGAAAACACTAGTGTGAATAATATAATGTTTAAACGAACCTCTGATCCGGCCTTCGATATGGAAGCCCCAACGCCCAAGAACAATTCAGTTTGGAATTATCAATACTATTGCTATCATGCAATACAACCCGACCTACGATCGCGAATTGAGCTTCAAGTTCAAGATACCAGTAAATACTTTTTGCCGTGTGAAGCGTTTATTGAAATCGAGGGAGAACTCGTAACAAATGTTGCAGATAATACACCATATGCAAATGATCCGAATACTCGAGTTGGTTTCGTCAACAATGGCATCGTGGCGCTATTTGAAAGTGCAAAATATCTCATCGTTGGAAAATAAATTGAATCAATAGACCGTGAATTTGATGTTGCAACAACAATAATCGGGCTAGCAAGATACTCCGATGATTATACAAGGTCGGCTGGTCCATCTATGATGTTTGCAAAGGATACCTCTGATAACGCTGACCACCTTCAATACATTAAAGTGTTAACGGAACAAGATACTGCAGCAGCAAATCAACAAGAAGCAGCTAATCCAGAACGTCGAGCTAGACCCGGAGCTGCGTTTGATATTCTCTGAGGCACTAATCTTAATTTCAATCTAGGATTCGCAACACGAAAATTAGCATTGCAAGGACAAGAGAAAAAGTTTTCGTGTGCAATTTCACTCCATCACATATTTGGATTCTGCAGAAATGTCAGAAAAATCATCTATGGAGCCAAACACACAATCGCGTTAGTGCGAAAAGGCAATGACAATGATGCAATTTGGCATGCTAATGGTGTCGATAATGGTAAAGTTGTTTTGAGTAAAATAGTACTGTTTCAGCTCCACGTCATATATTTATAGCACTACAGAATAGGGATTGGTTAGGCTCCCAAGAACACAGTCATATGATATTTGATCGATTAGGAGCCAAGGAGGTTTTACTGAGAATAAACGGACAACAAGAACCATCTGAGGATATACAGCTTAATTACAAAAACAACCATATAGAACGTGTGTATCATCGGATGCTGTCATATATGGTTCGTGATCAAAATGTTGATACTGGTCTACAAATATCGCAACTTGAGTTTAAAAACCTCTATCCGATATATTACTTTTCGCTGGAACATCTTGATTTAACAAGACAATACGTCATTGACATACATTTTCGAGCTCGTATAGCCCCTGGTGGTGTTGATCATAGAGCGGTTACTGTCATTCTCAGCGACAAATCAATGTTGTTAGAAGGGGCTGGCGGACGAATGAGAATCGATGCACCAGTGGAAAATCTTTGAGTGAAACTCGAAGAGTTTCCAATTAGATCAATTGAAAGCATAAATGTGTTTTACAATAAAATGACATATAGTGTTGTTAGTGTCAAGCTGACTGATGGTCAGGTCAAGAAATTGATATCAAAATCCGCTAAAGAATGTGGAACCACAATAACGTTGAAACCAGCGCAGATGTCCGGCGGTACACATAAAATATCATTGACGGATCGTCAAATAAGACATTTCAATGATGCGCTAAAGAAACGGCGAGGGGTTCAAATTGTATTTTCAAAGGCTGCAGTCGCCAATATGATAACATCAGGTGGTATATTTCCATTGTTAGCCGCAATACTTAGCATTGATTGCAGCTGCTGCCCCGGCGGTGGCGAAAGCGGCTGCGTTGGGGCCGTTGATACAGCTGCAGGGATGGCGTTGAAAAGGCAACTGGACAGGGTTATAAAAAAAAGGAAAGGGTCTAAGACTACCAGGAACTCCATATTCATGGTACAGCGGGAGATCCGTTCACGGATCAGGTCTGAGAATACCAGGAACGGTTTATTAGTTGAAAGCCCAATTCTTCCCATGTCCAATTTTGATTTAATTGATGCTGCTAAAAAACTAGCGAAAAAAAAACTTCAGAGGTTTTTTTTATGAAAGATCAGTTGCCGAAACAACCTCAACGCGTTGAAACCGGTATCATCAATCTTGATAACAGTAACGGATCGGGAACTCACTGGGTTGCATTTGCGATCGATCCGCGTGGGTTAGTTTATTTCGATTCATATGGGTTAGCCCCACCGAGCGAGTTTATGAGGTATATAAATTCTTCGATGAAACTCAAAGAGTTTCCGATTTTTTATTCCACGCTGCAAACATAACAATTAAATGATCCACCGATATGCGCCGTGAAGTATTAAATGTCCTCGCGGGGATTACATCGTCACAGAAACCACCTCATCTGGTTGTAAATGAATACACGAGTGGGAAATTACAAGGTAATTTTAGAGAATCAATAAATTGAAAATACTAGAGCTTTTACAATAATGATTGATATTTGGGGAAGACCTCCGTCAATGTCGAAACCCACCGCAAAAAACATCTGCGGGTTCTATCGAGGATGTAAAAAAATATTTAAGATGAAATCGCTGAGACGTTGAATTTAGCAAGTGTCGACCCGAACGTAGTAGTTGTATTTCAAGATCTCCAGGGTAAATTGAAATCCAGTAATATATCCGCGGATGACATTTTGATACGGCAGAGCGATGCCGCTGAAAACTATATTGCGCTGAATTTCAGCGGCGGACGACTTAAAACCAGTAATATATCCGCGGATGACATTTTGATACGGCAGAGCGATGCCGCTGCAAACTCTATTGCGCTGTATTTCAGCGGCGGACGACTTAAAACCAGTAATATATCCGCAAATGACATTTTGTTACGCAGAGCGATGCCGCTGAAAACTCTATTGCGCGTTTATTTCAGCAGCGGACGACTTAAAACCAGTTATATATTTGCGGATGACATTTTGATACGTCAGCGGAACGGCGCTGAAAACTCTATTGCGCTGTTTTCCAGCGACGGACGACTTAAACCAGGCGCACTTGTGTCTACGATCACCGACGCAATTGCCGCCCAGGGCCGTGATCTGGATGATTATATTCGAGGTTATAATACTTTTCGCAAAAATGTCGTACGTAAATTCTTTGGAACCCCTCTTGTGGTTGGCATGACTCTCGCTGAAATCAAAGACCTTCTGAATTTATTCTTTTTTTAACACGGAGAAGGGGAGGATAATGACGGCTGCCGAAATCAAGGCAGATTATCTCGAGATTTACACGGGTATTTCTAAACTAATAAAAAATTTTGAAAGGGTACAAAAGCCCACTAACGAAGTCGTTGGTACGTTTTTTGGATCCCCACTTGTGTCCCGGCTACATCTACGATGACTCTCAAAGATATTAACATGTTTATGGTGAGACAAACAACACTTGATACCATCGGGGATAAATTTTTGGGGAGAACACCTGTGCCTGAAACCACATCTCTGACAGGCCCGACCCTCGATGAAATTAAAAAAGCTATTGACGAACAAAAGCTCACCAGCGAAATTGTTAATAAGTTTTTTGGAACGTATGGCCCCCAAGATATCACGACAAAATTTTATCACATCGACCTGTATCTTAAAGACCAAGAACAGCTTAAAATCAGAGACCTTCTGACTTCATTCTTGTCTAACAAAAGGAAGAGGGGGGGTGATAGATCCTGCCAGAATCGCGGTAACTTATCTCGATATTTACGACGATCGTCTTAAACTAAAAGAAAAATTTGAAAAGGTAAAAATTCCGCATCCAGGCATGGTCGTTGAAAATATCGTGTATACGGTCGATCATGGAACCATGGATTGGAGAAAAGATGTGTATATTACATTGCCCATCGTTCTCTGGGGTGTCGCAGCGAGGGAGGGCGATGGCTACAGGCCAACATGGGTTGATGGTATCTACAGGCTAACGTGGGTCTCTATCGATCAATGTAATATGATCGCGGACGGTAAAACTTACTCTGGTGGCACCGCGACGTTAATTATGAAGGGTAACGAACAAAACTTTAATGTCGTCGCGGTTGATAGCTCCACCATTAGATCAAAAATAACTTGGTGTTTAGAATTTTTAGATGATTTTTCCGGCTGAAGCTACTATACCTATAGGCCCGCAATTCCCCTTCCACCCCGGCCCGATGGCGAGTAATTGAAAACACTAGCGGGTTTTAAATAGTAATGACATCGACGAAATCAATTGAACCGATAATAGTCCCAGAGGAAACACAATCGCATCGATATCGATATGATACCGTGAAAGAATTTTCCGCGAACTTGAGATCCCTTTCTGAGCGTTATCATGAAAAAAAGTATCGCCGGAATGTAACAATCATCGACATCACCGTATACTCGGTGTCCGGTGTGATGGCCAGCGTCGGAGTTGTTTTGTCGACGGTGACCATGATGGCTCCAATTGCAGTTCCAATCGCTATCTCCGCGGCGACAACAATCGCGGCAGTCGCCACCGCGATAACTAGAAAGTTATCATCGTGTTCTCAGAAAAAACTCGCCGACTATACAGCTCGGTACAGAGTGGTATTTGACGCGTACTTTAAATTATCTGAGTTGATCTCGCTGTTGATAGATAAATAGTTCAATAGCTGAATTTTCCGCGATGACCGAGTTGTATAACTCCGCGATGATGAAACTGGAAATTGAAGACGGAGTTAACAATAATGTCACTCGAACTGCTTCAACGAATCGCGGAGAATACCACTCAGATACGAACAAGCATGATATCAATAACATCAACAAACCCACAATTTAGTGTGAACTTCCCTTCTCCGATTCCAGTGCGCGAGATCGCGCTGGCAAAATTGCGAGTATATTATAGGTGGCCTAATATCAGATCGGTTGCATTTGGCGGTCAGCAATCCAATAACTCGTTAAGGTTTTTGTGGAATAAACCCGATGGTACTCCAGCGTGGGAAATTGTTTCGTAACCAACTGGGTCGTACCAAATTGAGCAAATCGATTCTGAAATTCAGCGTAGAATAAAATCAATCACTGGAAAAGAATCAAAAATAGCTATTAAAGTTCTTGAACCGAAGCTCTCGTCGTCGATCGAAAAAAGCACAGAGGGATACGCTGTAGATATATATAACAGCTCGTTAAGAACAATGTTAGGATGGCCTGAAAAACCGACGGAAAAATCCCCCACCAACTTAACCACAGACGTACAATCATATCATGAAATCAATCCCGGATATCGAGATGATTTATCTGATAAAAAAAAGGAAAAATCGCCGATAGATTTATATTTACCAACAAAAACAGATTGCAATGGGATTTTATCATTAAAAGAACAGCTGACTCATTTGTTACTATTTCATTTACGCTAACTGACGTCACTGGTTTTTTTAATGAAATTAATCAATTACATAAAACACAACTAGAACAACTACGGCAAACAAATTCACAAAAACACGTTGAAATACTAAATCAGCTTGTATCTGACATGGAATATATAAATGAACTAATTATTCAAACAATAACCAATGACAACAATAATGATAATGATAATGATAACCAATAAACAACGATTCATAACCGATTACAACATAACAGAAGCCGATCTGCGTAATTTCAAATTTCCCGGATACAACGCTGAGGAACTAAAAAAAATTGTTAGAAACAATATCAAGGTATTACAAACACCAGATTGAACTGTCTTCCTCAAGTATAATAATGACCCAGATGACGGCGGTAGGCATATTGCCCCGCATAATGTGAATATTTCATCGGTGATTGCGCTCAAGTTAGTATGTGATGCTATCGAAGGAAGCAATCAAATTAATCAAGAGCAATCAAATCAAGCTCATCAAGGATATATTCTTTATTCATTTGCACCAACAGCTCCTCCAGGATGGTTAATTATTGAGGATCCAACTAATCCCGTCTATATGCGATGCCATAATAATTCGCTAACGAGAATTAATTTCCGACTCACCGACCAGTCAAATAATTTGATTGATCTACAAGATGAGGTGTTAGCGATTAGTTTGTTTGTGAAATCCTGTTAACCCATAGCAGCAGGGGGTGCGATGACAACATCGTTGCGACCCCGATGATTGAAAAATCGTTAAGTCTCCGTTTGTCAAAATGGGGACTTATTTTTTTTTGTTTAAAATATAAGATTTCGTAGGAGGGCTCTATTTTCCGCTTTGAGGCTTCAATCAATTTTGTCGGAAAAAGTTGTGAGATATCCCTCCCCCCCCCCCCCGCTGCTACACTTCATTTGGAGTTTTTAGTTGCATTTAACAGTTAATTTGGTATTTTTAGTTGCATTTAACAGTTAATTTGGAGTTTTTAGTTGTATTTAACACTTTATTTGGTGTTTTAAGTTGCATTTAACAGTTAATTTGGTGTTTTTATTTGCATTTAACACATGATTTGGTGTTTTAGTTGCATTTAACAGTTAATTTGGTGCTTTTAGTTGCATTTAACAAATAATTTGATGTTTTTACTTGCATTTAACAGTCAATTTTGTGTTTTTAGTTGCATTCAACACTTCATTTGGTGTTTTTAGTTGTATTTAAGAGTCAATTTGGTGTTTTTAGTTGCATTTAACAGTTAATTTGTTGTTTTCAGTTGCATTTAACAATTGATTTGGTGTTTTTAGTTGCATTTAACAGTTAATTTGGTGTTTTCACTTGAATTTAACAATTAATTTGGTGTTTATAGTTGCATTTAATAGTTAATATGGTGTTTTTAGTTGCATTTAACAGTTAATTTGGTGTTTTTAGTTGCATTTAATAGTAGATTTGGTGTGTTTAGCTGCATTTAACAGTTAATTTGGTGTTTTTACTTGAATTTAACAGTTAATTTGGTGTTTATAATTGTATTTAACAGTTAATTTGGTATTTTTAGTTGCATTTAACAGTTAATTTGTTGCTTTTAGTTGCATTTAACAGTTAATTTTTCAGTTTTTAGTTGCATTTAACAGTTTATTTGGGGTTTTTGGTTGCATTTAACAGTTAAGTTGGTGTTTTTAGTTGCATTTAACATTTCATTTGGTGTTTTTAGTTGCATTTAACAGTTGATTTGCTGTTTTTAGTTGCATTTAACAGTTAATTTGGTGTTTTTAGTTGCATTTAACAGTTAATTTGGTGTTTTTAGTTGCATTTAACAGTTGATTTTCTGTTTTTTGTTGCATTTAACAGTTAATTTGGTGTTTTTAGTTGCATTTAACAGTTAATTTGTTGTTTTTTAGTTGCATTTAACACATCATTTGGTGTTTTAGTTGCATTTAACAGTTAATTTGGTGCTTTTAGTTGCATTTAACAAATAATTTGATGTTTTTACTTGCATTTAACAGTCAATTTTGTGTTTTTAGTTGCATTCAACACTTCATTTGGTGTTTTTAGTTGTATTTAAGAGTCAATTTGGTGTTTTTAGTCGCATTTAACAGTTAATTTGTTGTTTTCAGTTGCATTTAACAATTGATTTGGTGTTTTTAGTTGCATTTAACAGTTAATTTGGTGTTTTCACTTGAATTTAACAATTAATTTGGTGTTTATAGTTGCATTTAATAGTTAATATGGTGTTTTTAGTTGCATTTAACAGTTAATTTGGTGTTTTTAGTTGCATTTAATAGTAGATTTGGTGTGTTTAGCTGCATTTAACAGTTAATTTGGTGTTTTTACTTGAATTTAACAGTTAATTTGGTGTTTATAATTGTATTTAACAGTTAATTTGGTATTTTTAGTTGCATTTAACAGTTAATTTGTTGCTTTTAGTTGCATTTAACAGTTAATTTTTCAGTTTTTAGTTGCATTTAACAGTTTATTTGGGGTTTTTGGTTGCATTTAACAGTTAAGTTGGTGTTTTTAGTTGCATTTAACATTTCATTTGGTGTTTTTAGTTGCATTTAACAGTTGATTTGCTGTTTTTAGTTGCATTTGACAGTTAATTTGGTGTTTTTAGTTGCATTTAACAGTTAATTTGGTGTTTTTAGTTGCATTTAACAGTTAATTTGGTGTTTTTAGTTGCATTTTTACAGTTAATTTGGTGTTTTTAGTTGCATTTAACAGTTGAATTGCTGTTTTTAGTTGCATTTAACAGTTAATTTGGTGTTTTAGTTCCATTTAACAGTTCATTTGGTGATTTTAATTGCATTTAACACTTCATTTGGTGTTTTTAGTTGCATTTAACAGTTGATTTGCTGTTTTTAGTTGCATTTAACAGTTAATTTGCTGTTTTTAGTTGCATTTAACGGTTAATTTGGTGTTTTTAGTTGCATTTAACAGTTAATTTGGTGTTTTTAGTTGCATTTTTACAGTTAATTTGGTGTTTTTAGTTGCATTTAACAGTTAATTTGGTGTTTTTAGTTGCATTTAACAGTTAATTTGTTGTTTTTTAGTTGCATTTAACACATCATTTGGTGTTCTAGTTGCATTTAACAGTTCATTTGGTGTTTTTAGTTGCATTTAACAGTTAATTTGGTGTTTTTAGTTGCATTTAACAGTTGACTTGTTGTTTTTAGTTGCATTTAAAAGTTAATTTGGTGTTTTAGTTGCATTTAACCGTTCAATTGGTGTTTTTAGTTGCATTTAACATTTAATTTGGTGTTTTTAGTTGCATTTAACATTTAATTTGGTGTTTTTGTTGCATTTAACACTTCATTTGGTGTTTTTAGTTGCATTTAACAACTAATTTGCTGTTTTTAGTTGCATTTAACAATTAATTTGGTGTTTTTAGTTGCATTTAACAGTTAATTTGGTGTTTTAGTTGCATTCAACAGTTACTTTGATATCTTTAGTTGCATTTAACAGTTAATTTGGTGTTTTTAGTTGCATTTAACCCATGATTTGGTGTTTTTAGTTGCATTTAACAGTTAATTTGGTGTTTTTAGTTGCATTTAACATATAATTTGGTGAATTTAGTTGCATTTAACAGTTAATTTGTTTTTTTTAGTTGCATTTAACAGTTAATTTAGTGTTTTTGTTGAATTTAACACATGATTTGGTGCTTTTAGTTGCATTTTACAGTTAATTTGGTATTTTTAGTTGCATATAACAGTTAATTTGTTGTTTTTAGTTGCATTTAACAGTTAATTTGGTGTTTTAGTTGCATTTAACAGTTAATTTGGTGTTTTTAGTTGCATTTAACATATAATTTGGTGAATTTAGTTGCATTTAACAGTTAATTTGTTTTTTTTAGTTGCATTTAACAGTTAATTTAGTGTTTTTGTTGCATTTAACACATGATTTGGTGCTTTTAGTTGCATTTTACAGTTAATTTGGTATTTTTAGTTGCATATAACAGTTAATTTGTTGTTTTTAGTTGCATTTAACAGTTAATTTGGTGTTTTTAGTTGCATTTAACAGTTTATTTGTTTTTTTTAATTGCATTTAACAGTTAATTTAGTGTTTTTTGTTGCATTTAACAGTTAATTTGGTGTTTTAGTTGCATTTAACAGTTAATTTGGTGTTTTAGTTGCATTTAACTGTTAATTTGGTGTTTTTAGTTGCATTTAAGAGTTCATTTGGTATTTTTAGTTGCATTTAACAGTTAATTTGGTGTTTTTAGTTGCATTTAACATTTAATTTGGTGTTTTTAGTTGCATTTCACACGTCATTTGGTTTTTTTAGTTGCATTTAACAGTTGATTTTCTCTTTTTAGTTGCATTTAACAGTTAATTTGGTGTTTTTAGTTGCATTTAACTTCCAACAGACAGTTAATCTACTGAATAGTGATAGATCAAATATTGGTCGAAAGCTCTTTAAAGCTTTTAAAAAGATTTGAATTATGTGTCATTTCTATGTTTGGTTAATATTATTGTAGCCAACAGCAGATGCCTGATTTGATTAAGTGGATATAGTCACGTAAAATCAGAAGTTGCTTTATACACACACACACACACACACACACACACACACACACACACACACACATATATATATATATATATATATATATATATATATATATATATATATATATATATATATATATATATATATATATATCCACTTTCAAGCTTTTCGACTAATCCTATATTTTAGTTCAGTTAAATCAACTATTAAAATTGTTTCCACACTGGAAGTATTTATATTATCACAATTGGTACTCATCACGATAATTTTATATGATCTAAAAAATAAATGCATGTTATATGTATTGTTTAATGAATTTATTGTGTTTACCGCAAATGCCAATTATATCTGCTGGTACTTCCGTGTGCGTTAATATCGGAATACGATATAGGAACTCTAATTATATATATATATATATATATATATATATATATATATATATATATATATATAATTTTCTGAAATTGCTTTTCCATTTCGTAAATTCGTAAAAATAATTCCATCTACGTTGTAATTGTTCCACTTATATTAACGGTAATGATAATTTAACTGGTACAAAGTTTAGACAAAAATGGGTTATCGTTCCTTAGGTCTTACGGTGCATATTCATCAAATATGCATCTAACGTTATAGTGCAATCTGTTAATATAAGCTGTAAATCTTCGTTTTATTTACTGTTTTTTTTTCCAATCGTTTTTACTTTTGAATTTACTTTACCAAATATCATGAGCAAATAAAGTTTTCAATGAAGAACTTTATAACTGAATGGTTATTATTTTCGCGGGCAATGTACAGCGATCGATTCATGTCGAGTACAAAATACAAGTCTCACAACGTCACACTATGTGTTCAAACTAGGACAACCCACAACGTATTATAGATGATGTGATATTCCATTTGCAAGGCGGCTCAGGCGTAGCAAGAAATAATGACCAATATATACATAAAAATAATTACCGTTGTAATCAGCACAGCAGGATTTATACCTTACAAGCTGATTAAGTTAACAGTTGAAAAATACGGAATGTCGTATCAGGCATAGCGTATTCAGTAGTAGTAGTATACATTATGGTGATGGTGTCAGTAATAGCAAGGGATAGTACTGTTGCAAAGAGTGACGAAGGATGAAATCTAAAATCATTAGAACCAGAAATAAAATTGAGATCGTACTAGTAACATGTAACTCATTATAGAGAAATGTATGGGACTCATTAGCTCAACTGTTAAGGAGCAGAACTCGTAATCCAACTGTTTCGGATTCTGTACCCGTCTATAGTTTTCTTGGCAGTGTAATTACGTAAACCCGTGTAAATGCTAAAATTAATTTTAAGTCCATGATATGATATAGATAATAATGTTTTATCGTTATGTTACCGGAAAAGAAAATCATTATGATATGAACACAACTATCAATCTTGCGTTCCTCGTCATAATATCTGATGTATTTCCGTAACATTTTTAAATAAAACATTATTATTAGAAGTAGCTTTATTATTATTATTATTATTATTATTATTATTATTATTATTATTATTATTATCTACATCACACATACATATGTATAACTCTTGTCCTTTCCACATTATCATCATAACCATCCCGAAATAAATATAATCAAGATGTTCCTCATATATTTGAGTTTATTGAATATAATAAGTACTCATGGCTTGGTGATAGTGCCATGTACTAAATTTATTTCCAAATAACAAAGAGACAAAGTAGTATAAGTCATCTGCGACATACGAAAATATGTTTAGGCAACGATCATGTTAAAAGTGAATTTCTATGATTTTTCATCGATCCAATTTTTATCGTTATCATTTTTAAAGTATTTGTAATTGTAGTAAATGACGATTGTTTAATGCCTGTGAATTGCATTACGTTTTACTTTATAATGATATATTACAGTGATTTCAGCTTTATTCAACGCTTGACAGTTAAGTAACATTGCGATGAACAGAAGTTATTTATAGCAAATCGCTGATGTTAACAAACGCTAACAAGGCCTACATATTGCAGCCGTCAGCAGCATTTGGAGTATAGGGTGGACAGCATTTTACCCAAAGGTCTCTCTTCTCGCTTACATAACACCAAAATTTAAAATTATTCCTAATTTCTTCATGAAGTCCGCACGGAAATTCCGGAATACACGTTTGTCCATGTTCCGCCGTAAAACTAGGTTGACTACATGGTTTGTGAGTAATGGTTCCAGAGTTGCACCACGTGTGCCACCGTCCCCTTTGGGCGCACTGATCACTGCAACAATAATCCCATCTGTTGCTTGCATCTACATAACACCACCGGTACTCATAACCGTAAAAACCGCATTCATGGCCAGCCCTACATTTGGTGTTGCCAACAGTGTACAAGTCGCGAAACGGCTTTTCTGTGTAAATGCTCTGGCAGAAAGCAAGCAGCACCATGACGAGCAGATGCAAAATGTAGTCCATGATGCTACAATGATCTGGAATAGAATACAACATTAACCAGTTAGTAACCATTTGAACTCAAGCTTTTTTGATATTTGAATTATGTGCTCCTCGATGAAATGTATATTTATCAATTTCAGTTTTAAAAATCACCTCTCAAGTCAAAGCGTCTAATAAGTAAAAAAGCCAATTGGTTATATACTAATTTGATTAAATTTGCTTGCAAACTGTTTAATTCCCCGTGTCAAAATTAAATTGTTCTAGGCAACTGACACTTCAGATGGCCTTAAAACACACCTGAATCATTAATGCATGCATGTCTGTCTGCCTTCCTTCCTTCCTTCCTTCCTTCCTGTATGTGTGTGTGTGTGTTTGTGTGTGTGTGTGTGTGTGTGTGTGTGCGTGTGTGTGAAAGTGCCAAGTAGGAGCCAAAGGTAGGCGACCTAAGCCTAAAGAAGTATCATTGCTTAGCTAGCCGGATATATTACCTTCCTAGGACAGCCGATACACCCCAATGTCATATACAATTGCTGCCGTTAACGAAACAATGTTTACGGGAGAATGAGAACTCTGTGAAAGGTTCCCTTGGTACACTTTCGTTTTGAGCGGCCGAGGAAGTGTCGTTTTTAGTTTATAAATGAAAACAACACTGACAGAGGTTATTGTAAATGTTCCTATGGCACCCTTATCTATTATTGCACTTGCTGTATTAATTCCCGTATGTGTATCCGATGACACATTAATTGTACTCCTGAGAGGAGGGTCAATCTATAGATACTTTTGACTTCAGCGGTAATATTAATAATATTATTTTGAGGTGTCCAGTCGAAAGATCCTTGATGTGTCGAGTACACGGTATTATTGTTTTATTTATGTGGTATTTTGATTTTATCAAGCCGGTTCGCGATAGCAGGAAAATCACTAAAGATAATGCCATGTTTTTCTTTAATTGCACCAATATTTGTTTTAATGTCAGAGAGGTTCATTAGGACAAAGAAATTATCCATGGTTTCATCCGAATTTATAAAGTTCCAACGAAAATTTCTAAATGCGCCTACATGAACATTTTACTCTGCAAGCAACGTTGATAGTTTACCATCTGTAGTTTCATGCTCAGCTTGCAGCATTACTAGTTTACCATCTGTGGTTTTATTATCCATATGTATTTCAACTACGGCTTGTTTGATTTTCATTGTTTTAATTTTTCTTCTCTCTGACTTTATTATTTTCTTCGTTGTTTTTGTTCTTCCATATTTTGTCGTCGTAATTCTTCTTTTCGTTGTGTTTGTTCTTGTTTTAGTTGTTTGTTTGCTTCTTCATAATGATTATATACTGTTTTCCACCTCATCGATATATAATGTATATCTTGGATCCTCATTATCAATTCGATTTGTGGTAGTTTTAGTTAGATAAAATACATCAGCCCAATGGCACGCATCTCTGATACATATGTTATGTCATGGTTTGAACCTTTAGTTTGTATTGTAATATACCGTAGCAGCAAAATTAATATTTTTTTACCATTATCGATATATGCTAAAGCCTCTTCGGTAAATTTATTTCGTAATTCTTCGACTATTTCTTCATCTGTTTTTTTTTCGGACCGGATTGAGATTTTGCTGGACAATGAATATTTTTTAAAATCTCGGATGTTTGTTTAGTTTCCTTTGCGATTATTTCAAGCTAAGGAAGAAAACCTTTTTTATTTCTTTTCCTTTTCCGTATGTATCCTCTTTAGTAGCTGTAGTCACTGGTTTGAATAATTGTTCAGCACCTATTGCAAAATCATCTTGAGGTTCCTGTCGAGCTTGCAGTTTATCTCTAACACAATATCTTAAAGGGATAATTCTCTTTATTGCTTTTAACCGCTCTCGATCCAGTCCAGTTGTTAACAATTATTATACCAATTTTGTTATATGATATGATTTAATTGTAGCAGCAAACCACCCCAATACAACAAAGGCAATTCCTGTTTTTTCGATTTTGCAACAAAAAAGGATTTTCATAGTGATTTTATCACCGAAAAGATCTTTACAGTATTTTACTTCCGTGTTACGCGGCGCAAAAAATTAACATATCTAGTTGCAATATTATTACCAAGAAGGCAATCAAAATTCCTAGTAGTGCTTTGTTCTGTTTGTTTTCAAACTTACTAGCAGCGTGTTACTTTATTTCGTTTTTAAGTTCATGGCAGTGTGTTGTTGAGTTTAATTAGCTTTTTAATGTCTTTATTTCTTGAATTTATAGTTTTTTAACTTCATATTGCCTACTGAAGTCAGCTCCAACGTTTTCGTCTGTGGTAAATAGCGGAATGAATTTATTTACATAGCTGTTATATGCTAAAGATTCGTTGACGGCCTGTTGTATTTTTTTTTTAAAAAACCCGTACAGGACGGGAGTATTTTTCTGTTATTTTGCGCTATATCTTCGAGATCTTGAAAATCATTTAAAATCTGATTCCAATCTGTTTTATCTGATAATTGTATTTCTTGTTTTTTTAAAATCCAAATTGAATTTATTATGTCATTTATATTTTCCTAATTCATTATATAATATATATATATATATATATATATATATATATATATATATATATATATATATATATATATATATATATATATATATATATATATATATATATATAAGACCCTATTTTAATTCCTAAAGTGCCTCTATATGCCAGAAGTCAAGAGGTCACATATATAAGATAACACAATCCCATGTGGTCCTCAAAGGTGCCTTCGCATCTGAGTGGGCCCAGGGGCAGCACGATACGCAATCCCCGTTTTGAGTTTCTAACCTGTCAAATAACAGTCAAAAGCCTCAAAAGGTCTGCTTAATGTATGACGACACAACATACATATCTTAATCAAGATGAAACCCTCGATATGTCATTGACAATTTAACAGGCTCAACGAGAGTACATAAAACATATACATTTATAAAGAAATATATACACTATATACAGTTATATACAAATGATTATGTAGGATGGCACATACAAATGATTATATTCAACTATCTACAAATATATAGGACAACACAGCACAAAGGATTATAGAGGATAACACAACACAAAGGATTATATAGGACAATCCAACACATACAGGGAGCCCTCCTCTACGTTCAACTGAAGTACTGTTCGTCATAAAAATCGCCCAGAGAGAATGCATAAACACAGTCACACATTGCAATAGTGTGACGGAGAGTGGTTTGCAGTTTAACTTCAATCATGGCTTGGAACACCAATAATAAAAACCGGATATATACTATATAAGCTGACTAATACACTCAAATCAACAACACCACTGGTGTGTGATTTTTAGTTTCATTTTTACTTAATCATAATTATTGACAGCATCTAAACAAAGCAAGATAACTGACAGAATTATTAAACATAATACTACTATAGTTGTAAATATTAGTTGTTTGACTTGTTTTCTGACAGAATAAAAAACAAAAATAGATCAGATAACGAATTGATTGATAATATATGATTATTCCCATAAGGTAATATAGCTATTTCCGTAACAACAACAAAATATTTATCTCTGCTACAGAATTATACACACATAACTACATGACTTACTTCCCTTTGATGTTAGGGTTTATACACACATTACTACATGCTTTACTTCCCTGTGGTGTTATACACACATCACTACATCAGTTATCTCCCTTCAGTGTTAGGATATTTCCTTTTATATAATATTCAAACCGAATTCTGTTCCCAGCTGGCTTGGAAAGAGCTGATTTAGTAAGATTTTCAGCTACTTTTTGTACCAAGGGTTGGCAAATCAAGGGGGTCTCCAATCCAGATTGTTGATCATAATACACACGAGTGGTCTAACGCAGTCACAATATTTCCAAGGGTTAGAAGGGAATTTTTTTGATTTTATTCACGCGGAAAGTTACAACTATCGTTTTGAAGACAAAGAGTGTGAATTCCATCAATTTGTAAGACCTAAAGGCGAAAAATACCGTACTGAACCTCTTCACGACGAGATAAGAAAACTAGCTCGTGGTTTTCCAACGGATAGCGACGAGGAATGAATTACTAACAAACTGTTGTACAATTCCGTCAGTTGCAGCTTATATCGCGAGAAACAAAAATCTGTGGAAACCATCAAGAGCTGAATTTGTCACAGATGTCCAAGCCAGTTGTGTGGAGTATGAACATGGTGATTATGGAATACTAAATATGACCTCGAAAGTGTTTTGTCGGTTGATAAGTTTGCATGTTATCCAGGCAGTTTTCTTGGGTATGGAGACTGCTCTGGGTATTTTAAACGACTTGGGCATCCCACCCACTCAATGACACGAGTTGAGACTAATGGGCCGAAACCAGATTTTGATCTAACCGGATTCGTTCGTGTAGTATCATTCAAGATTGCTAAAGGATGTCATCCAATCTGTTATGTTTGGCTCGGTAGACACAAATCTGAAAAATACTGGGTACCAATAGTGTCATTACGGTATACGATTGACTGTAAAATACTGAAATCACTGATTGTCTCCGATGCGATTATATCATATCACACGCAGACGAAAATTCGGTTACCTCAATCCTCTAGTGTATATAGTATAATTAACTATTACTAAAGAAAAGTTCCTTCCCTGGACAAAGAAAATAATGATTAAGCACCCAAGGAGATCTTTGAAGGCCGAAATAAACACACAAAGGGTCTCGGTAGAAGAATAATTGGTAAATTCACCCAGGGTAAAGCACATGGTCACAAGCGACAATATTCACGATTATTTCTAGATGATGCTGGATACGATTTTATAATCACGGATGTAACATCTAGAGGTATTTATGTCAGTCGTAAAGATGCTTTCTTGTCCGATGGAACAAAATTCGGTACAAGTGTTACTTACATAAATGAAGAACGTCCTCAATACACACATCGTCTAAGCTGTATATGGTTCTATCAATTTGCATTCGATTATAAATAAATTTCGTGAATTTGCGCCAAGAGTCGATACTGATTCATTTTATACAGATATCAAACATAGCAAAGCAGTGGCTTAATTTACAAATTCCGACGAATGTTGGGGATAATGGAGAATAAAAAAGAAATGTTGCACGATTATTCTAAATCAACAGATGTTGCGATTGAAATCAATTACATCAAAAAATAAACAGACTTTGAAATTATCGAAAATTTCTTCGTTTTCCGATCCAAAATGTAAATATAAAACCAGTTACTTACATAGCTGTTGCGGGACAGAGAAGACAACTCGTGTTATCGAATTATTTCAAGGGAAATAAAACATTAATGTGCTAACACCAACACACAGATTTGTAAGAGAGATAAAACAGCGAGGAGTTAATGCTTGCACTTATAACAGATTCTTTCAATGGAAAGGTGACGCATGGACTTCTGATGGAATGGGTAAGAAATATATTACTGAAATTATTTGAGATGAGATATGCACAGTATCGTTAGAGATATTAAAATTGTTAATCGGGTGGTTGTTATCGAAAAATACAGAATGTGTAGCGATCAAGTTCAATCACCATATTTGTCGGTTTGTCTCCGCATGATTGACTGAATAATTTTGTAGATCATTATAAAGAAATTAACACTGATCATAGATCTCTTGATAAAGAATTATGTGGATACAAGAAATTAATTAGTTTGCAACCGGATATAATCCAGTGAGAAATAGCACGTGAAATAATTTCAGAAACCCCATTATATGATTTTTGGGAAGCGTGGAGACCAAACGATTTTTTAGTTGCAAGTAGAAAGATAATCAGAGACACACTTAAGATGACGTTAATTAAAAGGATCAAAGAAAAATTCGCAACAATTTCAGTGCCATTGTGGTATAGGCCTACGAATACACGAAGACAGAATATCGAAGTTAATATTCCAGGACAGACTGACAAGCAGAATCTCGTATTAAAAAATATTGTGTCGGTTGATATCAGTGTTGTCGAAGATGCATTGCGCGCTGATAAATCTCCATGGACACTAGGATAAACAGCGAAGATACATTCTTCGCAGGGATTGACTATATCTGATACGATTGTTGAGATCCCAGATCGCATCGAGCGGTCGAATTTAGTGTATCTTGCAGTGTCCAGGGTTCAAAGAATAAATCAACTTCGAAGGATTCTTTTAGATGCAAATGCCACCAAAATCAGCGATGATATAATCAGAACAAAACTCGCTGGTTATAAACTACAGGATACAAAAAAAAGGAGAATTCGATTTTCATGCTGAATGTATAATTACGCTGACAGAACAACAGAATAATTATTGCGCGAACTGTAATAATATAATGTGTTGGCAGTATTCGGGTAAAGATCCTCGCCAATTTATCGTAGATAGAAAAGATAATTGTCGTGCTCATACCAGATATAATGTGATATTGACATGTCTTGAGTGTAACAGACGCAAAGGAGCTAGTTAAGACCACGCGGCAAAATTGGGTATCCTCGGGTATCACTTGTAATTGTTCACGTGTAAATCCACGCTGAGGAGCAGATTTAATGTAATCTATAGATTGCGGATCTTCCCGTGGATCTTGTTATGTTAGATATTTTATGTGTGGTAACACCCCAAATAGGATCAGTAGATATTTTGTTACCGCTTTCAAGTTCATCCGCCTCGTACAAATATCTTCCTTTGATATTGCCGAGTATTCGTTGTTTTGATAATACATTTTCTGTTTTTTGTACGGGTATATACATTTTTGATCGCGATAGCATGTTTTGTATTAATTGTTCGAGTAATTTAATTATTTAGCGCATCTATCACACCTGGTAATCTTTTGACCCATTCACGAATCGTTTATCTTGAATAAACACCTTCACGTATTGATATCCAAATAACCGGTCAGCAAGTGTCCGATCAAATTGTTAAGCAATTGCCTGATCGAGGTGTATTGCAGTATGTCCTCGTCCTAGCGTGGTATTATGATGCTTCAATATTGATAACACTGCACCCTGAAATTACTTGACATTACCAACTTGGATGAGATTTGGCCAATGCAGAGGACCTCGTAGTTATATTCTTTCAAACGCATAAGCTACTTCAGTTGGTGACTTAGTCGTCAATGCTTCAGCTTCTTTGTATGTTCTTGCAACGTCAACTACGGTTAGCGCATTATTGCATGTGTTCATTAACAGTATCGTGCGGCAGAAATAATATATCAGCATCATGAACTGTCTTAGGGACGCTGATATCAACATGTGCGATGGTAATTTGTTTAGGTAGAGGTAGGTATGTCTGCTATATAACTGTTTGGATAATCAATCTGCCGCGGTGATATTTATTTCTAATTTTTGCGGTGTTAATGAGTTTATTGTGTGTTTTTTTACCCCGCAAGTGTCCTTTTGGGGAATAATAAATTACATGTTGTTATTTAATTACCAGCACCATGCATTAATGTACTTTTCATCGCTGATTATATCAACCACGAAGCTATTTTTTTATATAATTCAATGCATAAATAAATTTCACATCTGCGATATATCGTGTAGCAGATTGTTACTTTTATAAGCAACATCATGAACATGACATGTCTTATCAATAACGTTTATTGGATATTCGCCGAGTCGGGATTGGTCTTGTCCATCAAGTCTGATGTCTAGTCTGGTTTCAGGGCCACAATAACTATACTCTGGACGGTGTTATTCTCCTGGATATTTCCCCAATGGAGTCCCGTGAAGTTTTGTCAATTTTCCTGCAATATTACGTCCTCGTTTTTAATAGTCATTACCCGATTTCATAGAAACAAATCTAAATTTGTTATTACTACATTGTACACACCTATCAGCAAGTGTTATTGCTTGTTGTAATTGTTTGTGCTAGTACGCGTCTTACATTTAACACAATGTACATCCATAATTTATTTATAATAACATGAATGTTAATGATTTGTCGGCGACATAAACTCAAGAACCCGTTAAGCATCATGCAGCGCTACCAAATTATATTTGAATGATTATAATTGGACTATCTGGAAGTGGCAAGACGTAGTTGCTACTTAATTTGATAACTAGATGAATGAAATGGGATACATTATATTTGGTAGCACCTAGTATAGAGGATCAGCCATTTTATGACATGTTAGATGATTTTAACGAGAATGCAAAATTGGAAATCGACGAGGATATTATTGAATTTATAACCGATATCGAAAAAGCACCGAGTGTTGATTATATTGATGGAAATATTTACAATCTAGTTGTGCACGATGATACGATGTTAGACAATCAAAAAATTTCTTCTAGGGTATTTTCCAGAGGTAGATATATTTATGTTACTCAACGATATACACAAATACCAAAATTGATCAGGGGTAACTGTAATATTCTTGCTGTATTTAATGGAGTTAACACATATACGGTACGAAATATTCACCAGACCGGTTGCCCTGGATATATGGATTATAATCTCTTTTGAAATTTCTATAGTCACGCTCAGTCAATCCTACATGGATTTCTAACGATACATTTGCATGACCCTGGATCAAGATATAGTATCGGACTTGATAAAATATTCGGTTGAAACCAAAACTGTCATTTATTTTGAATTAGTTTTGGTCTGCCAACCCTCTTTCCGTAGTGGCTTCATTTTTTGTTTTAAATCTAGGTCTATTTACTCTATCTGAGTAGATATTGTGTATGTGTGTGTGTGTGTGTGGAACACATGGTCTGTTCACCCTTCCTGCTCCTCCTTCTTCACAACCAAAGTCTATCTTTAGGAAATATTCTTACAACACCATACGCATTACTATCCAGCAGAAGCTCCGTAGGATGCAAAACACATGGCTGACAATAAAAAATAATGTGATCCAATGCTACGCAGACCAGCTGACATGAAGAACTTCTACAATTACCTGAAATAAATGTTTGGACCTACATCCTCTGGATCATCAAGCTCCTCAGCACCGATGGAGGCAAACAGATCGTCAACGATGGGCTGAACACTTTGACAGCTTCCAAAATCATCATCCATCAATGATCAAGCCATAAGGAATCTAAAACAATTACTCATGAACGATGCACTGGATGACCCAAAAACCTTGTTGACGACGCAGAAAGTGTTACGTCTGCTCTATAGCGGCAAATAGCGTGGTTCAGACTTAATCGACTCATATCATATTTTTATTCCAAAATTATTGTGCGTCTGTAAAACAAATCTAGCCATAACAAATTAGAGTTGTTCTGTCTTGGGTGTTAGACAGCTTGTTCAGCTTTTTGAGATTATACTGTTATGTGAGAATTTACTGACAAATCCAACCTCGCAAATGACATGAACTTCATGGGTGCATTTATCTTAAGGATTGACTGGTCAAAACATGTACCGTGTGTGGTCTTTCTTGAAAACGGAGAAGGGTACCGAAACATCAGTTATAACAAAACTAGTAGTTTCTTATCTTAGAGTTGTGTTCGCTTGCACGTGATTTAGTAACTCACTTGAAACTTGTAATTGATATGGTCAAGTGATTTGACTCAAAAGATAAGTTTTTACTAAGCCAATCACACGTGTATGAACTGAATGAAACGTCCATTAGAAGTAGTAACGTGAGATATTTTTATCTTCTTACAATACATGCGTTTTTAATAAGCATACGTGGCAGTCAAATGTAAACAAAACGTTTAAAATTGTGTATGAGTGGAAGTAACACATAATGCCTTAATACATCGGATGCACATGTAGCCACGAGCATTGATTTCGGCACGATTGTATAATTCCAGGTAGAGTTAAATATACTGTACAATTCGATCAGCAGAAAAAAATCATGGTGTATCTATGTAACTACTCTGAATATAACTATTTCCAGAATACAGTGTATCCGGAAACACTGACATTTGTCATACACATTCGAATAGTTAGATGGGTATAAAGATCGGTAGTTAACGCTTATGTCATAACATAGTTGTTGCTTTAAAATAATGGAATTCGTCAATGAAAACATCTTGCAAGTTTGACATTAAATCACATAACATTCATGTGCTGGTAAGTGGTTTGAATGGAGAAAATGTCTGATGCAGTATTGATGTAACGTAAACACTTACCTAAATGATATTTACCCTGGCTTATGTTGAACTCTTCAGAAAATGCCAACAAGTCCGCTCCAGATCACCATCTATTCTTTATATCAGTGACACTGGTTATACATATATATATATAGTCAAATAATGACGTCACTAAGCTGTGCAGTCGTGTTTCTTAGACACGGTAAATCGGTCTTGACACCTGCCTATCCCAGATCGAACACGTCCACTTTTTGTTTAATATTACATGACCTCACAGAGATTCGGACAAAATATAAACGCATTTGTATATTTAGATTCTAATATATATCTCTGCATCATTTCTCTCTCTCTCTATTTTTCTCTCTCTCTCTCTCTCTTTGTCTGTGTATGTATGTATATCATAACATTATTCGAAAACACAATACCTTTAACACAAGATAATTACATTATATTAACTCGTACACGTTTTTACTTCATCAGGTACGTTAGGTACACTTATGTGTGTCATTCTGTGTTAATTGTAGATACTGTTGAAGGCTGTAGGGCTTTCGTTCTTATGATTGCAATCTGAATCGTTCATATTAAGTTTAATATTCTGAATGATCCTTTTGAATACTTTTTGGCAACTGTTCTACAACTTACGATGTTGTATAAAGTAAAGTTTAAATTGTATTGTTTTCACGCACGCGTTGAAAATTAAACTCGAGCAAAAGAGTGACTGATTCACATATATGTATGCTCCTTATGTCATCTGTTTCTCAAAATTGTTCTCAAATGGGATTAAGTTTAATATAATTATGACCAAACCCAATCTTTAAAAAAAATTCGATTTTAGGCATGTCATTTTGTTTTTTAGATACTTACTAGCGTAAGTTAAACTATAAAATAGGGAATGCCTTCCGTAGACTACGAATAAACTAAATATCTTCATGAGAGCATTTGCTTACGGGATATTTCACTAATTTCATTTTTGTTGTGTGCGTTTGTAATTTATTATCCCTGTTTGATAAATATCTGATTCTAATCATGACATCAATGTTTTCTTACACTTATGTCAATGTGGAAGTTTTAAACTTCACTATAAACACATAGTTATGATATCAACTCACTCCCTAACGTCAGACATATCTGTTGCACAAAAATGTCATTTTGTAATTTTCAAATTATATAACAAACAACACAAACATAATTATTTCATTTAATATTAGTAACTGATGATTCAATTGTATGGATGCCTGGGGATATGAATCTTTTTTGAAACGGATATATGTTTTTCTTTTGAATATTATGACAATTTTGTATTAGCAATAACAGTAAAATCAATAATATTACTAATACTACAACCACTGCAAATAATACTACTACTACTACTACTACTAATAATAATAATAATAATAATAAAAATAATACAAAGATATTTATGCTCCTATTAACTGAAAAAAAAATTAAAACAAACCCTCTTGCTCCGGAAAATTAAAACATTGGCATTTTAATTACATACTTACACACACACACACAAACACACACACACACACACACATATATATATATATATATATATATATATATATATATATATATATATATATATATATATATATATATATATATATATATATATATCATTATATGTATCTTGTCGTTTGCATTCCTACATGTAATACAATGAAATCATAACCTACACAAAAGCAGATATAAGAATATATTATGTTATAAATTTTTTGTAAAATATTTTAGCTTTGCTGATCATTTGTTACTCTTGTCCAGATGCATAAGTAACTGCATGTTATACATGATATTGGTGTGAGGTACTAGAGGTTTATATGGTACATATGATATTGTTGTGAGGTACTAGAGGTTTATGTGGTATAAATGATATTGGTGTGAGGCACTAGAGGTTTATGTGGTATAGATGATATTGGTGTGAGGTACTAGAGGTTTATATGGTATAGATGATATTGGTGTGAGGCACTAGAGGTTTATGTGGTATAGATGATATTGGTGTGAGGTACTAGAGGTTTATATGGTATAGATGATATTGGTGTGAGGTACTAGAGGTTTGTATGGTATAGATGATATTGATGTGAGGTACTAGAGGTTTATGCTTCCTTTATTATGCCTTACGTTAAGTAATTTCTATACCGGTACTTCCGTTACCTTTCCATGAGAACAAAATTTAAGCAGATTTCCCGATTAATCATACTTTTGACATGTGGCACTTATGCAAAAGTGGTGGCAAACTGGAAGTTTGTGAAAGATATACGATATATGTATCAAACCTTTAGGCAAATATAAAAGATGTTACTTACTAATGTATGTTAATTTGTTAATTGTAGCTATTTCTTTGTAAGAATGTAATTTTACCTAATATCTCCAGGAGAACGTGTGCTTAAGTGACAATTTATTGCTTGTTGAATGTTTTCATGTTAATGTGCCCTCTCTGATATATATCATGACAAGGTTTAACAGTCCTATGAAAATGACTCGTTTCTGTCTATAGTAAAAATATAATATATTGGCTTCAGTGTAAACATGTACATTATCAACAATCCCTCAAAGATCAGCATATGGTCATTCACTGGATGCCAGACACATTTTAATTATACTCATCCCACTTTAGTTTTAGCAGACATGGGGCATGCTGTCCCACCCAGTCACATTATCCTGACACCGGGCCTACCAGTCATAACACTAACCTCTTAATGCAATAGCGCCAACTGAGGCAGCTGTTAACAACATCTTTGAAAGACTTTGGTATGACTTGGTCAGATATTGAATAAGTATTAATACAATAAGAGAGAAGAATCCGATTTTTAGAAATATTAACATATTTGTAATGTCAATTCTTAATGAATATGCGTTTTGGTTAAACATTATGTTAAAAGCATGTCTGTAAGTGTAGCAATTAAAATTAATACTTTTAGAGTTGGGTAATAAGGTCAATTTTGTATATTCGCTAACCTAGATAAATACCATGCTATATGAGATACCTAAATAATGATGCTCTGGTCAAGAGACAAGGTAATGTTTAAAATAAGTGTTGATTAACCAATAGCGTGAAATATTCATCTGAATTTTACCATAATACAGTTTATATTATTCATTATTTTATTTAGTATAGATTGTTAAAAAGACACATACACACACACACACACACACACACACACATATATATATATATATATATATATATATATATATATATATATATATATATATATATATATATATATATACATATATACATACATAAAGATACATACGTATATACATACATATATATATAGATACATATATACATATATACATATATATATATATATATATATATATATATATATATATATATATATATATATATATATATATATATACACACACACATATATATAAATATATATATATATATACATATATATATATATATAAATATATATATATATATATATATATACATATATATATATATATATATATATATGTATATATATATATATATATATATATATATATATATATATATATATATATATATATATATATATCTATCTATATATATATATATATATATATATATATATATATATATATACATATTTATATACATACATATATCCATATATGTATATATAGATATGCATATATATATATATATATATATATATATATATATATATATATATATATATATATATATATATATATATATATATATATATATATACGTATTTGTGATATAAGTCATTTATATTTATTTTTTTTTTTGTTAGATTGAAATTTGCCATTTTAAGTTTTAAGATTCATTCATTGAAGGAGCAGGGATGACCTGTACTTTACTGAAATAAAAACCAGGTGTTAACTTCATTTCTGACCTGGTTTCAGAGTTGTAAACAAGCTTTTAAATTGACTGGCTGCTTCCAAGGAAAAAATGGAGCTTTTGTATAAACATCTTCCTATGATAGTTGGGTCATAAGTTGTGTACGTGATTCTTTTAACGTAAATTTTGTTCTGATAGTTTATATATATATATATATATATATATATATATATATATATATATATATATATATATATATATATATATATATATATATATATTAAAATAATTTGCCAAGGAAAGTTTAATTCTAAACAAACTTGCAGCCACATCATCCCTGAAAACCCCGGAACCACATGGTAAACACTTCAAAGTTAATGCACTTAATTCGATTAATATAATAGCTTTATTTGCTGTTATTTTACATTGAATGTCAATTGGTATTAGTCTGGTTAGCCTCAAGCTGACACCTGTGAAAAAGGTTGGGCTAATATTAGAAAGCTGGTTAATCAAGAAGGAATTGTGGCACAGTTGAATTCGTATACAGTGTTAGTACATTTATTATGGCTACATTAAAGATGATTTCAGTGCTCGGCAGGATATTTTTCAGCGAGGACTGTAACCTGAATTAAGTTGAAAATACATATATAATATTAGACATTTCTTATACAAATACACACATATAAAATATATCTGTAGAGTTGATAGACCCTCTTTAGTTTATTACATAATTAATACCATAATTTAAATAGTCATTCTGTCAATGTATATATGTGCATTGTCATTTAACTGTTTCTTTTGTCATAAAATTGTAACTTTATTGCTGTGTATTTGAACAAATCATACTATTATAATTATTCCATTAAACTTTAATTATATTTGTATCGTCAACATCACTTAATTTCTCAAGTCCAGGTTATATTTTCACGATTGTTGAGTAACTGTTTTCTGTTTACCGACCATGTCTGACAAATATCATGACCGAGCAGTAGCCTCACCTTCCATGTAACCCTGCTAAATATATCAGTATTGTAGACGTAGTCAACATTGTGTGACTCATATGTGATGAACAAACGTTCCAATTTAAGACATAACGTTTTACAGTGTGCCAGCTAACCACAATACTCCCAATTTTCTTTCAACGTTAAATAACAGATTGTTACACTATTAACCTAAGCGTCTCAAATACCTTCAGTATAATCTGTTGACTATTTGGCTTTTGGGAATTTAATGTGGGTGTATGTGCAAATGCAGAATGGGTTAATATGGCTATGAACACATTTCCATCCGTTCCATCTGTTTCCATAATGATAAAAATAATAATACTTGATTGCCAATTCTGAGCTGTCCACGGGAAGATCTTAAACACCATTATAACTCACCACAGCACGATGAAAAATGGTATTTATATTATGTTATCGACCTACTACGGCGACTGTAATTGTTGTTGGTCGTAAAATCATCTAGCGGTAATAATGAAAAATGATATACTTGTGTATTTTCCATATAAAAATAAAACAATTATAATCGGGTGTAATTGGTTAAATTATAGTGGCTGATATATCTAAAAAGAAAAGTGTTGTATGAAATCGAACATTGCTATACCATAATTTATATGTGGCAAATAAAAATCGATTTTCAAATTTAAAACAAAGAGGGCCAAGCAAAGAATTTTATTAGAAGATTATGAGCACAGATTTCTGTGTTAGAATCATAGTTGAACTTATCATAAAATTGAAATTGATATAACTGAGAATCAATCTGATGAATCCGCGGTTTCCAAACAATTTGAGACTTTATCAATTCCAGAATCATAGGAAGATTCATCTTCGGAATATGTTTCATCTTTTTAAACTATATTCCAATCGTTTATTATCTAATAATAACTAATCGGCCCAGATAATGAACTAATAACTTGATATCGATGTTTTGATTTTATATGTCTTAGTTATATTATATAATCAAAGACCCTTTCGTTGTAATCTTCTAATAAAATATTGCAGTCTGTTTCCGAACATTAAAACCACGTTATAATACCTCTAGTAGTGAGGATGACTAGTTTTGTAGTTACATTTATTGGTTCTGTTCCATCATAGAACATATTCCCACCGTTGAGTATCATTCGAGTTGCAATATCAGGATTTAAATATATGGAAATTCTTTCTCATTTAAGTTAAAGCATACTATTTTTTGGCGTTACGTTTTATGCTATGATCACAATATCTTCTGTTCTGATAAGAAAATATTATTTCCAGTATTGGGGTTTTTATTTAGGTTTCAACTTAGCTTCATAATGACCAAGAACAAGTGTATTTATCCCACAAGAGCAATATCGTTTGTTAGCGGAGATAACTATTTTGGACTTGCACATTTTTTTCTGTGGTGATTTGATGACGATAAGATCTTAAAGCAGTCATCTCCACGATGTGAATTGTTTTCCTCGCCGGAGACAACTAGCTTATACAACTCATGTGTGACATTCTTTTTTACGACGGGTTTTTTGAATTGCATGGCCTTCATTATATTTTTTTATTTATTTAACGCGAGCACAGAATACATCCTAGTTCGCAGTCCTACACATTATTCGATGGGAACAAAGCATAATTCGTCTTTGAACTTTCGATAACTTTCTTGTTGCTGCAATCATTGTATTTTTCTTTTAACTTTTGAAAGATCGAATAGTTCAAGATAATTATAAATACAATCATACACTTCCTCCTTGCAATCTTAGCCTCAAATTTCATACAAATTACGGTAAATAATAGTTTAGCTCCGGCACACCTCCTTTTGCAAATTTGTAATGAAAATGATAAATCAATTATTTTGAAATATCAAGTACCGACCCTACGTCATATTCCGGCTTATCTAGTACGATGTTATTCATATATGATTTTATGATAACAAGATCAGCGTTTATCGGTATCCACCCACCAAACGTTTACGATGAGATTAATTTGCTATGTCGTTTGTGTTTCCGTTGACCAGTTCTATGTTACATCTGTTGCGTTCATGTTCAATAGCGTTGCCAAATACCGACTTATTCATTAGTTTAAAGAAGTCTTTTTCCAAGTAGTTAGTCGCTATTGTTATCATGTCGGTGTTAAATTTATTAATACTGGCCAGCCACCTGCGTTGTTAAATCCGTTGCACCAGATGAACCTTTGTCGCAACAAGTCGATCTTGCGTCGCTTTCTGTAATATTCGCTAATGACAAATATATCCCTGTTTGGTCATTAATTTAGAACTAATTTATGTACCATACTATGTTTTCTTTTCCTGGATGTTAACTGACTAGAAGATAAGCATCTTTTCTGCTAGATAAGGATAGTCATTGTGAGCATCGTGCAAGTGATCAGGATACTCCGCGTCAAATTCTACAAAATATGAAAAATACCGCTCTGATAGATCCTTTGTCATTTTTTGTTTACAGCGAGGAATTGATTGATGTTTTCCCATCTTAAACACTTCCATGGCATTTTCTCAGACATGTCATAGCTCTACAAGTTATCTGATATAAGATAAATCAAGTAGAACACCTTTTTAGTTTATCATAATACGGCATATATTTATTATTTCCTCGAGCAAACTTCTTCACGATAACACTAATCACACATTGTGTTCTTTTTTCAATGAACGTGAACATATCATAATCAGTTGTCAGCTCGAGTTCTTCTCCTGTGTATTTCAATATAGCCTCACACGCGAGTCCCTGTGATGAAAATGACCAGCCAGGATCGAGTTTGTAACTTTGTATGCTACTATATCGGAAGGATCTGAAAATATCATCTAACAAATATACGTCTTGAATCAAGTACAATTCGAGATAATCCTCAATTGTGTTAAATGAGATCTTCTTCCCGACATCAATCGCGTTATTAAACTCGTCGTTGCAAACATTACCCCCAGAGTGATTAGAGTAAATTAAATCCATGGATGTACTGATATGGAGATATTCTTTTGAGCTTTATCAAATTGACTTTATCGAAGAAGTGTTCATTCATTGATGGAAAGCTAACACAGTTTCTCGCGAGACGATCTAACGGCGACAGCATAAACTTTCCACTATCAAGAAATCGTAATTTACCTCCAAACGTCAACGATATAAACTTCTCGGTGTTTCTTGGAATTCATTCAATGGCACGGTTCCCGATTAACGTTTTAATGGCAGTGTCTGCTAATCACAAAATGACTTTGTCATATCCTCGGATATTATGTGAGATCACATAAATGAAAGATAATGTATTGAAGTTCTCATCGCAACCATTGCGTGCTGCTCCACGGTGATTGCCAGTTAGTCTATATTATTCAACGACTTTTCTGTGAGGTTCATCATCGTTGTGTAATTTTCCATTTCACACATGGCATGGGTCCGCAGTATTATATTGTTACTGTTGTTGAGAAGTAAACAGTCATTAGGCTGATGTTCTGTTTAAGGTCTTCAATAATTCATCGAATAAATTTATTAATAAGCACACAGCAGGAATTTCTTGGGTGATACTTTAACGACGATATAATTTAACTGTTGATGATGATGACGGTTCTACACATATTACCTTGTACGCGACTGATACTGGAACATGTTTGTGAGATTTAGTTATGCACCTCGATCCCTCATTAAACTCGACATCCGCTTTTGGAATTTGAACCGATTCAAAGTAATATAAAATCGTAAATAGAATAACGAACTTCTTTCGATTTGTAATCTTTAAGATATTGATCTTAAGATCGAGAATTGAAGTTCGCTGTTAGTGAATACAATATCTTAAGTGAACGTCGAGCTCTGTTTTTTCAACGAAACCCCAAATACGATTATCCCACCTGAAATCAGCTGAGAATTATTCCTTTCGAACAAATCCAATTGAGATAACTTCACAGAAAGCTTCATCCCGGAGATATTTACCTTTGACTCGTGCTCGCGATAATTACTTACTCGATTGGGCTTTCTTTTGACTGGGAATAACGTTGCTAGTACGCTCCAATGTAAATATCTATTATCGTCAGATATAACATTAACGCAACACTAGCAGTTCTTGATCGACGATGACAGTTCTACAAATTTTCCGATTTTCAGCGGGTCATGTTTGAAAACATGAAACTGAACTCGCTCGAGTTTATCATATACCCATCCTGACCCAACTCCGGTGTAATTTTATACTGCGCTGTTAAACTCATTAAATATATCCTGGGAAGATTTTACAATGTCATCATCGCGAAATATTTATATGGGTGGTTGTATAAAAATCACAACAGCTGTCTTTTTTACATCGATAGCAGATAAAAAAAATAGCACTTGAAAATTCGCAGTTAATTTTATTAAATTCTTTTTCACGCTGTTGTATGGAATCCACGTATAGATTGTATCATATCCGGAGAGCTCCGATCGAGTTAGTGTGAGATTTAATTTCCCCCGACTAATTTTTTTAAGTATTTGTTTTATCTCGGTAATTGATTTACTTCGAGGTGACTTTCCTGTCAACTACTTACATTCTTTGAGGATAATATCATCGCCATTGCGAGGAAATTTCATTTTGAATCCATTTTTAATTTTATTACATATGGCCATTTTAAATTGGAGTTCAACGCTGTAAATGGCTCCCAGTCAGTGCTACGAGAACCTTGCAGTAAAGAATGTTATAAAGAATACTGCGGTGTTTACCATTAACGTATTCGAAAAAATCCCACCGCGGATCCACGACCGTGCCTTACATGTTCCCGAGACGTTAAAGGCCCATATCAAATATGTGGAGACTGCGGTGGAGGGCAATATCGGTCGATGATCGCGTATAAAAATGAAAGATTTCCAAAATACATGGGAAAACGTGATCAACCTCCAACCGTTGAGAAGTTTCTCAAAAATAAATTTAAAGACAAAATTAAATTAAATTAAAACATAAAATATAATATAACAATTATATCCGACATCACAATCAGCAAAGAGGAATTAGCTAAGAAAATTAGTGACCATAATAAAATATCCCCACAATCAACCGTGAAAATAAAATACAAGAATGATAATTGTGAATTTCATATAGATTAAAATAGAAAACAAAAACAGTATGCAACACACACTTTACAAACAAAAGTGAGAAAGCAAAAATTCGATTGTCACAGAAATATCACATTTGAACAGCTCAATCAAATTAAATTCAATTAGAACTAAAAATACAATTCAATTGCCCCACTATATCATCTAGGTCAAAAACTATTATTTTGGAAATGTCTGCAAATTTCATCATTATGATTTGTTTTTAATAAATGTATGGGTACCGGGATAATTACAGGCGGGGAATCACTCGATTTTATTTTCGTTTTAGTTTTATTCCATTTTATGTATTTTTTATTCTGACGAAGTTGTTCTTTTCCCTCGTCGGATTCTCGCCTGTTAAACTCGGCGCAGAAAATCTTGATTGGTAGGTAATATTTGTTGTTGTTGTTCACATGGTGGACCGCCAGTACATACTTGTTGTTGCTGTAAATTCTCACAATATATTTTACGAATAAACCCTGACAAGAATATAAAATTCCGATTCGAGTTTAGTGAGCTCCGATTTCAGTTTATTATACTCAGATTGTATTTTATTATAATTGGATAGTCCCTGCTGGACATCACTGAGTTGCATTTGGTGCGTGGTTATTCTTGATCGTAGCACATCACAATCTGGCTATAATCGGTCAACTAATATTTCAAAGTCAGCTCGATGAGTTTTAGAATCACAACGGTGTTTCTGTAACGTTGGAATACGTGATTTCGCTGCAATTGATTGCGCTTGATCATCATCGCGCAGTTGTTTACCAACATTTGATTACTTAATCGGGGGAGCTTTATCATCGCGGTGCTGTTTATTAATATTATTGACCGATACAATCTCAATAACTGATAGGATCATCCACGACGGTACTTTTTGCAGCAGAGATATGTTTGATATTTCCAAATGGAGTTTCCATAATTTGAAGATTCTAGCCTATCTTGTATTTTTTTGAGATTTCTTGTACCAGTCTCTTATAACGGCACGATCGTATTTTAGAGATATCATCATCAGTCAATATTGTTTTCGCAGGCATGTTATATAATAATAACAACAACAACACTAATGTTGAAATACACCGGAGTAGAACTCGAGCTGAAAATTGATCCTGATATGTTCACTTTCATTGAAATGCAAGCTGTACTTATTGTGAAAAAAGGTTCATCGGGTGATACGGATCGAAAAACAGAGGCGGCTAGACAGTTAAACTAAATTTACCACCGACATGAAAGCAATCACGAACAATGACTTTGAAAAAGACTTCTTCAAGCTAATGTATAACTCGGTATTCGGCAAGGCTCTTGAAAATAACCGCAAAAGATGTAACTTCGAACTGGTCAACGGAAACACAAAACGACATAGCAAATTAGTCTCATCGGAAACATTTGCTGGGAGGATACCAATAAACGGTGATCTTGTCATTGTAAAAATAAATAAATAACATCGTACTTGATAAACCAGTGTATGTCGGAACTTAGGTACTTGATATTTAGAAATGGTTAATGTATGATTTCCATTACAAGTTTGTTTAAAAAACAAGCAGACAGGAGAAAAACTGTAATTTACCGACGCCGACTCGTTATTGCATATAATTCCAGGCGAATATTGCAACATCGACTTATATCATGATATGTTCAGTCATCGTGAGCTATTCGATCTTTCAGATGTTAAAGGAAAATTTAATGTTTGCACCAACAAGAGAGTCAAAGACGAATTATGTTTTAATCCCATCGAAGAGTTTATATGATATCTAAGATGTACTCTGTGCTTGCGTTAAATAAATGAAAAATTTGATGAAGGTCAAGGGAGTAAACAAACCCGTCGAAAAAAAAGAATTTTATACATGATTTGAATAAGTCAGTTATCTCTGGCGAGGAAAAAATCACATCGCGGAGATGTTTGATATAAGATCTGACCGTCATCAAATCACCACAGAACAAAGTGCAAGTCAGGACTAGTTAATTTCGATTACAAACGATATTGGTCTGATGAGATACATACATTTGCACTTGGTCAATATGAAACTAAATTGGAAACCTTAAACGAAATAATAATGGAAGTATGACTTTCCTTTAAAAACTGAGGATATTGTGATCTTAGCCCAAAACGTGACGCCGCAAAAATGTAGTCTTTATCTTAAATGAAAAGAAAATTGCCATATGTTTCAATCCTGATTTTGCAACTCGAATGATACTCAACGGCAGGAATGTATCACAGAACCAATAAATGTATCTAAAAAAACAGTCATCCTCACTACTACAGGTAATATAACGTGGTTTTTTTGTTCGAAAACAGACGACTATATTCTATTAGAAGATTACGCTGAAGATATCAAATAAAATTAAAATATTGACATATTGTTACTAGTCAATTAACAAGGCGATTGGTGATTGTTATATAATAAACAATTTAACTTTTTTTTAAAACAGATAAAACATCTTCCAAAGATGAATCTTCCGAAGACGATTCTTACGATGATTCTGGAATTGATAAAGTCTCAAATTGTCTGGAAACCAAGGATTCATCAGAAGATTGATTTATTAGCTCTATCATTTTTAATTTCACTTAAAGTTCAGCTAGGATACTAACAAATAAATTTGTGCTGATTATCTTCTAATACAATTCATTGTTGGGCCCTCTTTGTTTTAAATATTTGAAAACGGATATTTATTTTCGACACATAGATATTGGTATGGCAATGTTTGATTTCATACAATAATTTTCGTTTTTTATTTATATCAGCCCGTGTAATTTAATCAAGTACACCCGATTATCGTTAATAGGGTCGTTCCAAAAACATATTTTTATATGGAACATTCTCAAGTATATTTTGTTCTTTATTTCCGCTAGGTCAAGATGATGTTAACACCAACAGTTACAGTCGCCGTAGTAGGTTGATAACATAATATAAATACCATTCTTCATCGTGTTGTGGTGAGTCTATAATGGTGTTTAAGATTTTCCTGTGGACAGCTCAGAATTGAAAAACAAGTATTATTATTTTGGAACCAGATGGAAACGCATGGAAATGTGCTCATAGCCTAATTAACCAATACTTCTGCAATACTGAAGATGTCAGTGTTCAGTTAGGATATGTATAACAGAGTTCAAGTTACACACCAATGAATACAATATATTTTATATTTGAGAATTAAAGACGTGTGTTAATACAAATATAATGCATGGTTAACATGGCAAATGTATAACAACGTCATTGTTGAGTAATTGTTCGTAACTTCATATACGCTGCAACGATGTTACATTGCTATGACAGATACGTTGACAACTAGGCTATATTGAACTGTCAAATGTTTTCAGTAACGAAGTAAGGAATGCCTATGGAAGGAATGCTTATACACACAAAAATAAGTGGCTTATATTATAAGTACAAAATAACTGACCTGATCTATGAGCCGCATAATAATTTGTTTCACCCATGCTTCTAGGTAGTTTTCTTATGTTGTGTCTCACTTATGTGTGGAAGATATTGCAGCTCTCTTGAATTAGTAGTGATGTTGTTAGAATAATACAGATTTAACTATCATCATATAAATCATAGTCTCTTGCAACATGGAGTGAAACGTATGAGGTTCTCAAAGGATACTCTTCATTTTGTTCTACTATTCCAAATGTGCATACCTAACAAAATCTCCGAATATCTTGTAGATAACATCGTCGTGGAAATTAGATACTGTGTTTGATAAATCTGGCTCTGTCCGGGCTGCTGCAATTTAAGATATTACAATTACAAATCTTGCAATTTCCGAGAAATAAAATTATTTTCAAATAACATTTGTTAACATTTGCTAGAACTGCTAATAAGCAGCTACCAGATACCACTACCGTAAGGTGGCAGTGATTCCAGTGTTTGAGTAGGCAGTTGGCTTGGACCTCTCACCTCTGGACCAATGTCCAAATATGCAAAATTGAGTGGGAATATTTAGAAGTACGAATTAGAAAGCAGACTCTCATTCCTTATAAACAGTATCGAGTCAAATTTGTAGTCTAAAATATTGACTCTGTGAGCTGAACATTGGAGTTAAACTATAACACGGTTATGTGTAGGTTGAAGTATTTGGTTCATATCTTAATTAGGTCAGAGGAGAAATAAGCGATTGGCATTCCTTGTTTTATGTATTAAGAAATGATAGTAGCCCGTAAGGACTGGTTTATTGCATTACAAACAGGTATGTTGTTTTTACAGAGAATGTAATCCTTGTTTATACAGTAGTATATAACTATGAAGGTACTTTTAATCAATATGTAAATTAACTCTTTGTGTTTAAGTCATTTTAAGTGATTGCTTTTAACCAAAAATTGTCTTAAATAGTTTAACTTGGTTGATAAATCTTGTAGTTCTGGTTTTTATTGGCTCAGATTAAATAAGGGTTTAAATACTTAATACATGTACTAAATTTTCCAAAACATAACTAGATTTGTGTGACCTCTATTTCATCCTGACTCTGAAAAGTACAACATTTCATTAAGCAACGGTGTGCGTTATAAAAAATAAGCGTTTTATTATATGTTATCAGCTTCGGAATTCACTTGAGCTTATTCATTTACTTATATCAGCCGTCTGCTGTGCGCTAAAACTTCCTAACACAAAGGAGAAAAGAAACATAGTAAGACTCTCGGAAGAGATTTTGGTCAATATATGGTATATCACTATTCAATAGCGTGACTATCTGTTGGAGGGGCTTAGCAGGTTTTAAATTAGCCAAAAATTTTGCTAATTCATACAAAGTTGTTCTTTACACCCGTAGAATGGAACTATATTTTGGATAAATGTATAATCAGCCAAAACTTGGCTAGTGTCTTTAAGTATAACCCCAATGTATGGGTGATACGTTCACGTGTTATCCAGGGAGTTTTCTCGGGTACGGATAATGCTCTAAGTATTTTAAAAAAATTGAGCATCCTACACACGAGATGACCCGTGTTGCGGATAATAGGCCGAAACCAAATTTTGATCTAACCGGATTCGCTCGTGTGGTATTTTTGAATTTGCTAAAGGACTTCATCCGTGTTGTTATGTTTAGTTTGGTAGACGTATATCTGAAAAAAAAATACTCATATATACGGTATATGATTGGTTTTAAAATACTTCTATCGCTGATTTTCAGTGAAGCAATTATATCATATCGGAAACAAGCTGAAGTATGGTTACCACAACCCGATAGTCTAGATAGCTAATCAGCGATAAAAATAAATTTCCTGACCTCGACGAAGAATATATCGTTAAATTGTCCAAAGAGATCGTTGAAGTTAGAAATAAAGACGCAAAAGACCTCAGTAGAAGAATAATTGGTAAATTCATCCAGTATGGAAAATTTGATCACAAGCGACATTATTCGCGATTAATTCTAGATGATGCTGAATGCGATTTTATACTCGCACATGCAACATCTAGAGGTATATATCTCAATCATAAATAAGCTTTCTTGTTCGATGGAACAAACTTCGGTACAATTGTTAATTACATAGATGGAGCCAATCCCCAATACACGTATTTAAGAACGTCTATGCTGGCGTATGTTTCTATCCTTTTAATATTGATGATAAATAGATTTTCATGAATCCGCAGTTGGAGTCGCCACTGATGCATTTTACATGGATGTAAACGATAGTGAAGCAGTGGCTAAATTTACAAATTCCGAGATCATGCAGAAAAAACAGGGAAATATTGCGTGATCACGCTAAATCAGCAGATGTTACAATTGAAAACAATTACTTGACAAATAATCAGATATCAAAACTATCTAGTGCGCCTTCGTGTTCCGATCCAATATGTAGATATAAAACAAATTACTTAAACGGGTGTGGTGGTTCAGGGAAGATGACTCATGGCATCAAATTAGTTAGAGGAAAATAAAACATGATTGTACTAACACCAACCCACAGACTTGCAAGAGAAATGAAATAACGAGGAGCTAATGCTTGCATTTATCACAGTTTCTTTCGATGTAAATGTGAGGCATGGACTCCTGATCGAATGGGCGATAAATATATTTATGAAATTATTATTTGGGATGAGATATGCACAGTGTCGTTAGACATATTAAAAATGTTTCTTGATTGGATATTGCTACCGATTTCAACTTTGATATGGTGTGGCGATCATGGTCAACCACCACATGTGTTGGTTTATATCCACATGATTGGCTGAAGAAGTGTTTAGATCATTATGAAGAAATTATTACTGATCACAGATCTCTTGATAAAGAATTAAGTGAATTTAATAAATTAATCAAATTACAACCGGATAAAATCCACTGTGAAATAGCGCGTGAAATGATTTCAAAAACCCCATTAAATGATTTTTGTGAAGCGTGGAGACCAAACAATTTGATAGTGGCAAGTAGAAAGATAATCAGAGACACTCTTCAGATGAAGTTATTTGAAACACACAAAGAAAAATTCCCAACACTTCCAGTACCATTGTGTTATAGGCATACGGATACACGAAGACAGAATATTGAAATTGATATTCCATGACAAACTGAGAAGCAGATTCTCGTGTTAAATGATATTGTGTCGGTTGATATCAGTGTTGTCGAAGATGCGTTGGATGCTGATAAATCCCCATTAACGCTAGGATACGCAATGACGATACATTCTTCGCAGGATAGACTATATCTGATACGATTGTTTGGATCGTAGATGATCGCATCGAGTGGTCAAAGTTAGTTTAATTTGCAGTATCCAGAGTACAAAGAATAAATCAACATCGAAGAGTTGTTTTACATGCCAATGACACTAGCAACAAGGAAATTGTCAATGATGACATAATCAGGAACAAAACTCGTTGGTTATAAAGAACAGGATAAAAAGTAACAGAGAATTTGATATTGATGCTGAATTTATAATTACAGTAAAACAACAAAAGAATAATCAGTGCGCGAGTTGTAATTGTATAATGCGTTGGTGTTGGTCGGATAAAGATCATCGCAAATTTACCGCAGACATAAAAGATAATAGTCTTGGTCATATCAGATATAATGTGATGTTGACTTGTCTTGAATGTAACAGACGCAGAGGTGCTAGTTACGACCACGCGGTGGTAATTATCATCAGGTATCACTTGCAACTGTTGAAGTGTAAATCCGCGCTGAAGAGCAGTTAAACCTAATCTATAGATTGTTGGTCTACACGTGGATCTTGTTATGCTAGATATTTTATGTGTAGTGACATTCCAAATAGGATCTGTAGCTCTCTTTTTATCGCCTTCAAGTTCTCCTGGTTCATATAAATATCTCACAGTGACATTGCCGAGTAGTCATTGTTTTAAAACAATCATTCTGCGTCTTTGTACACGTATATACTTCTATTTGATGGAGTTAATAGGTTTCATATTGATTGTTCGAGTAATTTCATTATTTTTGCGCGATAATTACACCTGGTAATCTCTTGACACATTCACGATATCGTGTATCCTGAATAAATTCCTTCGCTTATTCATATCCAAATAACCGTTGAGCAAGTGTCCGATTAAATCGTTCAACAATTTTGCCTGATCATATTGTAGTGCAGTATGTCCTTGTCTGATATTGACATTATGATGCGTCATTGTTGATAACAATGCACCCTGAAACTCCTTGCCATGATCATCTTGTAATAGATTTTGCCACTGTAGAGGACCTCGTCGATAAGTCCTTTCAAACGCAGAAACTACTTCAGTTGATTTCTTTGTCTTTAATGGTTCAGCTTGTTTGTATCTACTTGCAAAATCAGCGCATACTTGTATGTTTATTGACAGTATCATGCGACAGAAAAAATATATCAGCCTGATGAACTTCCTTAGGGACACTGACATCAAAATGTGCAAAGTTGATTTGTTTAGGCGGCGGTAGATAAATCTGCCATATCGCCTGTTTAGATAACCAATCCGCCTCGGTGGTATTTTTTACTTTTGCGGCGTTAGCGAATTTATCGATTGCTTATTTACCCCTCCAGTATCCTCTGGGGAATAATAAATTGATTCAATGCTGTTATTAATTACCAGCAACCAGCATTAATTTACCTGTCTTCGCCGATTTTATCAACCATGAAACAAATTTTTATTCGAAGGATTTATCAGCGATATAATTTAACGCATGAATCAATTTCACATCTGCGATATGTCTGTGTTGCAGATTACTGCTTTTATAAGCAAAATCATGAGCGTGACACGCATTATCAATAGCATTTATTGGATATTCGCCGGGGCGGGTTTTTTTCTTGAGCATCGAGTCGGATATTGAGTCTGTTCCCAGGTCCACGATAACTATACCCTGGAAGGTGTTTTTGCTTCTGGATAGTTTGCCCATGGAGTACCCGGACGTTTTGCTAATTTAGCTGCAATATCACCTCCTCGCGTTTTTTAAGCTGTCTGACGGATAAATGCTGCACACACAAATTGTTTTTCAGCTCCTCTGCATGTGAAGTTGGTAGCGAGTTGATGAACGTGACGATAACCGAGATATGCAAAGCTGCTGACAATCGCCAAACATTTAGCGTGGCTACCTCAGTGTTCTCGATAGTTACCAATTTACTGAAGTCGTTCTCAATATCATCATCTCTCATATAGTTCAGTATATGAACGATGCCTGATGTTTCATAAGCTGATATTAAATTCATGACTTTGGATTTTCTCATGTGCAGTTCTGGAACATCTGGACTAAATGTTGCATAATTGTGTTACCATCTATAAGCTTAAAGAGATTTCTTGCTATCTTATAGTCAGGTACAAACATAACATTTTCATTTGTTTCACCAAGTTCGCGCTTCTCAAAAAAAAATCATCGAGAACACCTTTTAATTTGACTATATCATCATCTCCACCACTGATATGTCCAGAATGACGGCAGATCTTGATACTCTCGTATGCTTTTATCACTACCGCAGACTACAGTTTCATCTTTGTTCGTCATAAATGGCATCTGTATTTCGTCAAGGAGGGCTTTGAACATCTTGGAGATTATCTTGATTGGCATCAACGTTTGACCTAATATTTTAAATATCTTCATTCTCATCTTCGTCTTGTTCTGTTTTCATTGATTTTATCTTCATTATTTGGCTGTGCATCCTCCTCATCTAATTCACTGACACCAATATATGGCAACAAATCACAAGATACATTTGGATCATCCTGGATGTTTTTTTATATCCTCGACAGTCTCCTCATTACTCTTAATTGCTATAATGGAGGTAATGGCTCTATTAATGCTTTCGAAATCTTCATTGGAAATGTTTAGTGGGAAGTTTTTCATTTCTGTCATTATTACTGACAGTAGGCCTATCCATTTTATCCATATCATGAATTGCCAAGGATGAATATATTTCAACTTGGGACATTGCTATCTCACAGTCTTTTCCTACAAGCACCGATCTGTGATAAGTATTAGAACTAACGATATTCAGGTTACGTTTGGACCATGAATGATAAATTTTGATGCCAAAGATGAAACTTACGGGAAAGTTTTCTCACGTAAGCGATCGATTTTGACACAAGGCGCGATTAAGCATTGGAAGTGATGAAGCAGAATAGCATGACGAACTCCATGAAAGCCAAATTTCCGCATGCAATTTTTTTCACATGTAACAAAAATTTAACGACAATATCGGACGACATCTTCAAGAAAATAGGGCATGTGTACTGGCCCGTAACCGAATACTCCAAATCATTTTGGAAAGAAAAGATGGATGTGAAATTTGATACCAGATGTCAGAATTTGGAACCTCATTTACAATTTCCAGTTTTCAAATCATACTGGCAATGATTCGTGTTGGGCAAGATCAACACTTAACTTTTTTCCGTCCATTACGCGACGGAGTAATCAGTGTACCATGGACAAAAATTAACAGAGTGTCCATAAACCATATGTTAAAAGCGGCAGTTAATTGGGACATAAACAAGTTTCCTGAACTTATTGAAGTGATCGGAACTATTTTTAAAACCAAATTCTGTTTATTAGATGTACTATTTAACGCAAAGAGACTGGCGTTTAGCAGCTCCAATGGAACAACATGTTATTATACAACTAGCATGGCATGTTATGCCACAAATGGATAAAGACAGACACATACACAAATTTATGCTGGCAAAACCACAAACAGCAACATAATCCAGATTTATCAGTGCCAGCAGCATATAACTGAATTGTCACAAGGCTTCCTAAAATGTTGGAAGAAAGACAGGCCAGCGGAAACGGCCAGCATCAGAACAGACTAAAACGTATTATAAATGACCAGTTGGAGAGAGTAATATACTTTCAGATTATACCGAATAAATATATTAACGAATCAATCATTATGTAGGGGGTATGTTTTTGTGTGTGTGCGTGTGTGTGTACGTGTGTGTGTGTAAGAGAAAGAGAGAGAGAGAGAGAGAGAGAGAGAGAGAGAGAGAGAGAGAGAGAGAGAGAGAGAGAGAGAGAGAGAGAGAGAGAGAGAGAGAGAGAGAGAGAGAGAGAGAGAGAGAGAGAGAGAGAGAGAGAGAGAACTTTTGCATGACAATCAAATATTTGCTACATTAGTTTTTGGTCGGGCGATGGAGCAATGAAGTTATGCGATGGAGAGATTTTTTTAAATTTATTGTATTTATTAATTGAGTGGAAGTTAAAGTCGAAAGATATAATACTAGTAAATTGCATTTGTATTTTATATTGATCAATCTGACACAAAAATGCGAAGTTTTAAAGGTAGGGGAGAACGTTTCTATTATTAGATGCGAAGGTAGACACAATACGAGTTGGTGTAAAGTTTGGTTTATTTGAGTGTGAATTAGAATATATTTGGGTGGATTAGCAGTAGATATGGGTGGATCTGGGGTGGATTTGGTTGGATCTGGGTGAATTTGGGTGTTTCCTAACACCCTTCTAAATGATGCTTTATTAATAGCTAAACATGAAATATATCTTACAAATATGGATTTTTAAATTCAAATATCTCGTCATCCAAGATTCTTATATTTCCGAGAAAAAAGCAAATTAACAATATGTTTCAGCCTTAAGTGTGTTGTAACTCAGTTCATGGATCAAGTTTGTGTCCCTCTGTACTTCATGTCTGTAAAATCACGCGTCAAAATATCCGGTTACACCCAACATTATACATCATATTTCAATAATAACGTTAAAATTTCTCTTTTATTCTTTTCGTTTGGTCTTTATCATATATGAAACCACTTGCTACGCAGATAAATTATTGTACTAAATAAATGCCAGGATTATCAAAGCTTAGCGGGACGTGTGTTCGTGTAGGTTTTGACATTCAGGTTTGAACAGACTTATTTAACAAATTCTTATCCGTACTTGTGAGAAATATATTGCACAGTATATTGCTTTTTTATGTGGAGGTGAGTGGTGTTGATAGATAAACGTGTCATATGTATAAAAGGTTTTGCTAGGTAAATATTTGTTCGTGTCTTGATACATAAAAGTGGACGCTATAATTCACTTGACCATAACAATTATTATGCAAGAACTATGATACAATTATCTATTTTTCTTCCTTCTTGCCAAACCTGTACATTGCGCACATAAATCGATATCAACCATGCACAAGGAGAGACAGAAAAGTGCAATTTCAACCTCACACTAAGCAATGGATGTGTTGCATGTTTATACATCCTATTGAGACGGTGAATCCAATATGTTTCCTTTAGCACATTTCCCATCTCAGAATAAACTAAAACAGTATTAGTTAAGGATAACTCTTGAAAACTATAGGAACTCTTGTTCAAATATGCGCAACTTGAGAGGAAGATTATTGATGGATTTAATTTGTTACGTCTGATCTGTGTTGGTTCATATGTCTAGATATTTGTTTTTTTCATATTATATACATAAGTATATCGTCTCAACTACATTGAAAGCTGCTGTGTTTACAGACCAGAATGTCAAATAAAGGCCATATAAGCTATGAGATGACGTTCACCGTGGCTAGAATAATATTCAATTTATACTAGGCTATGTGATTTACACATACATTACTTGTTTTCTGATAGTATATATTGTTGTTGTTAAACGGTCTAACGTCATGGCCATGAAGGTGACCACTGACGCATGATAAGCTACTGGCAAGCTTTCGGTTATATCAAAACTGGCCTGAACCCATGACTCGAACCTACCCTGACATAGGTGAGATGGCAGTGATTCATACAGATAAGCACTCTTGACTACTCTGTTCTAGTGAATTCGTCGAAATGTACATATTTGTAAATTATAAAATGCACAGCCGAAAGTAAGGATATATTATGCAATGGCCTGACAAATTATATTTGCCCTCTTGAACTTTAGGATGGCAAACTATATTAAATGTTTCAAAGTATTATAATTCAATTTTCATAAATAAATGAACTAAATGTCATAATATTTTGGGAGATGAATTTCATTACCTCTTTGGGTGTGAATGTTTTCAGACTGAACACATATTAAGAGATACTTTGAAGTATCAATATTTATTGATAAATAAGAACAAAATGCAACTGGAAATGTTAAGCGTATTTGTTAGGATATTAAGAATATAATATGGGTACTAAAGGAACCAATACCTATCTATTCTGATTTCCTGCTGTTCATCTACAAACACAATCGTTATGGTGGCTTATGTCACAAATGATTGCTGTTGTCAACTTGTCTTGGATGTAAATCGGAATGGTTTAACGATGACATGCCGTGATGTGATGAAGAAACTGGCGTATTTTAGAAATGGATGCCGAACACCTTTTTAAATTTGATTTCCTTAAGGAGAAGTTATTATTATTACACTATCCAATAAAAATAATAAATAATAAAATAAAATAACCTCAACTAAATTTTTATGTTTCTTTTTTGGCTAAACTCGTTCTGACGCGTATTAAAAAATGACGTCGATAATTCTTACTGGAATGTAGCCAGCACAGCAAAGTGAAAGCAAAATGAACGTCAGTTATTTAATGTCATATTTAGTTTTTTTTGATTTACCAACACTAGATTGTGCTTTACATCTTAGTATCCCCCCCACCCGACAAATAAGAAAAACATGATAACTGACAATTGTATAAAATTGTTGACTTAAAAGTGTCTGCAATGTTTAAAAGCAGGTGAAGCATAAATGTTTTACATCTGGCTTGAGAGAAGAATACAATTCATGTTGCTATGGTTACTTAAATAATCAAGTTTAGTAATCGATCTTTTTATATACTGTTTTGTAGATGTCAATCAGCAAATTATCACAGTCATTAAGTTTATTGAATAATTATTCTATAAACACTTAGTCATTAACATTTCCAGTAAACAAGGACCCATTTCTGCAATTTATCTGTTCCAAAAATTTTCTGTATGTAATCGATGACGGTGTGCATTTACACATAGGTATTTCAAGCATATAAAATAGTACGAACAATACTATCTGGCTTGAGTGAAATTATGCCGGCAAATATAAACTCAACCATCACGATAGTAGCTCGCGCGGGAAAACTCCCACCATAGATATTGTGACATTACCGTATAAATAACCAGCAGCTTACACATTTGGTGTATTGGTCTAAAAGGCAAACAATAAATAACATGGTTAATAAGAATGGGGTATACTTGTCTACGCTCAAAACAACCAAGCCCATCATTTCAGCAACTATATAAACGATGAGATCGCCGTGAATTTCCAAAAGGGCACCTATAGTTAAACCATACCTTGTGACATGATCAATACAAATTATACAACAAAAAATGCGAATGTGTACTTATGAAAAACAAATTTGCAGGTGATGGTGAACTTTACGTGTTAAGTCAAGTATCTAGATTGCTATATATATCCACAATCGTGGTACAAATTTATATTAAATTAGGAAAGAAACATTAACATAATGGTATTGTCAATGCTAATAAAAATACGTTTACGGGTAATGTTTAAAGCAAGTATGTAATATTAACAATTAAAATTAAAGCTAATTAGTGTTTAAAAACAGGGACAAGTTTGGATCTTAATATTTCTGCACAATCCGCGATAAATAGCATGCAATATGACATAGATAAAATGTAATGTTCTCTTTAGGAGGCCTAGGAATTTCGATTACCAGCACTTTTGTAATCGACGATATTCTTTCTTAACGCCAACAATATTTGTTAAAACACATGCAGATGACCAATTTTAAAACATTTATTAAAGCTCATTATGTCTTATTCTGACGTCTTCCATTATCTGCAATAGATTTAGATTTTTGTTGTAAACAAGTATATATACAACATAGTCTAACACCCTGTGATTTGTTATCATAATAGTGTTGACCTCTATTTCGCTGTACGTGAATGTGGGATACTAAATTGCAGCGTTTTTATGATCACAAAAGAATGGGGTCACCCTTGGAAGACTTAGCTATTAATTTAATACAAAATAAAGAAAATGACCTGAAGTTACCTTTCGATGTCAAATATTGATGGTTGCTAACAATAGTGATTTCAAATACTTGATGTAAGGGTGCTAAAAGGAAACAAGTACCTAAGTGATCATAAACAAACTACGTTCAGAGTTATACTTACATCTCCTCAGTATGCAACAAGTTTAAATGCATGACACGAGGAAAGCCTAACGGTTTCCAAAGTAATATTAACTGAATTTCGTATGTTTAAGTAACGTTTTAGTATTTCAAATGGCGAACTGATTTTTTTTTTCTGCAGCTTAAAAGGGTATTAAGATTATATTAAGAAAACTCAGCTGAGTGTATGAGTTTATGTTTGAGTTTATTGTCTAATAATCAATTATCTTCTACTCAGTTTCGAGTTTTGAAACATCATTTCTAACTTCTAGATCACAGTATGGTCGTCATTTGTGTGGTTCTCCAAAGGATTTTATCTTTGTTATGTTGTAGAACTTATGGGTTATTCGTCTATTTTCGATTCTCATCAATACTTAAATCATTTCCGTTAAGTCGCTCCACTTGTGGGATGCATATAAACGTGACATGTCTAAAATGCAACTCAATAAAACTTCAAAAAATAGTTCGACCTCAAGATCTCTATGTACGTATATATAATACATATATATAAAACGTTATCTACATAGCTATAAATATGATTTAAGTATATTAAGCAATCAACGTTTCTTAAGAGTGATTGATTCTGGTATAAATATCTGTGATTGGTGATGCCATACGAAATATTTGTCACATGGGGTTCAACCTGTGACAGTCATTTATTATGGAGAATAGGTTGTCTAATTGTTACTGAATGCATCGAAATGCCTCACAATTGTACAATATTTGGAACAAGTGTTATAGAGAAATTGATACAGACGATTCCTGTAAAATATTTTTTTCCAATTCTTTGTCTATTCTAAGAAACTAAACTCCTAACAGGTTGTTCAACTTTTTGTATGGGATACTGTACCTTAAATATAACGTGAGCTATAGTGAATGTCCTGAAGAAACTTTCGTTTCCAACAGGAATAATCAACATGAAACCTAACAATGCGACTAAAACAGTACAAACGCAAAATGATTTTTCAAAACAACGAATACTCGGCAATGTCACTGTGAGATATTTATATGAACCAGGAGAGCTTGAAGGTGCTAAAAAAGAGAAACCGATCCTATTTGGAGTCTAACCGCACATAAAATATCTAGCATAGTTAGATCTACTGGTAGACCAGCAATCTGCATATTAGATTCAACTGCTCCTCAGCGAGGATTTACACTTGAACAATTACAAGTGATACCTGAGGATACTCAATTAACACCACGTGGTCTTAACTAGCACCTCTTCGTCTGTTACACTCAAGACATATCAAAATCACATTATCTTTAGTATGACCAACGCTGCTAACTTTTCTGTCTGCGGTAAATTGGCGAGGATCTTCATCCGACCAACACCAACGCATTATACAATTAATCTGTTGTTTTTTCATTGCAATTATAAATTGAGCATCAATGTCGAATTTTCTGTTATTTTTGTACTGTTGTTTATAACCAGTAAATTTCATTTCTGATTATGTCATCGCTGACAATATCTCTGATTCTGGTGTCATTAGCATCTAAAACAATTCTTCATAGTTGATTTGATATTCGTACTCTTGACACTGCTAAGTAAACTAGATTTGACCAATCGATGCGGTCATTTAAGATAAAAAACAATCCAATATTATATAGTCAATCCTTGTGAAGAATTTATCCTCGCTGTGTATCCTAGCTTCCATGGGGATTCATTAGCACGCAATGCATCTTTGACAACACCGATATTAACTAACATAATATCATTTAACACTAAAAATTGTTTTCTTTACTCTGTCAAGTGTATATGAGTTTTAACTTCGATATTCTGACTTCGTAAATCCGTGTGTCTATAACACAGCGACACTGAAAGTGTTGGAACTTTTTCTTTATGCGTGTTAAATAACCTTATCGGAAGTGTGTCTCTGATTATCTTTCTACTTGCCCCTATCACATTGTTTGGTCTCCACGCTTTCAAAAGATCATTGAATTGGGTTTCTGAACTGGATGTTATCCTGTTGAAATCTAATTAGTTTCTTAAACTATCTTAATTCTTTATCAAGTGATCTATAATCAGTACTAATTTCTTCTTAATAGTCTACAAAATGCTTCTGCCTATTATGTGGACACAAACCGACAGATGGTGGTAGTTGACCATGATCGCCACACATTATCACAGTTGCATGCGTTAGCAATAGCCACTAAGAAACATTTGTAATTCATCTAATGACACTATGCATATCTCATCCTAAATGATGATTTCAGGAATATATTTCTCACCCATCCGATCAGGAGTCCATTCGTCACCTTTCCATCGAAAGAAACTGTGATAAGTGCAAGTGAGTTATCCTTCCTTACCCACTAGAACCGTTTAAATAACTGGTTTTATATCTACATATTGGAAAGGATATCGATGGTGCATTAAATAGTTCTGATATCTGATTATTTGTCAAGTAATTGTTTTCAATTGTAACATATGTTGATGTAGAATATTCACGCAGTATTTCCTTTTTAATTTTCCAACATCCCCAACACTCGTCCGAATTTAGCCACTGCTCAATTGTGTTTTAAATCTATATAAAATGAATAATTTGTGACTCTAAACACGGTTTCAGAAAAATTATTTAGCATCGAAAGTAAATTGATAGAAGCATAAGCCAGCATAGACGCCATTTGGTATGTATACTGAGGATCATCTCCATCGTTGTAAGTAACACTTGTAACAAATTTTGTTCCATCGGCCAGGAAAGCGTCCTCACGATTGACATATATATCTCTAGATGTTCCATCTGCGATTATAAAATCGTATTCAGCATCATCTATAATTAATCGTGAAGAATAACGCTTGTGGTCGTATTTTCCACCCTGGGTGAATTAATCAATTATTCTTCTACCGAGATCTATTGCGTGTTTATTTCAAACTTCAAAGATTTATTTGAACCACCTAACGATATATTCCTCGTCGAGTGAAGGAAACTTGTTTTTGTTTTCGCTGATTATACTATCTAGACTATCGGGTTGAGGTAACCAGATTTCAGTCTGCGCATGATATGATATAATTGCTTCACTGACTATCAGCGTTTAAAGTATTTTAGAATCGATCATATACCGTTATAACACTATTGGCATCCAGTGTTTTGAAGAGATGCGTCTACCAAACCAAGCATAACAGCTCGAATGAAGTCCTTTAGAGATCTCGAATGATACCACACGTGCAAATCCGGTGAGATCAAAATCGGGTTGTGGCCAATTAATCGCAACACGGGTCATTTCATGTGTAGGATGCCCAAATTGTTTAAAATACTCATAACATTCTCCCTACCCGAGAAAACTCCCTGGATAACACGCAATTTATATCAATCGAAATAACACTTTCGGGGTCATATTTGGTATTCCATAATCCATCATGGCCATAAACAAAACAACCTGACTCGACATCTGAAAGAAATGCAGCTCTTGTTGGTTTCCATATATTTCTCTTTCTCGCGAAATGAGTTGCAACTGATGCAATTGTAAAACAGTTTCTTAGTAATTGTTCGTCGTGTTCCGTTGCAAAATCACGAGCTAGTTTTCTCATCTTGTCATTAAGGGATTCAGTACGGAATATTTCACCGTTGTGTCTTACAAATTACAAATTGATCGAATGTACACTCTTCGTTTTCAAAACTCTGAAATAAGCACACTGACATAGGATCGTTTTTACGTAACTCGTAAATAAAATAAAATAAATGATATGAATGTTTCCACGGATTGATCAAGGATGGTTTTGTAATTGACCACATTGATGGGTGTCCAGAAAATAACAAATTGGAGAATGTACGAGTTATCACTCAGAATGAGAATACAAAATTTTGAAAACAGGTACTTCTGAAACAGTTGCACGGAGACCTATAAAATCACTAAATACAAAAACTAACAAAGAAAGAATATTTCATCAATGAATGAAGCCGGAAAATATTTTTTTATATTTGTAGATCTTCGATATTATATGTAGCAGGACGAATGTATAAATCAGCGCTTTGAAAGTGTTTTAAAAATAAAATTCAATTCATATACATCTAAAATTCCATTTTGTATTGTGTGTATTTAACATCATTGGGAATATCTCGTGTAGGCTTTTGTATATAGTTTCTGAAACAGAGATAACTTTTTTGTTGTTGTTACAGAACTTCTTCAGTGATCTCATGGAAATAATCGCGTATTCATTCTGTGAGCAGACGAATCAATTAGATTTGTATTTACAACAATAGTATTCTTTTTTTTGGATACTTTTCAGGTATTTGGACTTGTTTAGATACTGTCAAAATTCACAACTAATTGCACTAAAGAGTAACAATCACACACCACATTATTGATTTCCGTGTATTAGTTAGCTTTTATACAGTACTGCTTACTCTTTTATTGAGTCATTAAGCCATTCGAAATTCAACTGTGAAATCACTATACGTCACTCACCGTCACACGGTGTGAATGTGGTTTTTGCATTCATCCCGGGTTAATTTTGTTGGGGGTTGAGTGGTTTCACAGTTGAGTGTAGATAAAGCCCGTTCTGTGTTCTATTGTCCTATTTGTATTGTGTTGTCCTTTGTATATATGTAAATATATTTTATAATCATTTGTAAATATATCATATAATTCTTAATAAATGTGACTTCATACACTAAGCATACCTTCTGGGGTTGTAAACCGTTATTTGACAGGTTAGATCTGGGTCTACTCAGATGCAAATAACACCCAAGAGGCTTGTGTGGGTTTGTGTTATCTTATATATATGACTTCTGGACTTCTAACATCATCACCCTTTCGTAAAAGTATTTTAGGAGTTAACACTGATGTCATTAATGTATCATCATGTTCCTTACACACCTTCTCTAATACTGAGGTAAAAGGCTGCATTGTCCCTAATTAGGTATATTTGCCATAGACACCTTCTCTAATACAGAGGTTAAAGGCTGTATTGTCCCTAATTAAGAGATATATCACACTTGAAAGAAAACGGGTCAAAATTGACCCCTAGTTATTTGTATTATAAATCTCATTATAAATGAGACTTAAAATTTGAAAAATCAAAAAATACAATTGTTAGATAAATTAGATTGTAATCGGATTCACTCTGATTTTCAAGACCTTGATGAGAGCGCTCAGAATAATACATATGTCTTGCCAAGGCAGTTTTCGTTGATTAAAAGGACTCAGCATGCGGTAAATGACTCACTTGCATAGTATAGCGATGTGAACAAATTCATTCCGCTTTTTACAGCAGTCGAAAAAGTCAGATCGGAATTCGGCCAACAATACCAGGTCAGACGCATAATAAACTCAAGAATTAAAATGATTAAATATATCATCAAGCAGAATAATGCACCGAATGATCATCACGTTCCTCTCGCGACTACCCCAATGTCGTAGTGAACACATCTAAACACAAACCTAACACTAATCAGTTTTGTACGACATGTAGACTGCATACGCTGTTTTGCAGGTATGATAACTCACATGGAGCGAATTTGTATGGGTTGAAATTCTATAGATCACCGAGACAAAGTCTCTACGGACAGTTATAATCAATTATATTTCTTGTTATTGTCACGGAGACCCTGTCACCAGTGAACAATGAAGTACTTTGAAACCACTATCAAGAGAATTTTCGGGAGGGTGGTTAAAATCTTAACAGAACTACAATCAACATATGAAGATCTTATTGAAAAATTTTCAACTTTTCGTAGAAATCACATTGAGAAATTCTTTGGAACCTCATTAGATAAAGTATACATAAAACTTCTGGATCTAAAAAACCCATCGAAGACATTAACAAAACTCACGATACCATCAAAGATGATTTTCCTGCGATAATAACCCGATTAGATAAAACAAAAAATCCTCACGAAAAAACTTTCGACATGGTATATACGATCCAACACGGATCATTCGCGTGGACTCCTAAAAACAACGAACTAGATATCACCGCGGCCGCCAAAGGTATCTACAGATTAACAATAGTGTCACTGACTCAATTTGATATTTCATCGACGAGTTCAATTGCGGTCAAAACTATGATATCAACGATCATAAACAAGGATACAACTGAGTGATTCACAATAACAGCCACCGATGATAAATTAGCTAGGGTATCAATAACATGGCATGTTGAATTTAAAGCAGATTTGGGTAAACAACTTAATTGAAATTGCTATCTATATTATAAATAAAATATCATCAATTAGAATTTTAATGAAATAATTTCGGTTGAAATCCTTTAGGATTTTACTGAAATAGTTTCGTTTTATACGGCCTTTTGTATTGAAAATTTGGTCTGTTCGCCTCCTCCTGAAAGACGTAATTTAATAAATAGAGCTCTAAAATCGTTAAGGCTCCATTCGGCAAAAGGAGACTTAGAACTATTTGCTTAAAATCTAACTCAATTCTCAACTACTTATATATTTAGCGAAGAAATTATTGAGGGTATTAAAATATAATATAATAATAATAATGCCAATTTCCTTGCAAACATACTACTCAGTGTGTGTGATAAATCTAAATTTTAAAATCCAGTTATGGGAACGTAAATAACGATAATTATATTAAATAGATATATCGTATATATTACAACAGAAAACAGGACAAACATGCATAGTATGAATTGTATGCACTTGTTGAAAAAAGGAAAATACTTGATAAAGAGCTTAAGCAACAGCCTCCTTGAACCCAGCAGCACATAAAACAACACAGATTTTTATCAGAAGTTGAGAAAGCATGTAAGCAATTTACAGAAATATCACCCTTAAGACTCTTTAATGACAAAGAGGAAAAAAGAGAAACTGAATGTGTTTTTTCTCCAAGCGTTGTTAGGCGGAGTGGTTTTATTTCTGTACTAATAATATTTTTTTCTCATAGGAGGAGTGCGAGATGGAAATAACTCACCAGACATATTTCATGAAGCCGCATATATTTGTCACCGATTAATTTATGTTTGTATCATGAATAACGGCGTATTCTGCGACTCATTGACGGTTAACACAGCAACTAATTGTTGTCCGATTACGGATAATGATAACAAAAAATATATTCATACATCACCATCATTGTTAACGGACTATGGTCAAAGCAGTAAATTTACAATTATCTGTTTTTAAACAATTTACGGAGACGGTCTTGATAATGTTATTCAATGTTTTTTTTTTGTAAGAATGGCTCCCAAAATAGCATCAAACGCAAACCAGTTATCGATGACAGCAATTATTGTTATTGGCGAAATCGCGCCTGGAATCACTGATAATATTGCCAGTAAGTTGTGTTCTGCAGCCAAGGAAAGACTAACACGATTAATACGACGTAAACCGCATCAAATGAAACTTGCTTTTACGGAAATAATGCCCGCGAATGTCAGTAAATGTATATACCAAGCCTCCGATACAAAATTAGTAGTGTTAATTAATCAAGGATCGGAAGAAATACAAAAAATTATTACTGAAAGTTTAGTAAAAGGATGTGGTTTGACAAAGTCAGAGAGATCGTGATTTAAATCTAGAAATTCAAAATCAAATTCTAAAACATTCACCAAGCACAACATTTGATATGGACGCAATAGTTCTCAAAGATGAATCCTTACCCGACTATCAATTTTATTCTTATAACGCAATATAACCAAATCAACGAGAAATAATTAAACTTCAAGTTCAGGATACAAGTAGATATTACCTAATCGATGAAGCATCTGTTGAAGTAGAGGGAGATTATGTAAGAAATGTGGACGATAATACGCCATATGCAGGAAATGTGCGTGTTGGTTTAGCTAACAATGGGATTTGGGCGCTATTTTGTAGCGCTACATATATGATTGATTGAAGAAAGATTGAATCTATTCAGAATGATGTTGACGTGGCCACATCAATATTGGTTTTAGCGAGATAGTATGTTGTTCATGCAAGATCAGCCATAAATGTTGTTTGCAAAACATATTACGGATAATGCTGATAATACATTCACTGTCAAATTATGGGCACCTGAAACTGTATATGATCCACAACCATCCGATTTCGAACATGCAGCTAGACCAGCTGCTGCTTTTTATATTATATACGATGTTAGTGCTACATACAACTTATGATTTTCAACACTCGCAACAATGTTGTCAGGTGCTTATTGATTTTTTTATGTGCACTTCTACTGTCTCACATCTTCGAATTTTGTAGAAATTTTACAAGGATTATCTTTGAAGCTAACCATTCAGTAATTCTTGTAAAAAGGGTTATAATAACGTGGTAACCTGGCAAGAAGCGGACATTGCAATAGCTGCTGGTGAAGTAATTATACCAAAACTATCATTGTTGATACCAGTGATAACTACATCGATCGCCGCAGAGGATAACGTATTGTCATTTAATGAGACAGGTGGTAAATGATGACCATCGTGGCTAACAACGACAACATATATAATTCAGAGCATTATTAAAGGTATATTTTCATGGTGTAAAGAATCACGGCAGGGTGTTTCTGCGCTAAGACATATATTTGTTGCTTTACATAATTATACACGATTAAATTCGAAAACACGCAACCATATGATATTTGACAAAACTCGGTGTTTCTGAAGTCTCCTTGATAAAAAAATCGGCCAACGAGAACCATCTGAAGATATTTTACTTACATTTATATAAAAATTAAATAGCACGCGCTTAGTATAATTTGCTGACATTTATGCGACGTGATCTGAATGTAGATACCGGTCTGCAAATATCACAACTAGAGTTTAAAAAATGTATTTGATTTATTACTTTTCAATGGAACATTTTGAGAGACTATTGTTGATATACACTTCCGAACTCGTTTTCAAAAATATCGGTTTCATACATTACGTTCACACAATAAAATCATTAAACAAATTCAAATATTAAATCAACTTATATCTGACATGAAATGCATTAAACAGCGGTTAATTCAGGCAATAATTGATTATAGTGACGACATAAAACGCTGTCGACTATAATTTTTTTAAATGCATATTCGATAACAGAATTGATCTTTGGAATGTTCATTTTCCCGGAGATAGCGCAGGCGAACTATTAAATTGTGAAATAGTATTATCAATTAAAACGTTTCTAACATACTTGCCGAATGGAGAAACAACTCTACTACCAGCAACTATTCTCAAAAACAATACTAATCTATATGGTGAATGTGTCATATATCACCCGGAATTGTAATGGTATCATCTGATGGACGCTGTCAGAGAACGATATAACTATCATATCAGGTGCGGCAGGGATATATTATGTATATATTTACCTCTCAAATATCCCCAGTGTGTTTGATCGTAAAAAAGCCATTATATCTATTGCGTTAAAGAGAGGTACAACTTTCTTCAATTCTATATCATCCACTGATGATGCTTAGACTGCTGTTAAATAAATGTATAATTAGACGGTGACGTATGTATATCAGCGGATTTAAGCTCTTATAAGCGTTCGAAATCATAAATAATTTTTTCATGATTTAGTTTATCAGATAATTGTATTCCATCATTGTTCAAATTTGTAATAGCAGAACTAATATTATTAATATTTGTCAAAATAAAAAAAGAAATATGGACCAATCCTAAAGAACTGTAAAGCTTGAAGCGTATTAACAACGCTACATTTAGCGTTACACAATCTTAAATCTAAGTACAGAAAAAAGGTTTGAATAGTATTTACAGCATTATAAAACCATTAATTACAACGTTATAAAATCATTAATTACAGCGTGATAAAATCATTAATTACAGCGGTATACAATCTTAATATGGGACGGCACAATCTTCATTAAGTTGCCTTAAAACATCATAGTAGGGTTTAGTGATTTACATTTAAATATGTTAACCCCTAAGATGCCTTATGACAACACAGCAGGGCTAAATGTCACACATACAACTCAACCAATCCCAACGTGTAGCCACGTGTTACTAATCTCAGTAGCCTCAGGGGCTACACGATGCACAATCCTCTATGTGAGCCCCTAACGGTACTAACACCAGTCTAGCAGGCTCAAGACGGCGTGTTTAGTGAAAGACGACACTATACACATAATTTCCTTAGGTGAACTCATAGCTTGAAACCGCATGCTAGAAAGTCCAACAGGACAATTTAATGCCAAGGAGGACAGCACAACATGAACCTGCACAACACTAATCTTATTCAACCTAATCCTAGAGAACACAGCGCAACATTAAACCGATACAACATACATCTTAATTAAGGCCAGCATATGACATATAATCTTAAATATAAGGACAGCATAATTATACGGATGGGAGGACATTTTCTACGTTCAACAGAAAACCACACTCTCCATCCACAAATTGACTCCTAGAGAATGCAAAAAGATTCCCTCCTGGTTATGACTTGGTAGAATAGTGTGGTCTTTCGGATGAATTTCGATTCTTAAAGTCTGAGCTCATCTTTATAAAGAAAAAACGATTGTATGCGACCGTCGACAATATGCATGTTAAGAGATTCGAACCACAAACCTTAGTACTAGAATTAGACACTCTAGCATTGAGCAATGGTTGTAATTGAGAAATATGTAATAAATAAAATATCATTTTGATACAGGAACCAATGTTCAGCGAAAGTCTTATTCTCACTGTTATCTTGATACAAAATTGAATATTTCCGTCAGTATGCAAAATGTTTCATAGTAAGTGAAAAATATATAGTGGTTAAAATGGTGCCAATATACATCTATGGAGAACCAAAATACATTCAGGTCATTGACAGTAACAAGCAAGGTAACTCCGACATATCGAAACATATACAGTTCAGTAATTGTCGCCATTCGACAAGTCACTGAATTCAGTTATATATATTTGAATCGAATTTTCTGTCTATCTTTCTTAGAAAAAGCGGATTTATATAAGCAGCAGAGAGGGTGAACAGACCACGTTTTCAAGCAAAAATAATGCTTCCTACGAAACCTTATTTTAACCAAAAAAAATAAGTCTCCATTTAGCAAACGGAGACTTTACGATTTTTTAATCAATTTTGGTCGCAACGATGTGGTCATCCACCCTCTCTGCTGCTGGAACTTTCAGTTCTGGTTAACAAAAATAATAAATGATTTCAACCAAATATTTGATCGAGTCCGATACGATATCGTGTCCGAGGATCATGTAAATTTATTGTTACAAATCCATGCGGGTTGACTGAGCATGACTAAAGAAATTTTTAAATTGATTGAAGTCCATATCGGAACACCATGTCTGCCAAATATTTCGTAGCGTATGTGTATCAACGCCGTTAAACACAGCAAGAATATTACAGTTATATCTGATCACTTTTGGAATCTGAGTGTAGCGTTGAGTGACATATATCACATCAGTGTTTTTGTGACGCCCCCGGGAAAATATTCTAGCTGGGTTTTTTTGATTGTCTAACATCACATCGTCGTATACGACTAAATTGTTAATACTCCCATCAAGGTCATCCACGGATGGCGCCTCGTCAATATCAGTTATAAAATCAATGGTATTCTCACCTTTAATTTCTGATGCATTCTCGTTAAAATCCTTTAACACTTCATAGCATCGTTGATCATCTACGCTAGGAGCAATTAAATACAACTTATCCCACTTCATCCATCTCATTATTAAATTGAGCAACAATTGAGTCTTGCCGGATCCAGATGGCCCGATTATAATTGCACGGATAGAGTTTGGTAGCGCTGCATGATGCTTAACTGGTTCTCTTATTTTAGTCGTTGAAAAATCAATTATATTCATATCTCTATACATAAATTATGGATCTATATTGTGTAAAGTGTAAAACGCGTACTAGCACAAATGATGTGACGACGGTTACAACTAAAAATAACAGATCAGCACTAACTGGTAGATGTGCAACATGTGGTATAAAAAAGTTTAGATTTATTTCTACAAAATCAAAGATTTTACAATCCGGAGATGTTTTTAAAAAAAACGAGGAGGTGAGATCGCAGCCAAATTGGCAAAGCTCCCTGGAACCCCATGGGCAAAGTACCCCGGAGAAAAGCACCTTCCAGGATATAGCTACTGTGGTCCCGGAACACGATTAGATATCAGACTTGATGATCAAAATCAACCCCGATCCGGCGAGTATCCGGTAAACGCTATTGATAAGGCGTGTCATGCTCATGATGTTGCATATAAAAGCAGCAATCTGCAAAACAGGCATCTCGCGGATGTGAAATTAATTCATGCGTTAAATGCTATTCCTGATAAATCTTTTAAAGAAAAGTTGGCTTCGTGGTTGGTAAAATCAGCTATGAAAGGCAAATTGATGATGGGTGCTGGTAATTAATAATATGGAATCAATTTATTATTCCCCAAGAGGATACTGGAGGGGTAAATCAGCAGTCCATAAACTCGCTAGCGCTGCAAAAGTGAAAAAAACTACAGCGGCGGATTGGTTATCCAAACAGGCACTATGGCAAATTTATCTACCACCACCTAAACAAATTCAATTCTCGCATTTTGATGTGACTGCTCCTAATGAAGTTCATCAGGCTGATATATTATTTTTGCCACATGATCGTGGTTACAAATATGCGTTAACCGTAGTTGATATTGCAAGTCGATACAAAGAAGCAGAACCGTTAAAAACAAAATCAGCCACTGAAGTTGCTTCTGCATTTGAAAGGATTTATCGACGAGGTCCTCTGCACTGGCCAAATCTATTGCAGGTTGATCCTGGCAAGGGATTTCAGGGTGCGGTTCTATCTACAATGAAAAATCATAATGTCACCATACGACGAGGGCATACTGCGCTACATCGCGATCAGGCCATTGTCGAACGATTTAATCGGACGATTGCTGAGCGGTTATTTGGATATCAATACGCAAAAGAATTCATTCAAGAAAAGCGATCCCGTGAATGGGTTAAAAGGTTAGCAGCTGTGATTACCGCACTGAATAATGAGATCACTAGAACAATCAACATGAAACCTAGGAACGCTATTAAAAAGAAGTCTATACCCGTACAACCACAAAAAGATTTCCCTAGAAACGCTAACGTTTCCCAACCAATTCTTGGTAGTAATGTCACTGTTAGGTACTTATACGAACCAGGAGAGCTTGAGGGTGGTAAAAAAGGGCTACTGATCCTATTTGGAGTGTAACTGCACACAAGATATCTAGTATAACACGATCAAGTGGTAGACCAGCAATCTATAAACTGGATTCAACTGCTCCTCAGCGAGGATTTACTCGACAACAACTACAGGTAATTCCCGAGGATACACAATTACCACCGCGGGGTCTTAATTAGCACCCAAGGTGCTGGCACCCCGGCGTCTGTTGCACTCAAAACAAGTCAACATCACATTGTTTCTGACATTACCGAGACTGTTATTTTTTCTATCTACGGTAAATTGGCGAGGATCTTTATCCGAATACTGCCAACGCATTATACAATTGCAACTCGCGCAGTGATTATTCTGTTGTTGTTTCAGCGTAATTATTAATTTAGCATCAATGTCAAATTATCGTTGTTTTTTTTTGTCTTGTTGTTTGTAACCGGAGAGTTTTTTTATTAATGATGCTAACATCAACGATGCTTGCATCATCCATTGTGGTGTCATCATCGCTACAAATGATTTCATCATCGCCACTGGCTTCGCCAACAACAATTCTTCGAAGCTGATTTATTCTTCGTACTCTGGATACTGCGAGATAGACTAAATTCGACCATTCGATGCGATTATCTACCATCCAAACAATTGTATCCGATATAGTTAATCCCTGTGAAGAATGTATCGTCGCTGCGTATCCTAGCGTCCATGGGGATTTATTAGCACGCAATGCATTTTCGACGACGATGATATTAACCAGCACAATATCATTTAACACGAGAATCTGCTTTTCACTCTTCCCTGGAATATCAACTTCAATATTCTGCTTTCGTGTATCCGAAGGCCTATAACACAACGGTACTGGAAGTGTTGCAAATTTTTCTTTATGCGTTTCAAATAACTTCATCTGAAGTGTGTCTCTGACTATTTTTCTACTTACTACTATCAAATCATTTGGTCTCCACGTTTCCCAGAAATCATTCATGGGAGTTTCTGAAATTATTTCACGCGCTATTTCGCATTGGATTTTATCCGGTTGTAATCTAATCAGTGCTTTGAACTCGCGTAATTGTTCATCAAGTGATCTATGGTCGGTATTAATTTCTTCATAATAGTCTACAGAACCCTTTAGCCATTCATGTGGAGATCCACCGACAAATGGTGGTGGTTGGCCGTGATCACCGCACATGACGACTTTTGTGTTTTTGTTTAACAACCACTCGAGAAATGTTTGTAATACTCTCAACGATACCGTGCATATTTCATCCCAAATTATGATTTCAGGAATGAATTTATCACCCATTCGATCAGGGGTCCATTCATCGCCTTTCCATCGAAAGAAACTATGATAAGTACAGGCATTTACCCCTCGCTGTATCATCTCTCTGGCGAGTCTGTGAGTCGGTGTTAACACAATCATGTTAGAAACGCTAGCGTTTCCACGACGATATAATTCAATTGCACGAGTTGTCTTTCCTGACCCACCACAACCGTTTAAATAAACTGTCTTGTATCTACATATTGGATCAGATACCGGTGGTGCATTAGAAAATTCTGATTGAATCTCATCACATTTTAAGTACTTTTCGTCCATGGTAACATCTGCCGATTCACAATACTCATGTAGCGTCTCCTTTTTAAATCTCCAACATCCCCACGCTTCCTCCTGGGATGTGAATTTAGCTACATCTGATTTGTATTTATTGTGTATATACATCGAATCAGTAGCTACTCTAACCGCGGTATTAGGAAATCTATTTATCATCGAAAATAAATTGATAGAAGCATAAGCTAGCATAGAACTTCTCAAATGTGTGTACTGGGAATTATATCCATCACAGTAGGTAACAACCGTACCCAATTTCTCACCATTGGATAGAAAAGCATCCTTACGGGATACAAGTTTTCCCTGTTTCGTTAAATCCGTTACAAGAAAATCGTATTCAGCGACGTCTATGATCAACCGCGAGGAAAATTTTGTATTGTCGTATGTTCCACCCTGGGTAAATTTACCGATTATTCTTCGTCCAAAATCCTTTGCTTGTTCTTTTTTAATTTCAAATAACTTCTTAGACCAATTCATGATTTGTTCTTCATTGAAATCAGGGAATTGTTTTCGCAATTCGCTAATTATACGATCTAGATCGGGTTGTGGTAGCCAAACTTTTTTCTGAGCTCGATAGCATATAATAGCTTCGGAAACAATCAACGATATCAGCATGCCACAATCAATCATATATCGTAGTAACACTATTGGCATCCAAGCCTTTTCAGATATATGTCTACCAAGCCAAACATAACTACACGGCTGTAACCCTGTAGCGAGTTCAAATGATATCACACGAGCGAATCCGGTTAAATCAAAATCAGGTAATGGCCCATTAATCGCAACACGAGTCATTTCATGCGTGGGGTGTCCAAATCGTTTAAAATAGTTACTACATTCTCCATACCCGAGAAAACTTCCAGGATAACACGCGGATATATCAATTGAAATCATACCGTCACGATGGTATTTTGTATTCCACAGTCCTCCATGACCAAATTCGATGCAACTCAATTTAACGTCCTCGAGAAAATCACTTCGTGTTGGACGCCATGAGTTTTTTTCTCTTGCGAAGTGAGCTACCACTGATGGAATAGTAAAACTATCCGTCAATAGTTTTTTTCATGGGAACTCTCCGGTGAAAAATCATTAGCGATTTTTCTCATTCTGTTATCTAATTCTTCAACGCGATATAATTCACCATTTGGTCTTACAAATTGATCAAATCCTGATTCGGAACCAGCACTACTAAGTAACCACACTGACACAGGATCATCTTTACACAACGCATGAATAGCATCAAATAATTTCTCTTCATAGAAAACATCCCCGACGAATTCCCCGGAAAATTCCCCGGAAAATTTCCGAGGGATATATCTTACGGTTCTATCTCGTGGAAATATTGTTACTGCAGGTGTCCACGCGTGTTCGTTATGATCAATAATTTGTATTGGAGCCCCTCGCGATTGATATTTCGGTTCGTATAATACTTCTCCGGTTATTGTTGTTACTGATATTGGGAATTTTAATGATGCTTCTAATTTAGCTATATCAGAAATCTTTGCACCGTGCTGTTTCACTGTCAGTTCCCATTCGGTTATTTTCCTACGTCGCAGATCAGTTAGTTTATTTCCTCGGGATGCATTTGTGAAGTGTTCCATTACCCGTGTTGCTACACAATTGAGCCTTGACGAAGTTAACGGTGAATATTTCATAGGAGCTAGTTTTGCAATATCGGGTTTATCATTTAACTGATATAACCCATAAACAATTGCTGTTACGGGATAAGATCTTTCGTAGTATGGTTTGTCTATTCCAGTTAGAATTCCTGGTTTGGAATCTTTACTTACAATGACAGTTTTTTTATCCTTGAGGATTGGTTCAAATTTATCCCTAATAATCCATTTGCCTTCGACTTCGATAATGAATTTTATTCTGAAAAAATACTTCTGATTGGAATTGCTTTGTTGGGAATTGCTTTGCAATTTACCTTTGGATTTTCCACCTTTGGATTTCCATCTTTGAATTTCCCCTTTGGATTTCCCTCCAAGGTGTGAAATTATCTCAGCTGCTCTTTTATCGTTCATAGTAGCATCGATGATGGGTACATTGACATCTTCATCAATAATTCGAAATGTCGACCAACAGTATGCTGCACCGTCTCGGTAGAATTCATTAAAACACTCCCTGATTTTACCGAGTATAGTTCTATCACCGATTAGACGTTTTGGTGTATCAGAGACTCTATCGAGATTGAATTTAGTATTTCTCCAAGGCTTAATTTTCGATAATCTTTGGAACTCCTCATCGAGATTGAATTTAGTATTTCTCCAAGGCTTAATTTTGGATAATCTTTGGAATTATTTCATGGTATAATCAATGAATTTAGTATTTCTCCAAGGCTTAATTTTCGATAATCTGTTGAATTCCTCCATGTTATAATTAAAACAAGTATTTAAATAGAAAAATATAGTATAATGAATCACTGCAAGTGGCTAATGATTGGATCAACAACCCCGTGTAACAAATCATGCAGAAGCGAATTCTGTGGGTATAATTTACAAAGCGTTAGGCGAGGAAGTTTTGGCCCTCTCCCATGCCTCCAATGTGGGGTGGGCGTTAGAGGAAAATCGCAGTTGTGTCTTGCTTGTGGGGGTAAACGATACAGGGAACTAAAACGCTACTATGACAAACGAATCATTGACCCTAACGTCCTTGATAAAATCAAGGACAAAATCATCAAAACCCCTCAAGACTACATTGATAGACTAATAATTAAAGCAAATAAATTAGACAAGTAGTATTATTATACAAATGAGCCAAGATTTCAGACCTCATCCAGTGCTCGTTAATTACGAAGCCTCCAGTGATGGTGTTGTCAGGCACCGCAGACTAAAAAACCCGGTTGGATATCTAAATAATATGGGGTATTTGTTGTTTAGTGCTAGAAATAAAACATATCTCTGTCACAGAATTATTTTTGAATGTCATAACGAATTAATTGAAGACGGATTTGTGATTGATCACATAAATGGCGTGAAGACTGATAATTATCTTGAGAATCTTCAAGCCGTCTCACAAAGTGTGAATGCAAAATTAGGTGGAACTGGCAAATATGCAAAACGTCCTAGGGAAGTTAAATCGTTTGATTTAGAAACCAGCGAGGAGAGAATCTTTCATTCGATAAACGAAGCCAGTAGATACTTTGACATTTGCATGCCTTCAATTCGATTTGTTGCACAAAATTTAATTAAAACTGCTCTGTCTAAAAAAATGGTCATAAAATAAAATTCGTATACACCTAAAACTATTTAAGGGAGATAAATCCATTATGGATAAATCCACTGCAATTCACACTCTACCTACTAAGTTCCCTTGTATTATGACGTCAAAGGAATTTGTCGCCTGCTATATTACCTGTACTTGACTAGGCGCGCCCACGTGACTGTAATGGAGATATAATGCATGAGTTTTCGATAGAGAATAAAACTTTTTATTGTCGCTTGTGGGCTAAAACTGCATTATTTAAATAGTTGTATTTTTATTTATCTACATATCTCATGTGTGGGGTGTGGGTGGACTAGCAGTAAAGCAGACAGCTAACTCGTTCTTTTCAGTACAAAAATTCTTTATAATCTAACGCATTACCTAAGTTCGCTCAGCCGGAACGCGAGTGTTTCCTATTCATTGAAGTAGGTGGGCGTGGTTAGAATTCCTTGTATATACAGCTCTTTGTGAATGTATTTTTTCTAGAGAATTATAACAGAGTATAAAAACGCTGTTTTATTAAACAACTGTATTATTTTGTTTAAAATATTTCTCATTGTTGCAGCATATAATTGTCTATTTTAAAAATCTCTTATTGTTAAGTATATCAGAAGATATATATATTAAAAAATCTCTATTATGTATGACTATTCCGTGGTGTAATGGTATCGTGTTTGTCTTGTAAACATAGATCTATCAACTTCGTGTTCGGTCCCCATAGCAGATACATTATTTGATGGCGAAACGGAAGATGTTTTTTCTATTAATTGGGGGGGGGGGAGGACGGTCCCCCTCTGCCAAACCAACATGGCAACCCATGCTATCGCATTCTCGGTAGCGTGGGTTGGTGTTTTTTCTAACTCATGCAACCATGAATTTGATTTCATGGGTTGCCATGTTGGTTTGGTTTACCACGCCCACATCATTACCATTATCGTTCCATTGAATTATAATCCATCCTTAATTAAGTTAATTAAGTACATGTTATGCCTAAAATTTGCCACAACACTCGAGTGGAAATATATATGGCATTGTGCCGTCCATGTTGTGACGTCCCCCCCCCCCAAGCATATCTTCTGGGCGGTCTAAGATCGCGTTTGCCACCTTAGGCCTCCCGCCGGAGATGTATGTTTCGGGTCCCCTTGGGCTTACTTGGATGCGAAGGCACCCAAGGAGTTCCAAAGATGTGTTGTCATATATGTTTTTTTTAATAATTAGAGATACAGTATACTATATTTATAAATAAATATAAATAATGGATATCAATGATGTAAATGCTATAATTGCTGAAATCTCAAATTTAAATAATAAAAGGGTATTATTATTATCTGAAAGTCTCGACGTTGACAAGATTACCTCGGAATATGAAAATATTGAATATCAGTCTAGTAAGGGTCGTTATGTTTTACCCTAGATGTACAGGCTCGTGAAAGGAATTCAAAAATCCATCAATGCTTGTTTGTACGGTAACGACATTAATTTATTCATAACGCTATTTAGCACCGTTGAAGCAATACGTCAAAAGCTTGGCCAAGAATATCAAAAACGAGCTGAAATTGGTTCTAAAGTTCGTGATCTTAGAAAAATGTTAAACGAGGAAAAAACAGTATCTTAACCACGTGGGTGTTACTAAAAAAAAATAATAGGCTTTCGTAAATAATTTAAATAATTTATTTATTTTTTTTTAGCGTTTTTTGTAACACTTGTTACACAAGTTACATAGGATTTTCTCCTGAAAGGATACTCATCAGTCTGGACTTGCCCATGCAGTTATGTGCATAATGGATGATCTGGTTGTAGTAGCAAGTAATCACCGCGACGCCTCCATTTTCACGTAGTTGTTCTTGTTGCCGCGTCGTTAAAACAAATCGTTCATCGCCATTCTCAGATATTACAATTCTGAAATCCCCAGCGATGTTATTTCTGAAACACTCGCGGATAGCGTCGTACAGTTTAACCCTGTCGAAGATGAATACGTTAGCTTGATGGTACATTATTTAATAACTAAGTTATTTAATAACTAAGCTTTTAATTGTGATAGTTTTACATTTGAAAATTTAGTTCATAAACAATATATGGTTGGTGAATCGCTTACAACTAAATTAGCCCGAGAGCGGCTAGCAGCAATTAGAAAGTTTATACCGGTTCGAGACAGACTTCGCGAGAAACTTCAACAACGACAACAAGCGCAGACTGACTTTTCTGTGTCAAGTGAACAACTGTTTACTCCGATAACAAGTGCGACCAAAGATGTGAAAACAGCAACTGAACGAGCAATATACGGAGATATTCCTAAGGAAGGCAAGCGACGAGAAGTGCCTGTTCTTGGTGTGCTTGAAAAGATAGCAGCGGAGACCGGACAAACACGCGCAGGGATACAACAGTTATCCAGTGATATAAAAACTCAACGCGAAATTGAAGAACGCGAAGAAGCAGCTGCAGGAAGAGACTATTCACCTGAGAATATATTTACAGTCGCAGAATTAAATGAAATTGAAAAACTCGGTACGGATTACGAATTAGCTGATTTTTCTAGAGAAAATTTTCCAAAGGGTAAGAGAGAGAATTTTTTAAAGGACGAGTTTAAAAGTTTTATAAAAAGCAAAGACACTTGGGCATCAAAAATATATTTAGCGAAACACGGCGGGGATAAAATCTCAGCGTTGCAGCACCCTGGTTATAATAACTTTCTAGCTGTGGTTAAAGGCGGTCTACAACCACCACCTTATATGGAGGATCCAATCCCGGAACAAATAGACATAAAAGCAGAAGCCGGTTCTAAGAAAACAAGCGGAAAAGGATATTCGATTAAAAATCCAAACGATGTCTTTGACTCTACCGTGACATGCCCTGGTAACATTCTCAGTGATATATCACGGTTAGAGGTTCTCATCGGAGGGAAACGAGCCGGAAATAACTCACCGGAAGTAATTAATGAAGCAGCTGATATCTGTAGACGATTATTTGCCGGCGGTATCATGGACATTGATGTATATCGAGAACTTATTGCTGAATTAGTTGAAAATCACAACGATGACAACGTCATTGATGATGAAAATCTTATGGATGTAAGCGATTGATCATTAATTGAAAAACTACTAGTTTTATAACAAGATGATTATACACTACAACCATGATAAACCAGTAAGCGTCTACGTGGTGAACTCACGATTGCCTGTTTATAGAGCATATTACGGAGATGGTTTTGGCAATACCATTGCGGGGTTATTTACAAGAATGGCTCCCAAGGTAGCGCCGTTAGCTAAACAATTATCAATGAAAGCCATTGATGCTATCCGTGATAAGGGAATCAATTTCGTTGGAAATCTTGCCGGAAAGGCATTTTCTGCCGCGAAAGATAAAATGGCATCATTGGTGCGAAAGAAACCAGGAATGACTTCGTCAGTGGTGAAACCACCAGTGCTGCCATCAACTACAGTGATGCCTGCAAAAATCAGCAAAGTCATAAATAACGCAGTGGAAGAAAAACAAGCGCAATTGACTTCGTCACAATTGACAGCTTCACCGGTAACAGATAGCGCTATCATGAACGCGATAGCAGGAAGTGGTTTGAAACAAAAAAGAAATTCGAAGAATTTTCAACGACGATGATTATAAAGAATTAAAACGCTAGCGTTAAACTCTTCGAGTTTCACAATTGAAAACGCTAGTAATGTTATAAATGTTTAAACGAACAGCTGATCCCGCGTTAGATATGGAAGCCCCAGTGCGCAAAGATGATTCCGTCCACGATTATCAATACTATTCCTATCATGCAATACAACCCGACCTACGATCGCGAATTGAACTTCAAGTTCAAGATACCAGTAAATACTTTTTACCATGTGAAGCATTTATTGAAGTAGAAGGAAAGCTTGTAACAAATGTTGCAGCTGATACCCCATATGCAAATGATTCAAATATCCGAGTTGTTTTCGTCAACAATGGTATAATGGCGTTATTTGAAAGTGCAAGATATCTCATTGATGGAAAAGAAATTGAATCAATAGACCGCGAGGTTGATGTTGCAACAACAATAATCGGACTAGCAAGATACTCCGATGATTATACAAGATCGGCTGGTCCATCTATGATGTTTGCAAAGGATACCTCTGATAACGCTGACCACCTTCAATATATTAAAGTGTTAACACCGCAAGACACTTCAGTTGATAATCAACGAGAAGCAAGTAATCCAGAACGTCGAGCTAGACCCGGAGCTGCGTTTGATATTCTTGGAGGCGTTAATGGTAATTTCAATTTAGGATTTGCAACACGAAAATTAGCATTGCAAGAACAGCAGCGATATTGTTCATGTGCGATTCCACTCCATCATATATTTGGATTCTGCAGAAATGTAAGAAAAGTCATCTATGGAGCCAAACACACAATCGCATTAGTGCGAAAAGGCAATGACAATGATGCAATTTGGCGTACTGGTGCCGATGAAGGTAAAGTTGTTTTGAGTAAAATAGTATTATGGATGCCAGTAATGACTCCATCAATTACCACGGAAGAGCGGCTACTTTCATTTATGGAAACCGGTGGTAAATCATTGCTAAGTTGGCTAACAACAACGACTGATGCTAAAGAAGATAATGTTAATGGTACATTTACATGGCACCTGGCATCAAAACAAGGCGTTTCAGCTCCACGTCATATATTTATAGCACTGCAGAATCGGAATCGATTAGGTTCCCAAGAACGCAGTCATATGATATTTGATCGGTTAGGGGTAAGTGAGGTTTCACTGAGAATAAACGGACAACAAGAACCATCTGAGGATATACAGCTTAATTGCGGAAACAACCAAATAGCACGTGTGTATCATCGGATGCTGTCATATATGGGTCGTGATCAAAATGTTGATACTGGTTTGCAAATATCTCAGCTCGATTTTAAGAACTTGTATCCAATTTATTACTTTTCACTGGAACATCTTGATTTAACAAGGCAATCCGTTGTTGATATACATTTTAGGGCTCGTATAGATCCTGGTGGTGTTGATTATAGAGCGGTTGCTGTTATTCTCAGCGACAAATCAATGTTGTTAGAAGGGGCTGGCGGACGAATGAGACTCGTTGATGCACCAGTGGAAAATCTGTAAATGTAAAATCCATAGGATTTCCCCAATTAGATCGATTGAAAGCATAAATGTGTTTTACAATAAAATGCCATATAGTGTTGTTAGTGTCAAACTGACTGATGGTCAGGTCAAGAAATTAAAATCGAAATCCGCTAAAGAATGTGGAGCAACAATAACGTTAAAACCAGCGCAGATGTCCGGAGGTACACATAAAATATCAATAACGGATCGTCAAATAAAACATTTCAATGATGCAATGAAAAATAAGCGAGGAGTTCAAATAGAATTTTCGAAAGCTGCAGTCGCGAACATGATAAAATCAGGTGGTATATTTCCATTGTTAGCCGCAATACCAGCATTGATTGCAGCGGCTGCCCCAGCGGTGGCGAAGGCGGCAGCGTTGGGAGCCGTTGGGACCGCAGCAGGGATGGCGTTGAAAAAGGCAACTGGGAAAGGATATAAAAAAAGGGAAAGGGGTTGTACCTACCAGGAACCCCGTATTCATGGTACAGCGGCAAATCCGTGAACGGATCGGGTCTAAGAAAAATACCAGGAACGGTTTATTAGTTGAAAAATCTTCGATTTACAAATCTTCGATTTCCGAACCTATGGTTCCTATGTCCAATTTTGATTTAATTGATGCTGCTAAAAAACTAGCGATAACAAACTTCAGAGGGGTTTTTATGAGAGATCAATTACCGAGAAAACCAAATAACGTTGAAACCGGTATCATCAATCTTGATAACAGCAGCGGATCGGGAACTCACTGGGTTGCATACGCGATTGATCCACGTGGGATTGTCTATTTCGATTCATATGGGTTAGCTCCGCCAAGCGAGTTTATGCGGTATATAAATTCCTCGATGAAACTCAAAGGGTTTCCGATTTTTTATTCCACGCTGCCAACACAACAATTAAATGATCCACCGATATGCGGCCGTGAAGTATTAAATGTCCTCGCGGAGATTTCATTAAAATCCTTTGGATCTCCGTGGAAACCACCTCATATTATTGTAAACGAATACACGAGTGGGAAATTACAAGTTAATTTTAGAGAATTAATAAATTAAAAATACTAGAGTCTTTACAATAATGATCGATATTTGGGGACAATCTCTGTCAATGTCGGAACCCACCTCGGAAACATCTGTGGGTTCTATCGAGGATGTAAAAAAAATAATAGAAGATGAAATCGCTGAGACGTTAAATTTAACAAGTGTTGACCCGAACGAAATAGTTGTATTTCAAGATAGCCAGGGTAAGTTGAAAAGCAGTAATATATCCGTGAATGACATTTTGATACGGCATCGCGCTGCCGCTGAAAACTCTATTGCACTGTATTCCAACGATGGACAACTTAAACCAGGCGCACTTGTGTCTACGATCACCGACGCGATTGCTACCAACGAACGTGAGCTGAATGATCTTATACGAGGTTATAATAGTTTTCGCAAAAATGTCGTACATAAATTCTATGGAACCCCGCTTGTGGTTGGCATGACTCTCGCTGAAATTAAAGACTTGTTGAATTCATTCTTCGCTAACAAGGAAGCTGGAAGGATGATGACTGCTTCAGAAATCAAGGCAAATTATCTCGAGATTTCTAAACTAATAGAAGATCAAAAACCCACTAACGACGTCATTGTTGGGTTTTTTGGAACCCCGCTTGTGGCTGGCATGACTCTCGCTGAAATTAGCGAGTTTATCGGCAAGCATACTCACAATGCCTACCTCGCTAATAGTTTCTTTGGCGTCCCGGCTACATCTACAATGACTCTCAAAGATATTAATATGTTTATGGTGAGACAAACAACACTTAATACCATCGTTAATAGATTTCTAGGGAGAACACCTGTGTTTGAAACCACATCGTTGACAGGCATGACTCTCGCTGAAATTAAAAGCGCAATTGACGAACAAAAGCACACCAGCGATATTGTTAATAAGTTCTTTGAGGGCAGTAGCCTCCAAGATATCACGACGAAATTTTCTAATATCGACAACCATATTAAAACCCAAGCACGGATTAGAATCAACGAACTTCTGGTTTCATTCTTTTCTAACAAGGAGGAGAGGGGGAAAACAATAGATCCTGCCATAATCAGGGTAAATTATCTCGATATTTCCGACGATCTTCTTAAACTTAAAGAAAATTTTGAAAAGATAAAGATTCCGCATGTAGACACTGAAGTTAAAAATATCGTGTATACGGTCGAGCATGGAACCATGGATTGGACAAGAGACGTTGATACTACGCTGTCCATCGGTCCCTTGGGCGGATCGATTTTCGATGATATCTTCGGGCATACGTGGATCGATGGTATCTACAGGCTAACGTGGATCTCTGTTGATCAATTTAATATGATCGCAGACGGCAAAACCTACTCTGGTGGCACCGCGACGTTTATTTTTGATGGTCGCAAACTAGACTTTAATGTCGTCGCGGTTAATAGCTCCACCATTAGAACAAAAATAACCTGGTGTTTAGAACTTGTACATAGTTTTTCCGGTTGAAGCTCTATACCTACGACATCCCAACCCATTAACGATGGCGAATAATTGAAAACACTAGCGGGTTTAAAATAACAATGATTTCATCAACGCAATGTCGCTATGATCAGGTCAGAGAATTTCAAAATAGACTCAAAACCCTCACTGAGGAGTATCAAATAAAAATGAAAAAATACCGACGAAGAATCACCGCAATTGATGTTACTATGTACTCGGTGTCAAGCGTTCTCGCTGGCGCCGGAATAATACTTGCATCGGTTACAATGATTGCCCCGGTCGTAGTTCCAATTTGCATTTCTGCGATGGCTACAATCGGGGGTATATCAACCGGGATAGCAAAAAAGATATCATCATGCAGCCAGAGTAAACTGCAGAATTACTTAATTCAATTTCATATTGCATCAACCGCATATTCGCAGTTATCCCTGATGATATCGTCGTCACTCGATAATACAATTATATCAGATAGTGAATTCTCAGCGATGGTCAGTATTGTTGATTCAGCGATATCAAAATTAGAGCAACAACATGAATATAATAACAATGACAACACCGATGGAATTAGAAAATACGAACCCAAAAACCAAAATGATCTCAATAATCTCAACCATACCAAATTGTGAATTCTCAATGATGGTCAGTATTTATGATTCCGCGGTATCAAAATTAGAAATAAATCATGAGTATAATAACAATGACAACACCGCAGGAATTACTTCAACGAGTAGTGGAGAACACGAACCCAGTACAAACAAGCATGATATCAATAACATCAACAACCCCACAATTTAGTGTGAACTTCCCTTCTCCGATTCCAGTGCGCGAGATCGCGCTGGCAAAATTACGAGTATATCATAGCTGGCCTAATATCAGATCGGTTGCATTTGGGGGTCAGCAACCCAATAACGCACTGGTGTTCTCGTATAAGAATAAACCCGATGGTACTCCAGAGTGGGAAACTGTTTCGTTACCAACTGGGTCGTACCAAACTAAGCAAATCAATGCTGAAATTCAGCGTAGAATAAAATCAATCACTGGAAAAGAATCAAAAATAGCTATTAATCTTCATCAATCGACGCTCTCGTCGTCGATCGAAATAAGCACAGAGGGATACATTGTAGATATATATAACAGCTCGTTAAGACCAGTGTTAGGATGGCCTGAAAAACCACCGGAAAAATCCGCCACCGACTTAACCACGGACATACAATCATATCATGAAATCAATCCCAGTTATCGAGATAATTTATCTGATATAAGAAAAGGAAGAATCGCCGATAGATTTATATTTACCAACAAAGACACATTGCAATGGGATTTTATCATTAAAAGAACAACCGACTCATCTGTTACTATTTCATTTACGCTAACTGACGTCCGTAGTTATTTTAATGAGATTAAACAATTATATGACACACAACTAGAACAACTACGGAAAACAAAATCGCAAAAACACGTTGAAATAATAAATCAACTTATATCTGACATGAAATATATCTATGAACTAATTATTCAAACAATAATTAATGACAACAGCGACAATAAACAACGATTCCTAACCGATTACAATATCATAGAGGATAATCTGCGTAATTTCAAGTTTCCCAAACACAACGCTGATGAACTAGCAAGAATTGTTAAAACCGATATCAAGGCGCTGCAAAAATCAGATTCAGCTGTCCTCTTCAGGTATAATAATGATCCAGATGGTGGCGGTAGGCATATTGCCCCTCATAATGTGAATATTTCAACGGTGATTGCGCTCAATTTAGTATGTGATGCAATTGAAGGAAGCTATCAAATTAATCTAGAGCAATCAAATCAAGCTCAGCAGGGATATATTCTTTATTCGTTTGCACCAACAGCTCCTCCAGGATTCCTAATTATTGAAAACCCAATTAATCCTGTATACATGCGATGCCATAATAATTCGTTAACGAGAATTAATTTCAAACTCACCGACCAGTCAAATAATCTGATTGATTTACAAGAAGAGGTGTTAGCGATTAGTTTGTTTGTGAAATCCTAAATTGCTTTGCAATTTCAAAGGATTTTCGTCCTAAAGACTCGATCAAATTTTCGGTTGAAATCATTTATTATTTTTGTTAACCAGAACTGAAAGTTACAGCAGCAGAGAGGGTGGATGACCACATCGTTGCGACCAAAATTGATTAAAAAATCGTAAAGTCTCCGTTTGCTAAATGGAGGCTTATTTTTTTTGGTTAAAATAAGGTTTCGTAGGAAGCATTATTTTTGCTTGAAAACGTGGTCTGTTCACCCTCTCTGCTGCTATATACATTCCTGCTACACGTCATATCAAAGGCGTGCATATATAAAATAGTTGTCGGCTGCGTTTATTGATTAAAATATTGATTCGTCAACAAACTATATGTGTAAAGGTTATGGATGTCTCACAATTTTTGGATACATTCCTGTAAAACCGAATGCTGCGTTATGACTTTGTGTGATAGATCAAAGATTATATAAATTATTATCGTTTTTATAACGTTAATGTGATCGATCACATGACCATCCTTAATCAATCCGTTCTAACATTTTAAAATGAATTGATGATAAAGATATCTTTTTTCAGCAGTAAATCTGAAAAAAACACATTATCAACAGTGTTATCAACCTATTGTTTTTCTTCATGCGACAGAGTCCGATTACGTCATCACTACCTGTTTATAATTCGTTATGAGAGGATGATTTACAATTTCTTGGTTCATATTTTATATTTCTTTTCCAATTTTTTGCTCATTTATATATATATATATATATATATATATATATATATATATATATATATATATATATATAATATTTCCTTGTTTAAATCATTATTTGTCTAGATTGTTACTTTAGAATCACAATATATAACCTTCAGGCGTCTTTATAGCTGTTTTACTGTCTATATTTCTTTTTGATATAATATCGTTGAAGGTCTCTGTATTCTTTTGGACACATTTTAAGCACAATTGTGTATCTCCAATGACTTCAATGTCACAGAATTAGGCGAAAATTTAATTTATTTTTTTTCTTGAATTACAAACTAATTTCACCATTTTTTTTGTTTGTTTCGTCGTACATGCGTTACCTGGGGTGAATAAGCTGTTACTTCAAGGTAAGCGGCATGTAACGATTTGCATGTGCCTGACTTCGAATTACATGAAGTCCGGAACATTAGAATCACGGGGTGCACGGTAATTTTGCCGTGATTTCTGCTCACCTATTTGAGGGTACATAAGGCAGAATATTTCTGATAAATATTATGGGACCAAAAGTAACTTATCACAGGATAGATAGCTCGTCATACTATCTCCAGCCAAAGGGATGAGTGTTAAATTTATATTTCGTTTTATTGTGAATTTGTATTTAGTTTATCATTTCATATAATGATGCCTTTATTACAATGCAGATTTTAAACGTGGAATATTTGGAATTACTAATCACTATTAGACTTTAAATTCAATAGCGTAATCTAAGGTTTAGATTTTTTTTGAGACAACTATTATTAGTCTGGTTTCCTTATTGTAGCTGATAACGTCTTTGAGATCGTAGCTGAAATTGCAGATGATTTGTTGCGGAACATCTCTGATAACATCTCTAATAACGTCTCCGATATCGTAGCTGAAATTGTAGCTGATATTCTAGCGGAGCATCTCTGTTTGTCGGATTGTCTGTCCGTCTACATCTGTCGTGACGTGTAAATATCCGGAAATCTAGAAGTCAGAGTGTCGGAGCTCTCTAGAGTTGTAAACATCCGGGGTGGCATCTTGGTATTTGGGAACGTTGGTTCTAGTCGATGCTGTATGCTGTCTGTACGTATAACTGTGGTGGATCCGTGAAGGGCAAACGGCCGATAAAAGTATTGGTCTACCCTAGGTATTCGGGGAAACTGGGCGGCGATTCAACAGGTCGTGAATCGTACGGTTATACAGGGTCGAGACACATGTGTGTGTTGCAATTTTAGTACAATTAGATACATTGTTGTATTTACATAGTTACTTAAAATCGCAATAGTATTTCAAGGCATTACATGAATCTCAATAAAAGTTAGCAGCTTGATTAAATAGATGGATTTGTTCGTGCTAGTTGTTGCAATCCATACGTGCGATAGAATATGTTGATGCTTGTTTTTATTATCGTAATTTATACTTGCGTTAATATAACTTTTGTAAAGGTTCCTTGGAGCTGTGTATAGCCCAAGGGATTCCATTGTATCTGTGTTTTATTTTCCATTAAATTTATTTATGTATTGTGAATAGTTGTGATTGTAATCGTGGGTTGAATGCATGAGTTATTGTGTTGATACATCATTATTTTTCATTAATAATTTTTTTCATAAATTTACATTTTCTTTCCCATATTGTGTTTGTGTTGTTAATTTAATCCACCATCCTCTCGGTAACAATTCTGATACATCCAACACGTCATAGTAAACACGGTCTCGAGCCGAAGCATCTTAGCTGTACACTTGGCAAATGATGTAATTAAATTATGCATAATGTATTACATGATGTTGAAGACTCAATAATCAATCACTTGCCCTGATTTTTTGCTTGAGCCATTTAATAGCGCTGAGGAATTCAAAAGATTATTAAAAATCAAACCTTGGAAAACGAAATTTAGTACAGATAAAATATTTCCTGGCTGGCCAATATTTTTTTAAACGAATAATTAAAATCTAATTATTAAACTTAACGATGCCAGGAAGGAATTTAGCAACAATGGCACATCTCACGTATGGTCAACGACAAACGCACTGTAAATATCAATACCCATCTTGATAATCTGAAATAGTTTTTTGCGATTGAAATATATTTTACTAAAACAAACATGTAATTACATTATTCGTGATAAATATGATCCTATCCTTACTAATAAAAAGTGAATACAAATTCTGGACCAGGAATATCCACCAGTACTGACACATCGTATTGTGAGCGAGCGTATCTTGTAACCGTGGATTTTTATGGAATTTGTCCAATAAATTAAAAACCCAGTATTGATAATCTGCTACCAATGAAATTTTCAAGAATAATTTTGTCGCTGAGCGTGTAACTGGCCATTTTATAAAAGCGATGCGTGGAAAAAGTCTGACGGATCTAAGACGCAACAAAAACTCAAATGGGCTGAATGAGCTAGGGACACCGTTGCTACAAAAAAGATGTTACAGAGCTAGAAAACACATTAGCCATCCCAAGATGAGTAAAAACATAAAAATACAAGAATTGCACATATTGAAATGTAAATTAAAGGGAACTCCATTATTATGCATTTAAAAATGACGGCGACTATTGGACTAACGCAATAACAATATTTTCGCGAAAACGAACTGTAAGATGATTAGACATGAACGACTTTTTGCATGTAACTGCGACATTGTGTCTGTAATTTCTATTAATATTTAAGGGTGTTCTTAAAACTAATCTTTTTTCAACTGCAGGAACATACTTATAGACCTAATAGTGTTTTGTATCTTTTAAGTTTTCAGCATGTTTTTTATGTTTTCCAATTTCTGTAGTATAATCATATCATTAAAGATATTGTAAAGCGCTTAGAACTTCTATATATTAGGCACAAAACAAAGTCATTATAATTTTTTTTGTCTTGTTATTATTATTATTATTATTATTATTATTATTATTATTATTATTATTATTATTAATTACTTTTATTTCGGTCACAACAAACAAATTAGGCAGATATTTCGCGAAAGTAACTATTTATTATTGATTACGCTTACTGTATAAATTTAAATCATTCTATAATATAGAAGAAGTAAAGTGTACATTGGAATTAAAACTAAGGGCAAATTGGATAACATTATTTGATTTTAGATAAAACTTCAAAGGAGTTAAAATTTACTACAAATGGGCAGTTTATTGTTCGAGTGAATGAACTCCTCATGTCCAGAGTGTGTCCGCTACATAATATTGTTCTCAAACCATTGTGGCTATTCACAGTCCCTCATGCAAATTGATAAGTTGGTTGTTTTCGTTTTTGGTTTCTATTTTTCGAAAACATTGATGAAATTAATATGATTCACACTTACTATTCAAACAAGACGGATGCTTTTAATAATGAAAGTAGAGCAAAACAAACAGTGAGCTACGCCATTTACATGAATTGTACGCCATTCATCTATACACTCATGTACACAAATAATAATAATAATAATAATAATAATAATAATAATAATAATAATAATACTATTAATAATAATAATAATAATACTATTAATAATACTACTAATAATAATAGTAATGATAATTATAATAATAATAACAACAATAATAATGAAGACCTTGTATAGCGCCTATCTTTTGAAGCTCTAAGCGTTTTACTCCGTCAAAAACGATATGACTACACTAGATAACAACAAATGATAATATCAATGAAATCGGAAAACATAAAAACATGCTGAAAACTTTTAAAATACAAAACATGATTAGGTCGCTAAGTTTGTTCCTCCTGCAGTTGAAGCATATGAGTATTGAGAGCACTCTTAAAGGGACCACTGTGTCTTTGTGTCTAATTTCAATGGGCAATTCGTTCCACGTAACCGGGCCCTGGTGTGCAAACGAACGTTGTCCATATGACTTTGTTTTAATCTTGGGAACAAAGAGAATACGATTATCAGAAGAAGTGCGCAAGGATCTAGCTTGTGCATACACATGGCTGAGGTTGGATAGGTATGTTGGACTGGAATCTGTTATTGAAATGAAGCAGAGAGAAAACATGTTGTGTTTGATTCTGTATCGTATTGATAGCCAGTGTAGGGTAGAGAGCAGTGATGAGGTGTGCTCTGATCGAGGTACTCTAAAGATTATCAGTGCAGCTGTGTTTCGAACTTTTTAAAGTTTATTGAGTAAATATTGTGATGAACCAGACAGAATTGAGTTACAATAGTCAAGTATTGAGAGTACTAATGAACACACAAGTGTTTTTGTGGCATCAACTGAAATATATTTACGAATGGAAATGATGCGTCTCAATTCAAGATATGCAGCCCTGCAGATTTTCATGACATGTTGGTGCACTGTGAGAGTATTGTCTAGAGTAACGTCTAGATTCCGTACTGATTGTGAGTGCATTTAATGTTGCTGTTGCTGATATTTATTGTCTGAGGTAAAGGATGTGAATGAGAATGTCTTTCTGTTGTAATCAGAATAGCCTCAGTTTTATGATCATCCGTCAGCAGCTTGTTGCATTTCATCCATGATTTCACATCCGAGATGCACTTCTCTACTCCATGAATGGTAGCATCAACTTCAGTTGAGTGGCTAGACTTGCATATTTGGGTGTCATCAGCGTACAATTGGTGCCACACTGGGTGATGATCTATGCCATTTGATAGCGGCTGAGTGTACAGAATAAAGAGAACGGGTCTAAGAACAGATCCCTCTGAAACCCCACAACATACGTTAACTGGGCTGGAGTTTATTCCATTTGCAGATATAATTTGTTGTATGTCGACTAAGTAGGACTTGAACCACGGTAAGGCTATATGCTGAATGCCAAATACATGTTGGAGACGGTAAAGTAATATATCATGGTCTATTGTGTAAAATGCTGCAGATAAATCCAGGAGAGTGAGGACGGTAATTTTTCCACTATCCAAAGCAGAGAGAATGCCACTAAATACTTTCAGAAGAGTAGTTTCTGACTGTGGAAAGGGCGATATGCAGACTGTACATTGCTAAAAAGATTGTTTGAATTCATATGAGATATATGTTGAGGTAGAACTTTCGCGATATTGTGTTTATTTAATACTTTGAACCCGTTGGTGACATTGTCGTTATGTTATGTGAAAATAAACTCTATAATCATGTTCATATATTTACACTGCATTATTCACATAGTTCATTATATTAACATTTCTCTTCAAAATAATTAGGCTGTTTATATAATCATCCATGCCAAATAAATAGTATTACCATATAAACGTAATTTCTTTCATTCTTCAAACAAGTCCATTTCACCTCATTATATTCATTATATATATATATATATATATCATCATCATCATCATCATCATCATCATCATCGTCATCGTCGTCTCCTTCTTTATCCATTTTCATAAGTACTTAATTATATATGGGAGCTATTGAACGACATAAAAATTACGTTTTCAACGCTAGTGCTTGACGAAGGTCCAGGACATCACTTGGGAATCTATGTGAATAGTGTATAACATGAATAGTCGACTTAAACTCCGGAAGCTGAGGGTTACGATGAATGCTCAGGATCATTTTGTGGTGTATATATTGAGGATATTGATGTAACAAGCGTACAAACTCCATTTCATTTTTTCAACGCTCAGCAACACTGCCAAATGAATAGGTTTTGATTATCACGTGACTACAGAAGCGAAGGTACGAACTACTCGGGATGTTACCGACCAACACAGATTTAGTCAAAGTCATATAAAATGATTATTCAACGGAATATTGTGATGATTTAAATTTTATGGCAATATTTATCTCGTCTAGCTGTAAAGTTATTGGTCATACCGATTCTGAGGATGTATTTTCTATTTGACCGAAAAGAAGGGCTTCGGTAACGGCTATGTCGAATAGTTTAAATTTATTCACACCCTGTTCCATTCAATTTCATTAATGTGTTATCCGGTTTCAGTTCTAAGCCAAACACATATTTTCTAGTACGAATAAATGATTATGATGTTGCTCTATGGCGACATTGAGGATATGCTTGTTATTGTGAATGCCAGTAATGACCCCATCAACCACTAAAGAAAATAAACTATTATCATTTATGTATGCAGGTGCCCAGTTAATATTGTCATGGTTAAGAACGACTACATATAGTATTTAGATTAATATTAACGGTACATTTACTTGGCATATAGCATCACAACAAAGCGTTTCTGGGCCATGATATATATTTGATACACGATTAAATTATCAAGATCGGAGTCGTATGGTATGTGACAAACTCAATGTTTATGAAGTGTCACGAAGAATAAATGGTCATCAAGAACCATCTGAAGATATTCTACGTGATTGTGGACAAAACCAAATATCACACGCAGATCATCGTTTGATGACATTTATGGAACGTGATCAGAATATAGCAAATGTCACAATCAGAGTTTTCAAAATATCTATGCGATCTGTTTGTTTTTTCACTGGAAAATTTTGTTTTAACCAGAGAGACTGTCGTTGATATACACTTTCGAGCTTGCGTGAGCCCTAATGGTAATAATTACAGAGCAATTGTTGTTATGCTCAGCGATAAAGGTACTGGTGGAAAAATGGGAGTCATTGATGCATGAGTAGAAAATGTATCACAGAACTAGACGACTCGTAATATTATAATTTCACAGTATCATCCAAATAATGTTCTGTTTCAGGGTAAGATTGAAAAACTGCAAACCGTGTCAGTGAAAATATCCGGAACTATAATGACACCGAAACACAATCATATTATAGGTGGTCCGATTAAGCTGTCACTGACAAAGCAATAATGCTAAACACTATAATACAGGAATCCACATTACTCTAAACTCGAGTGTTATATCGGATACAATACAATCAGGTGGTACGCTTCCACTTCTTGCAGCTATATCAGCATTATTTCCAGCTAATGTCCCTGCTGTCGCAAAAGCTGCTGCCCTTTGGCTGTTGGGACAGCGGCGGGAACCACCAACTGGTACGGAAGAGGTTTGAGACTAGCAAGAATGATTAAATAACACAGATAACAATTTGTCATTTAATAGATGCTGTCCAATATTTAAATTAACATTTTTTTAGAATTGTTACTATGCGAGACCAGTTACCTTCAAGACCGAATTGCCTTGAAACCGGTATTATTAATCTCGTTAATTACACCGGACCTGGAAAACAATGGTCGCATACACAATTGTTCCACGTTGAATTGATTATTTCAATTGGTATGGGTTAGCCCCGCTAAAACAGTTTATAGAATATGCCAATCCTCACAAAGTAACGATCTGGTATTCAACATTGTCAGCATAGACTATAACTGACCCAATAATATACGGCCCGCACTGTTATTGCTATACTCAAGAATGTATTAAAATCAACGAATTCACCTCATAAAGTTGTACGAGGTATTTACGGGGTATTATTCTGAGACAAAAAACCATTGAATGAATATCAAAAGAGGCTGTAAACAAACTCATCAACGACTAAATGTTATTTTTTGCAAATGTGGATGCAAACAAATTAGTTGTATGTCAGGATAAGCAAGAGAAATTAAAATCAAATAATCTTTTATTAAATAATATGACCGATAACATTAATGGAGGAACCGCAAGTACCATAGATTTGTTTGATAGCATCTAAAAACACAAGGTATTTTCTTTTCAACTATATCGGATAATAATAATCGCTCGCGAGTACAAAAACCAGGTGATACAAAGACAAGCTAACTCTACATTAACGGAAATAAAATAGCCGTACATGGAGATCCAGTATCCGACAATGTTGCAGCGAAAGAGAAAACGATGAAGTTGTTAACTACATCACCGTAGACAATAAACATTGCCAGAGGCATAGCTATTGTGTATAATATAGTATATGGGGACAAGATACATTTTTTACGCCCGCCCCCTGAAAAAAATTAAACCAGCAAACCTTGCAAAAATTATGCCACCCACCCCCCTTTCACAAAGTCTACATACAACCAATTTCAAAACACATTTTGGTGTCATCACTAGTCTGGTTCCAAGGGACATCTGTCACATCTGCCACCCCCATACCACACTCAGCGTCGTCTCCGAACGTTGCATACCGAGTATGATATACATGGGAACTCGTTTGCAAATCTCCGTAGACATTTTAGAAAAATGGATGAAATCGCAGATATTTTCCTTGATACTTCATTGCTTGTTATCATGAAATTATCTGATATCAAGTCTAGCTTTAACAATATTAAACAAGCACATGATAATATTGTTAATGATGTTCCTGCTATCGCTAAAAGTCTTAATAAGATTAAAATACCACATATCAACAAAATATCAAAACCGTGTACTCGGTAAAGTGTAAATCTTTCACCTGGCCACGTCAAAATAGCACTGTTAAAGATACCGCATTTGTTCAAGTTATATACAGATTAACGTTAATTTTACCTATACAGTTTAATGTATCATCAAATGCATACACTGGCGTAAATACTGTAAGAGTACTAATTGAAAATGGATCCATTGAAATATCTTGAACAGCACTCATCTGTGCCAATTTAGCATAAGCAATAATCACATGGTATGTTTGTAATTGATTTAAACTCATAATATAATGAACGTTGCTGAGATACCAACAGCTAGCTATCAAATCCAATCAAGCAACAATGAATTTCAGCACATAATTGAATTCTTTAAAGAAAAAGAAACAAAATTAGCTATAAAAGTCGATAAACGAACATTATCAGCCGTGATAGAGATAAATTCGCTGGATTAGGCCACTGTTATTTATAAATCAACAATTATAATTGTTTTAGGATATCCCGATGTTGCCGAAAAAGCACCACAACCATTACCAGAACCAAAGCGGTCTCTATTTACCACTGATTAACAAGTTATCACGCAAACACCTCATCATACAAAGATCATTTACTGTGAATGTTGAGTTGTCTGGTCATGTTAGCTCCATTAATAAATACGATGTAACTTGGCATATTGTTCAGGAACATCTCGCTTTTGGAGTATTTAAATGTGTGGATATTCGCCTAGATGAAATTATAGAATATGTTACAATTATTAATCAATAACATATGCCGTAATAAGAGCAGCTACATCAATGGTTCCTTAAACATATTTTTCATATAACAAGTTCATGCGAGGAAATCATTAAACACATTTAAATATTAAATCAACGTGTTGCTAATATGATCCTTAGCAACTACTGAGTAATTCAGGTAATAATTAATATTAACCGGGAAGAAAGCAAACAAAAGTTTTACATGTATATTCGATAACAGAAGCTAGTGTACCGAATTTTTAATTTTCTAGATATAACGCAGACGCCATAAAAAATCCACCAACGATACAATCGATAAATTCTTTCCTCAAATACTTGCCGCATGTACACAACAACTATAACCGCAGGTATTCTCAGAAACAACAATGCTCCATACGTTGGTGGTAGTCATATATCACCAGGAATAGGAAATATAAACTCTGCAATCGAGTTTCAATCTTGTTTTTAATGGAATTGATTAAAGTTATCAGACAAACACAGAAATATAAAATCCGGCACATCAATGATATATTATGTATATATTCGTGCCTCAAGTATCCATTGGACGTTAGACTATACAAGAACCCGTTAATTTGTTATATCTTCGTTGTCATAATTCACTTCTGACAAGAAAACATTTCAAACTTAAGTACCAAATCGGTAACCTAATTGATTTTCTTTCTGAGGAAAATCTACAACTGTATCTCGACATAAAATCTTAATGACAGACGGAAAATTCACTGACCTTATTTTGGGCTGGAAAAAAAACTCAGATAACATCGAACTATTTACAGACGTGTAATCTGTGCTTTAACTAATGCTTTAACTTTGTAGGATTAGGAGCGGTTACTACGTTCACTTTATATAATCTTTTGGAGTTGTCCCACGTTTATTTATTTTTTGTTTGTTTCAAAATTGCCTGAGTTCTAATCTCATCTAACGTTTTCACCGGCGTTAAAAATAGCACCTTTCGCTTTAATTCAATAGCATCATCCAATGAAGCAAAGACAGCTTGTTGAATCAGTTTAATAAATTAATCATTCGAAGGAAATGTATATCTATCCGATGATTTGTGCTCTTTCAGGTATTCGACATAAACTTTGTTTAGGTTTTAGTTTATCACATAAATGTATTGCTTCATTTTTCTAATTATTTATTGCAGAACTAATTATATTAATATTTTCAGAATTCAATATATAATAAATATATATTTTAATTGTATTTTGGACAAAAAACGTGATGTGCGGGTATCTGTATGAGTGCTTTCGTTTGTCTTTGTGGTTTTCATAAGGTCTTTATTTTAATACCTTTCGTATGGCCTTCTAGGCACACTATGACCGTTTCTATTTGGCCAATATTATTTCTGAATGTCCTTGTAGTGCCTTTCAGTGAGACTTAAGGCTGAGGAAAAGATATTCATCTTTGTAGTCATCCGTGAATTGATATTTGTCGACGATGCAGCCTTGACATCACACTCGGACGATTGACTGCCGCAGCTGGTATGCTGCCTCTCCAACGCTTGCAAGGAATTTTGACTGACCGTCAGCTTGAAAAGAACGAAGATCGTGGCGCAACTTGCAGACTCCCTACCCTCTGTCACCATCGATGGGTTCAAATTTGAAGTTATCGAGAGCTTCACTTACCTCGGGTCATGTCCAGCCCACTCTCAGTTAATTTTGAGGTAAACAGCAGGATTGTCATGGCAGCTGCAATGATGGTTTGACTTAAGCAGAGGGAATAAAACAACCCAAACCTGATTCCTCTACAGCAGCGAAACATAAATCACCTTGCAAGGCACAAGAAAAGACTCAGCTTCCACCTGAGAAGTCTACGAAGCAATATGCACATCAAGTGACAGGACAAAGTACCCAACACAGAGGTAGCAGCAGGAGAGGTGAACAGACCAAGTTTTTCAAGCAAAAATAAGGCTTCTATGGAACCGAAATTATCTAACAAAGGATAGAGAGTGTGAACAGACCAACTTTTTAAGCAAAATATTTCGTAAGCGTTTCGTTACAAAACCGAAACAAAAAAGAAATCTTACGATGATAGTTGCCAATTTAGTTGTCACAAACAACGGCTGCGACACACTGCAACGTCCCAAGGCAACGTTGTAAGCGGTCGTCGTGAAAATTCTTCGAATTTCAGCAATGAAAAAAAATAATCTTACAATTTAGTTGGCGTTCACACTCTCTGCTGCTATGCGCTAAAAATTTTTTACGATGAAAGTCCTCAGGACTTTACAAACAGACTAATTTGCAAAACTTCACCTCGCAGATCAATCAAATTATTAGATTGGTCAGTAAGTTTGAAATTAATTCTCGTTAAAGAATTATTATGACATCGCATATAGACTGGATTAGTTGGGTCTTCAATAATTAGAAATCCTGGAGGAGCCGTTGGTGCAAAGGAATATAGAATATATCCCTGCTGAGCTTGATTTGATTGCTCGAGATTTATTTGATAGCTGCCTTCGATAACGTCACATACTAAATTCAATGATATCACTGAGGATATATTCACATTGAACGGAGCGATATGTCTCCCACCGCCATCTGGGTCGTTATTAAATGTCAGAATATTTGTTTGTTGTCGTGATACTTTCCTCCAATCGTCGTGGATTTTCTTAAACCCAATATCGATGGCATAACTGAGATATTTTTTTAATTCGTCGGGTTTATACCCGGGAATTTTAAATGTTTTAATATCCTGTACGCGGATATTGTATGATTCCCTAAATATCCCCTTATGACTTTCGTTTATTAATACTTCTTGAATAATTTGAGTATGAAATGTTTCCATATCGTTGATGATTTTGTTACCTGTTTGTACTACACTAATAAACTCGTCTTTGGTGAGAGAGCCGGATTTAATGGATATTAACAATAATGAAAAATCATTATTGATCGCGCTCAAATTTTCTTCGATTGAACTAGTGTCACGATTAGAGATGGGAGAATAATCTTGATAACTTTTCAATGTATTATCAGGTTTTATCACGTTGGAGACATAATCAGATTGTACAGGTTCTGGTATATCAACGGTAGGTGGTAGTTCAGGCCATCCTAATACTGATCTTATAGAACTCTGATAAATATCTACAACATACCCAGGGGAATTAATCTCGATCGCAGATGATAACGTCGGCTCGTGAACCGTTATAGCGATTTTTGATTCTTTTCCAGTGATAGATTTAATTCTTCGTTGTAATTCGTTATTGATTTGTTCGATTTGATATGACCCAGTTGGCAACGAGTTTTTTTTGTGATCCCGGTTAATATACCCGCGATTGCAGCCACCGCAGAAATAGCGATTGGAACTACGACCAGAGCAATCATTGTAACCGAAGACAGTATTATTCCAGCAGCAGTGATTACACCCGACACCGAGTATACGGTGATATCAACTGCGGTTATTCTTCGTTGGTATTGTTTTATTTTTTTTTTGATACTCCTCACAGCACGAGCTGAGTTTAGTTTGAAATTCTCTGACCTGATCATAGCGATACTGATACACTGAAGGGATCGTCATTTTATTTTAAAAACACTAGCGTTTTCAATAATGATTTCCTTTTCAGTTTAATTGTTTACTTAAATCCACTACGAATTCTACGTACCACGTTGTTGAAACCCTGGCTAGATTTCTATCTGTGATCGTTATCGTGAATTGTTCAGATACATCCTTGTCGATGATCGTTGATACCGTATTATTGACTCCAGATGAACTACTTGATGATATATTGAATTGAGTCGGTGATACTATTGTTAATCGATAAATACCCTTGACGGCTGCGGTTACGTTTAAAATGTTGTTTGTGGGAGTCCACATAAATGAACCGTGTTGAATCGTGTATACTATATTGTTGGTGCTCTTATGAGGAATTTTTATTTTTTCAACAACGCTTATCATCCTCGCTGCATCATCCTTCATTGCGTTGTTAAATGTTTTTAGATCATCGATGTTTTTTTTTAATATCAGGAAGGGTTATTTCAATTTTATCAGATGGTGTTCCAATAAACTTGTCAATGATGTTTTTACGAAACATTGAAAACTGTTTCACGTGTTTTTCATATTCGGATTGAAGAGCTGCTAGTTCAAACATAGAATCTTTTATCGAGGTGAGTTTTGGTGTGGTCACTGGTGGATTTCCAAAAAATTCTAGCAGGCGTTTATCAATTTGGTCAATTGTATTTCTTTGTGTTTCACTAAACTGATCAAATACAACTATATGATCGTCATACTTATCATTGAGCGATTTCAATGAATTCGCCGTGTTATCGAATGTTGCTAATGTATCCGTAATTGTTGAAACAAGTACACCTGGTTTGAGTTTACCTTGATCGGAAAATAACGCGATAGCATCCTCTGCTGCATCTCGTCGTTTAACCAAAATATCATCGAGAGAGACATTACTAGTTTTCAATTTACCCTGGCGATCGCCAAATACAACTATTTCACCAGGATCAACACTTGCTAGGTTTAACGTTTCGGCTATTTCATCTTCGATTAGTTTTTTAACATCCTTGATTTTATCAAGGGTTTCAACTCCACCAGTATCCGGTTTCTTCAGCGTTGATAAAGGTCGTCCCCAAATATCAATCATTGTTATCATAAAAATCTTTTCTCTGTCTAAATCCAGCGGCTTTTCAATCAAAAAGATTTTCAATCCAATGGATTTCCAATCCAACGACCGCTAGTATACTCATTTACTACTACATGGGGTGGTTTTCTTGATTCCCGTGAAATAGCATCAAGTACGTTTAATACTTCATTGCCACATATGGGTGGGTCAAGCATTGTTTGTGTTGGTAACGTGGAATACCAACGCGGTATTTTTAATTTACTTACATAGCGGTTAAATTCTTTCGGAGGCGCTAATGCAGATGAGTCAAAATAAATAATCCCACGTGGATCAATCGCGTATGCAACCCAGTGAGTTAAAGGTCAATCGCTGTTATCTAGATTAATAATACCGGTTTCAACATCATTTGGTTGTGCCTGTAACTGATCTTTCACAAAAACACCTCTGAAGTTTTTAATCGCGAGTTTTTTAGCGGCATCAATTAAATCAAAATTGGACATAGGAATCAAAGATTCCACAACCACAGGTTCCTCAATCAAAGATTCCCGAGTTAGTAAACCGGTCCTAGTCTCAGTAATATTTTAGAATGCTATTATTAATTTTGTCGCACGTTAATAGCACATATCTGCCATATTACAAACTTTCAAATCCATTAAATTTCAGCATTACAGTATAATTATTTTCTTTTTGGTTAAGGCTTCACACATGCACTCTTACTGCTTTGAATTCAGCTAAAAAGATGTTGTTATTCTTGTTGTATTAGTGTATGTATGTGTGTGGGTGTGAGAATCTATCATCACGGAAAATATTTACAAGAATAATATTAAATGGTTACATTTTTTCTTAGTTTAAAAAAAAGGTGTCTACAATTCAACATCTTTTTTTAACTCTCTAGGTGTATATTGTTACTGAAATTTATTTGGTATTACAAATTCGTTGCCAAAAATTATTGAAAAACCTACAATCCTAGGTTACAGTTACATTTTAGTTTTATTCAACTATACTTAATTTGTGATGTACACTAAATACTCTGTTTGATATATATTCTGACCGAGTACCGACCTAACCTTCAATGTAACCGTGCTAAACGTATCAATATCATAGACGTAGTCATAGAGTCACGAATCCTTCAACAAGCTATCTAACTTTAGTACACTATTGATGCACACGGTGTCAGGTGCAGGCTAACCAAACAAAATCCACTTTAATTTCATTGTTAAAGACCAGCTAATACAGCTATTATTCTAAACATTGAAAACAATATCTCTTTGAAATACTGACTGTGTGGCTTCATGGTCTCCTGGAAAGATGTAGCTGCCATTTCTTTTGTATATTACTTGTCTTGACCATGAATGTGATAACATTTATTGCATTTATTATTAATGATATTTTTTAACATTATTATCTTCATTATTATTATTATCACTAGAGACAAATCATGTTTTCGGAAAGATTAACATCAATACATGACTCCTTTTTCTTATGAAACATTTTATCAGGTAAGGTTAAAGGTAATATTTTACAAGAACCGTAATGCGATTTTTTAATTTGGAAATAATACATCGTTAGTGCAAATTATTATTTCTCTCTTTAAATTGACTTTCGCATTAATTTTTGAAGCTGCCTTCTGACATTTGTTTATTTTTGTGTTTGAATTGTCATATCTGTATACTTCAATCCTGAATATTGGTTGATATTGAATAACTGCTCTTTGATTAAATCTTAGTGTTTACCTTAATGGCAGAAAATTATGTTGAACATCTTAAGCTTGTCAGATCACAAACACAAAAAGATTTTCTAGTCCTACTCTAAGGCTGAACGTTACGTAAAAATAAATTCAATGTTGAGAAATTATTGTATATAATACCGATAGCTGAAATACATTTTATAAATTTGTCTAAAAGGAGAATAATGAAAAATATGGTTAATACGAATTTGGTATACTTGTCTACATTCATAACAGCCACTCCCATCATTTCAACAACTATAATTAGCATTAAGAAACCGTGACTTTCAAAGAGGACTTCTAGAACTAAAATAAACATTATGTCATGATAAATACAAATAAGAAAGCAAACAATGGAAGACGGACTAAACAAATATGCGATTAACAGGTTATGGTGACAATAATGTATAATGTCCCTTATCTAGCTATTTATGTTTTCTAAGTCGTGGTACAAATATTTATTAATAAAAAAGAGAGGAGATTCCGATTATTTAAAGAAACCTTACGTAATCCGAATGTCTTTAATAAATTAAATTACGTTTTGGGGTAACGTTCAAATTATAATTTATTATATTTGGGAAACAAGTAAAAATTTGTATCTTAGTATTTTTAAACTTCCTTCATTAAAAAACAGAAATATCTGAATTATACCATAAAAGAAAAAAAATACATTATTTCATATAATAGTAATATTAATATCAATAATAATAACAATAATATTATTAATAAGAACAATAATAACGCTAATAATTATAATGATAATAATAAAAATAACAATATTGATAATAATAATAAAATAAAAGTGATGACAATGAATATTACCTAAAATTTAATATTAATACTAACATTATATGTGTGTGTATATATATATATATATATATATATATATATATATATATATATATATATATATTCGTAAAAGAGGAAACACAAAATCATTTCGAATAAAATTGATATGCAAATTTGTCTGTTCTATATACTGAATTAATTAGGTTTTAATAAGATGTTACTTCAGCTAAATGAAGATGGGATTAGCTTGGTTAGCTTATAGCTGACACCCTGTGAAACATATTGTGCTAAATTGGAGACCTAATGTATCAATAATGGTTACACACAGTTCACTAAGACCTCAATATGTTTATATTAAGCACTGTTTTTTTAAAGGTAATGTCAGTTCTCGGTCAGAATATTAATTAAAGGGTCAGTAAAAAGAAAAACACATTTACGCAACATTCAAGACAACATTTAATGGACTTTATATATTAAGTAATGTTCAGAATACATTTATAATGTAGTAAATGTACATGCAAAATGTATAATAAAATGATTTCCTAGGATATGCTGCACGGATGTTACAGTTCTATGAGAAGACAAGTGTTCAATGAAATTGAATATTTAGATTAAGACAACAAGTCTGTTTGAATTGCCTTATTATATCGATGATGAAGTAAAGAATGTATATACTAGATAAAGTATATGTTTTCTAGTCTAATTACAAAATAACGGACATGACTTGTGAACTTTTCCACTTGATTATAGGAACGTTATTTATTTTGGGTCTCATGTAGACGATCATATATGCTCATTAGTTTCATTCCTATTTTCATACTTATGTATCCTGTACTTTCAACTACTACATTTAATTATGTTATGTTTTACGATGACATATTTATATGTTAAATTATCTAGATTTCTTGTTTTAACACACCCTGTTGTTTTAAACTTAATATATCAAATGTCAGCTTCGCTACATGGCTTTTAAACATGTCATCCAATAGTTCATAATTGACCCAGAGGTTGTATTGACTAATCTCATCATTGACTAAAACATACAATTTTATTACGGGCATCGTATAATAATGTTTTCTCTTTACTTTAGTTATAGTATAGTTTATTCAAAACATATAGCATTTAGATGTTCATCTCCGACAGTTTGATGGGTTTACATTGCTTAAAACAACGCTTGGTACGAATAAGGTTTATATTATAAATAAAAACATAAGTAAGTTAAATTATCATCTTATGGACAAAGTCCTTGTTCAATGTTAATGAAAAAACCTTTAAACCCTTCATGGCTCGCAATGATATCTATGACTGATATTTCACCTGATAATTATAACTTGAGGGAATCATCTGCGTTAATGACATTGTCTTTGCGGGTAAAAGGCATTACACCTATACAAGAGTTGTATCATTTACTGCTCAATATATTATTGCTCTCAAAATAAAAACTCCCCATTAGTGACAAAACCATATTCGTGTATTTAGATAAATTATGTTTGTTTAGATTAAGGGTTCTGCTTCATTGTTTATGACATGGAAAATAGTGCAGTTTTGTTCGACAACCTTGAGAAAATCGTGCATTGCTCGAGTTGTCAGTTGGAATGGTTTTACGGTATGAAAACAATATTTATAAAGACATGGGAAGTAGTCATCTTTTCCAAGTACTTCTCATTGAAGTTGCATTTTTATGAGCTATTCATTCACATTCTAACTAAAAACTGGTTTTAAAATAAGTTAAAAAGCACGTGCTAAATTATAAAATACAAATACTGTTTCTTCAAAAAAAAAATATTGAATGGTTTCATTATTCCTTAATTTTAAAAAAAAAATGTGTCTACAATTCAACATCTTGTTTTAACTCTGAACGTGTATATTGTCAATGAAATATGTTTTTGTATTAAAACTTCGTTGCTAAATATTATTGAAAATCTTACAAACCTAGGTTACAGTTACATTTTATTTTTAATCAACTATACTTAATTTGTGATGAACCCTAAATACTCTTTTTGATAAATATTCTGACCGAGTTCTGACCTAACCTTTAATGTAACCGTGCTAAATGTATCAATATCAAAGACGGAGTCAAGAGTGTCACTAATTCTTCAACAAGCTATCTAACTTTAGTAAACTATTTATGCACACGGTGTCAGGTGCAGGCTAACCAAATAAACTCCAATTGAATTTCATTGTTAAAGACCAGCTAATACAGCTATTATTCTAAACCTTGAAAACAAAATCTCTTTGAAAAACTAACTGTATTGCTTAACGGTCTCCTGTAAAGATGTGGCTGCCATTTCTTTTGTATATTACTTGTCTTGACCATAAATGTGATAATATTAATTGCAATTATTATTAATTATATTTTTTAACATTATTATCTTCATTATTATTATTATCACTAGCGACAAATCATGTTTTCGGAAAGATTAACATCAGTACATGACTCCATTTTCTTATGAAACTCTTTATCAGGTAAGTTTAAAGGTAATAGTTTACAAGATCCGTGATGCGATTTTTTAAATTGGAAATAATACATCGTTAGTGCAAATTATTATTTCTCTTTTTAAATTGACTTTGATATTTACTTATTTAAGCCGACTTCTGATATTTGTTTATTTTTGTGTTTTAATTGTTATATCTGTATACTTCAATCCTGAATATTGGTTGATATTGAATAACTTCTCTTTGATTAAGTCTTAGTGTTTACCTCAATGGCAGAAATATGTTTTGAACTCCTTAAACTTGTCAGATCACAAACATAAAAGGAATTTCTAGTCCTACTCTAAGGCTGAACGTTACGTAAAAATACATTAAATGTTGAGATATTATTGTATATAATACCGACAGCTGAAATACATTTTATAAATTTGTCTAAAAGGCAAATAATGAAAAATATGGTTAATACGAATTTGGTATACTTGTCTACATTCATAGCAGCCACACCCATCATTTCAACAACTATAATTAGCATTAAGATACCGTGACTTTCAAAGAGGACTCCTAGAACTAAAATATACATTATGTCATGATAAATACAAAAAAGAAAGCAAAAACTGGAACATGGACTAAACAAATATGCGATTAACAGGTTATCATGACATTTATGTATAATGTCCCTTATGTAGCTATTGATGTTTTCTAAGTCGTGGTACACACATTTATGAATAAAAAAGAGAGGAGATTCCGAGTATTTAAAGAAACCTTACGTAATCGGATTGTCTATTGTAAATTAATTTACGTTTTGTGGAATGGTTCAAACCTAGTTAACACAATTTAACAATTATAATTATAATTTTTTATAGTTGCGAAACAAATACAAATTTGAATCTTAGTATTTTTAAACTACCCTCATTAAAAACAGAAATATCTCAGTTATACCATAAAAGATAAAAAATACATTATTTCATATCATAATAATATTAATATCAATAATAATAACAATAATATTAATAATCAGAACAATAATAATGCTAATAATTATAATGATAATAATTAAAATAACAATAATGATAATACTAATAAAATAAAAGTGATGTCAATGATAGTTACTTAAAATTTAATATTAATACTAACAACATATATATATATATATACATATATATATATATATATATATATATATATATATATATATATATATATATATATATATATATAGATATATATATATATATATATATTTATATATATATATATATATATATATATATATATATATATATATATACATATATGTATATATATATATATATATATATATATATATATATATATATATATATATATATATATATATATATATATATATATATATATATATATATATATATTCATAAAAGAGAAAACACAAAATCAATTCAAATAAAAATGATGTGCTAAATTGTCGGTTCCATTTACTGGATTTATTAGGTTTCAAAGATGTTACATCAACTAAATGAAGATGGGATTAGCTTGGTTAGCTTATAGCTGACACCCTGTGAAACATATTGTGCTAAATTGCAGACTTAATGTAGCAATATTGTTTACACACAGTTCACTAAGACCTCAATATGTTTATATTAAGCACTGTTTTTTTAATGTCAGTTCTCGGTCAGAATATTCATTGAAGGGTCAATAAAAAGAAAAACACATTTACGCAACACTCAAGAAAACATTTAATGGACTTTATATATTAAGTAATGTTCAGAATACATTTATAATGTAGTAAATGTACATGCAAAATGTTTAATAAATTGATTTCCGATGATATGCAGCATTGATGGTACAGTTCTATGACAAAACAAGTGTTCAATGAAATTGAATATTTAGATTTAGACAACAAGTCTGTTTGAATTGCCTTATTATTTCAATGATGAAGTAAAGAATGTATATATTTTAAGCGTTTAAATATATAACATATTATATGAACATAAATAGTTTAAACGTTCTAGTGCGCTTTTAAAAAAAGAAAAATAAAATCTCTCTCTCTCTCTCTCTCTCTCTCTCTCTCTCTCTCTCTCTCTCTCTCTCTCTCTGGATTCTCGTAGCTAGACAATGGCAATCATCAATGAAAATACGAGAGCTGTAGCTTTTTGCTTTTGTCATACGACGATGTCGTTTGCCCTATGAATGGCGGTAATGCTAGTGAAGCCGTCTAAATGAGAAGAGAGAGAGAGAGAGAGAGAGAGAGAGAGAGAGAGAGAGAGAGAGAGAGAGAGAGAGAGAGAGAGAGAGAGAGAGAGTAAACCCTGCAAGATAATGAGATTAGGAGAGAGAGAATTGAACAGTCTTTATAAATGTTAATTCAAGCAAAATAATGAGTCATTTCACTTTATGTATATTCCACGCTAATTTCCATACGTCAGTATATTAATAATTGATTGTACAAGTTCAGTGCATAAGAAGCTAACCATGTTAGCAGTGCAATATTTCCTTCGTATGAGCCATTTCATGCTTAAATCATGAGTGTGTCATATACTGATTTAATGAATTTGAATAACAAATAAAACTGAAAAGAAACAAAATCCACTTTTCAGTTTGGACAAGGGTTTAAGAATAGGAGGACAAATCGCAGCATTACAATTTGCAGCGGACACAATCTCTGGGGTGCGAGTACTTCATTCATTCATTCAAACCTCAGTGGCCAGGATCATATCTTAACTCAATTTAAAGTGCTAATATGTATTTTCGTATGTTATATAAATACAATAATTATATAGTAAGCACCTACAGAATACAGTTGTACTATGACAGTATGTACAGAAATATCGCGGGTAATACTCTTTTCATTGTCAATGTGTGTTTGGTTCGTCCATCGAAAACTGCACTAGTTATCAAAGGGTTGAAGTGGCCGGTTATGTTGTTTGCGTGCGAGGGGGCTGATGAGGCCAATCCATTAAACAGAATGTTCGTTTGCATCAGGGATATAGGATGCGGGGGACATACTTTCTTCATTGTACCCAGATCTAGACAGTTCAACACATATAACACCAAAGATGCTTTATCACTAGTAACTGGTAATGGGATTATAATAGCTATTAAATAATGTGATTGTTGTTTTTCGCTGCATTGATGTTGCATGGCTTAATCATATAAAAGGTACATTTTTTAAAAAAGAATTACATGCAATCAACTATATTCAATAAATGCTTAATATTTCTTTCATAATCATCATCGATTATGTCATAATGTAAATTGTATTTATAGGTTTTGTTTTGACAGCTCTAGTGTTTTAATGGTAGGTACTATTGCTGGTGATGTTGGTTTTCTTGTAGGCAAGTCTACTTCAAATGTACTGGTCTGATTTAAAAAAACATGTCAAAGGTTCCTCCATCTTTGTCTGGTGTTATCATTATAAAAGATAAAGTTCTAATGATATTTTGTATGCAGCATTCGGTCTATAGTTAGTGTGGAAATGTGCAGTTGTAGTCGACACAACCCTATAACTTCTTAGTCATCCTAATACTTCAACTGCTTCTAGTAATATTGTAGAATGTTATTATCAATTTTGTCGAACGTTATTAGTACATATTTGTCATGATTACTAACTGTCAACTCCATTAAATTTCATCATTACAGTATGATTATTTCCTTTTTGGTTAAGGCTTCACACACGCACTCTAACTGCATTGAATTCAACTAATAAGATGTTGTTATTCTTGTTGTATCAGTGTATGTATGTGTGTGAGAGGATATATCATCATGGGAAATATTTACAAAAATAATATTGAATGGTTTCATTTTTCCTTAGTTAAAAAATGTGTCTGCAATTCAACATCTTGTTTTAACTCTCTAGGTGTATATTGTTACTGAACTTGTTTTGGTATTAAAAATTCGTTGCCAAATATTATTGGAAATCCTACAGACCTAGGTTACAGTAACATTTTATTTTTACTCAACTATACTTAATTTGTGAAGTCCACTAAACACTCTCTTTGATAAATATTCTGACCGAGTACTGACCTAACCTTCAATGTAAACGTGCCCAATGTATCAATAACATAGACGTAGTCAAGAGTGTCACGAAGCCTTTAACAAGCTATCTAGCTTTAGTACACTATTTACACAAACGGTGTCAGGTGCAGGCTAACCAAACATAATCCACTTTAATTTCAATGTTAAAGAGCAGATAATACAGCTGTTAGTCTAAGCATTGAAAAGAAAATCTCTTTGAAATACTTAATGTGTGGCTTAATGGGCTTCTGGAAAGATGTGGCTGCCATTTCTTTTGTATATAACTTGTCTTGACCATGAATGTGATAACATTTATTGCATTTATTATTAATTATATTTTTAACATTAAAAACTTCACTATTATTATTATCACTAGCGACAAATCATGTTTTAGAAAAAATTAACATCAATACATGACTCCTTTTTCTTATGAAACTCTTTATCAGGTAAGGTGAAAGGCAGTAGTTTACAAGAACCGTGATGCGGTTTTTTAATTTGAAAATAATACATACATCATTAGCGCAAATTATTATTTCTCTCTTTAAATTGACTTTCGCATTTACCGATATAAGCTGCCTTCTGATATTTGTTTATTTTGTGTTTTAATTGTCATATCTTTATACTTCAATCCTGAATATTGGTTGATATTGAATAACTGCTCTTTGCTTAAATCTCAGTGTTTACCTCAATGGCTGAAAAACATTTTGAACTTCTTAAGCTTGTCAGATCACAAACACAAAAGAATTTCTTGTCCTACTCTCCGGCTGAACGTTACGTAAAAATAAATTCAATGTTGAGAAAAAATTATATATAATACCGACAGCTGAAATACATTTTATACATTTGTCTTAAAGGCAAATAATGAAAAATATGTTTAATACGAATTTGGTATACTTGTCTACATTCATAACAGCCACACCCATCATTTCAACAACTATAATCAGCATTGAGAAACAGTGACTTTCAAAGAGGACTCCTATAACAAAAACATACGTTAAGTCATGATAAATACAAATAAGAAAGCAAAAAATGGAACATGGAATAAAAAAATATGCGATTAACAGGTTATGGTGACATTTATGTATAATGTCCCTTACCTAGCTATTTATATTTTCTAAATCGTGTTACAAATATTTATTAATAAAACAAGAGAGGAGATTCCGATTATGGTAAGAAACCTTACGTAATCGGATTGTCTATTGTAAATTAAATTACGTCTTGGGGTAATGTTCAAACCTAGTTAACACAATTTAACAATTATAATTATAATTTGTTATGTCTGAAAAACAAGTACAAATTTGTATCTTAGTATTTTTAAACTACCTTCATTAAAATACAGAAATATCTGAGTTATACCATAAAATATAAAAAAATATTTCATATAATAATAATATTAATATCAATAATAATAACAATACAACAATAATAATGCTAATAATTATAATGATAATAATAATAACAATAATGATAATAATAATAATAATAAAATAAATGTGATGACAATGAATATCACCTAAAATTTAATATTAGTACATATATATATATTCAAAAAAGAGGCAACACAAAATCAATTCGAATAAAAATGATATGCTAAATTGTCGGTTCTTTATACTGAATTAATTAAGCTTCAATAAGTTATTACATCAAGTAAATGAAGATGGGATTTGTTTGGATAGCTTATAGCTGACACCTAATGAAACATATTGTGCCAAATTGGAGATATAATGAATCAATAATGGTTACACACAGTTCACTAAGACCTCAATATTTTTACATTAAGCACTGTTTTTTTTAAAGGTAATGTCAGTTCTCGGTCAGAATATTCATTAAAGGGTCAGTCAAAGGAAAAACACATTTACGCAACATTCAAGACAGCATTTGATGGACTTGATATATTAAGTAATGTTCAGAATACATTTATAATGTAGTAAATGTACATGCAAAATGTTTAATAAATTGATTTCCGATGATATGCAGCATTGATGTTACAGTTCTATGACAAAACAAGTGTTTAATGAAATTGAATATTTAGATTTAGACAACAAGTCTGTTTGAATTGCCTTATTATTTCAATGATGAAGTAAAGAATGTATATATTTTAAGCGTTTAAATATATAACATATTATATGAACATAAATAGTTTAAACGTTCTAGTGCGCTTTTAAAAAAAGAAAAATAAAATCTCTCTCTCTCTCTCTCTCTCTCTCTCTCTCTCTCTCTCTCTCTCTCTCTCTCTCTCTCTCTCTCTCTGGATTCTCGTAGCTAGACAATGGCAATCATCAATGAAAATACGAGAGCTGTAGCTTTTTGCTTTTGTCATACGACGATGTCGTTTGCCCTATGAATGGCGGTAATGCTAGTGAAGCCGTCTAAATGAGAAGAGAGAGAGAGAGAGAGAGAGAGAGAGAGAGAGAGAGAGAGAGAGAGAGAGAGAGAGAGAGAGAGTAAACCCTGCAAGATAATGAGATTAGGAGAGAGAGAATTGAACAGTCTTTATAAATGTTAATTCAAGCAAAATAATGAGTCATTTCACTTTATGTATATTCCACGCTAATTTCCATACGTCAGTATATTAATAATTGATTGTACAAGTTCAGTGCATAAGAAGCTAACCATGTTAGCAGTGCAATATTTCCTTCGTATGAGCCATTTCATGCTTAAATCATGAGTGTGTCATATACTGATTTAATGAATTTGAATAACAAATAAAACTGAAAAGAAACAAAATCCACTTTTCAGTTTGGACAAGGGTTTAAGAATAGGAGGACAAATCGCAGCATTACAATTTGCAGCGGACACAATCTCTGGGGTGCGAGTACTTCATTCATTCATTCAAACCTCAGTGGCCAGGATCATATCTTAACTCAATTTAAAGTGCTAATATGTATTTTCGTATGTTATATAAATACAATAATTATATAGTAAGCACCTACAGAATACAGTTGTACTATGACAGTATGTACAGAAATATCGCGGGTAATACTCTTTTCATTGTCAATGTGTGTTTGGTTCGTCCATCGAAAACTGCACTAGTTATCAAAGGGTTGAAGTGGCCGGTTATGTTGTTTGCGTGCGAGGGGGCTGATGAGGCCAATCCATTAAACAGAATGTTCGTTTGCATCAGGGATATAGGATGAGGGGGACATACTTTCTTCATTGTACCCAGATCTAGACAGTTCAACACATATAACACCAAAGATGCTTTATCACTAGTAACTGGTAATGGGATTATAATAGCTATTAAATAATGTGATTGTTGTTTTTCGCTGCATTGATGTTGCATGGCTTAATCATATAAAAGGTACATTTTTTAAAAAAGAATTACATGCAATCAACTATATTCAATAAATGCTTAAAATTTCTTTCATAATCATCATCGATTATGTCATAATGTAAATTGTATTTATAGGTTTTGTTTTGACAGCTCTAGTGTTTTAATGGTAGGTACTATTGCTGGTGATGTTGGTTTTCTTGTAGGCAAGTCTACTTCAAATGTACTGGTCTGATTTAAAAAAACATGTCAAAGGTTCCTCCATCTTTGTCTGGTGTTATCATTATAAAAGATAAAGTTCTAATGATATTTTGTATGCAGCATTCGGTCTATAGTTAGTGTGGAAATGTGCAGTTGTAGTCGACACAACCCTATAACTTCTTAGTCATCCTAATACTTCAACTGCTTCTAGTAATATTGTAGAATGTTATTATCAATTTTGTCGAACGTTATTAGTACATATTTGTCATGATTACTAACTGTCAACTCCATTAAATTTCATCATTACAGTATGATTATTTCCTTTTTGGTTAAGGCTTCACACACGCACTCTAACTGCATTGAATTCAACTAATAAGATGTTGTTATTCTTGTTGTATCAGTGTATGTATGTGTGTGTGAGGATATATCATCATGGGAAATATTTACAAAAATAATATTGAATGGTTTCATTTTTCCTTAGTTAAAAAATGTGTCTGCAATTCAACATATTGTTTTAACTCTCTAGGTGTATATTGTTACTGAACTTGTTTTGGTATTAAAAATTCGTTGCCAAATATTATTGGAAATCCTACAGACCTAGGTTACAGTAACATTTTATTTTTACTCAACTATACTTAATTTGTGAAGTCCACTAAACACTCTCTTTGATAAATATTCTGACCGAGTACTGACCTAACCTTCAATGTAAACGTGCCCAATGTATCAATAACATAGACGTAGTCAAGAGTGTCACGAAGCCTTTAACAAGCTATCTAGCTTTAGTACACTATTTACACAAACGGTGTCAGGTGCAGGCTAACCAAACATAATCCACTTTAATTTCAATGTTAAAGAGCAGATAATACAGCTGTTAGTCTAAGCATTGAAAAGAAAATCTCTTTGAAATACTTAATGTGTGGCTTAATGGGCTTCTGGAAAGATGTGGCTGCCATTTCTTTTGTATATAACTTGTCTTGACCATGAATGTGATAACATTTATTGCATTTATTATTAATTATATTTTTAACATTAAAAACTTCACTATTATTATTATCACTAGCGACAAATCATGTTTTAGAAAAAATTAACATCAATACATGACTCCTTTTTCTTATGAAACTCTTTATCAGGTAAGGTGAAAGGCAGTAGTTTACAAGAACCGTGATGCGGTTTTTTAATTTGAAAATAATACATACATCATTAGTGCAAATTATTATTTCTCTCTTTAAATTGACTTTCGCATTTACCGATATAAGCTGCCTTCTGATATTTGTTTATTTTGTGTTTTAATTGTCATATCTTTATACTTCAATCCTGAATATTGGTTGATATTGAATAACTGCTCTTTGCTTAAATCTCAGTGTTTACCTCAATGGCTGAAAAACATTTTGAACTTCTTAAGCTTGTCAGATCACAAACACAAAAGAATTTCTTGTCCTACTCTCCGGCTGAACGTTACGTAAAAATAAATTCAATGTTGAGAAAAAATTATATATAATACCGACAGCTGAAATACATTTTATACATTTGTCTTAAAGGCAAATAATGAAAAATATGTTTAATACGAATTTGGTATACTTGTCTACATTCATAACAGCCACACCCATCATTTCAACAACTATAATCAGCATTGAGAAACAGTGACTTTCAAAGAGGACTCCTATAACAAAAACATACGTTAAGTCATGATAAATACAAATAAGAAAGCAAAAAATGGAACATGGAATAAAAAAATATGCGATTAACAGGTTATGGTGACATTTATGTATAATGTCCCTTACCTAGCTATTTATATTTTCTAAATCGTGTTACAAATATTTATTAATAAAACAAGAGAGGAGATTCCGATTATGGTAAGAAACCTTACGTAATCGGATTGTCTATTGTAAATTAAATTACGTCTTGGGGTAATGTTCAAACCTAGTTAACACAATTTAACAATTATAATTATAATTTGTTATGTCTGAAAAACAAGTACAAATTTGTATCTTAGTATTTTTAAACTACCTTCATTAAAATACAGAAATATCTGAGTTATACCATAAAATATAAAAAAATATTTCATATAATAATAATATTAATATCAATAATAATAACAATACAACAATAATAATGCTAATAATTATAATGATAATAATAATAACAATAATGATAATAATAATAATAATAAAATAAATGTGATGACAATGAATATCACCTAAAATTTAATATTAGTACATATATATATATTCAAAAAAGAGGCAACACAAAATCAATTCGAATAAAAATGATATGCTAAATTGTCGGTTCTTTATACTGAATTAATTAAGCTTCAATAAGTTATTACATCAAGTAAATGAAGATGGGATTTGTTTGGATAGCTTATAGCTGACACCTAATGAAACATATTGTGCCAAATTGGAGATATAATGAATCAATAATGGTTACACACAGTTCACTAAGACCTCAATATTTTTACATTAAGCACTGTTTTTTTTAAAGGTAATGTCAGTTCTCGGTCAGAATATTCATTAAAGGGTCAGTCAAAGGAAAAACACATTTACGCAACATTCAAGACAGCATTTGATGGACTTGATATATTAAGTAATGTTCAGAATACATTTATAATGTAGTAAATGTACATGCAAAATGTTTAATAAATTGATTTCCGATGATATGCAGCATTGATGTTACAGTTCTATGACAAAACAAGTGTTCAATGAAATTGAATATTTAGATTTAGACAACAAGTCTGTTTGAATTGCCTTATTATTTCAATGATGAAGTAAAGAATGTATATACACGATACAGTGTATGTTTTCTAGTCTAATTACTAAATAACGGACATGACTTGTGAACTTTTTCACATGATTACAGGAACGTTAATTATGTCGGGTCTCATGCAGACGATCATACCTGCTCATTAGTTTCATTCCTATGTTTATACTTATGTATCCTGTACTTTCAGCTACTACATTTAATTATGTTATGTTTCACGATGACATATTTAAATGTTAAATTATTTAGATTTCTTGTTTTAACACACCCTGTTGTTTTAAACCTAATATATCAAATGTCAGCTTCGCTACATGGCATTTAAAGATGTCATCCAATAGTTCATAATTGACCCAGAGGTTATATTGACTAATCTCATCATTGCATAAAACATACAATTTTATTACTGGTATCGTATAATAATATTTTCTTATTACTTTAGTTATAGTTTAGTTTATTCAAAACGTATATCTTTTAGATATTCATCTCCGACAGTTTGATGGGTTTACATTGCATATCTTGACCCATTCACGAGATCGTTTATCCAGAATAAATTCCTTCGCGTATTGATATCCAAATAATCGTTCAGCAAGTGTGCGATTAAATCGTTCAACAATTGCCTGATCGCGATGAAGTGCAGTATGCCCTCCTCCTAACGCGGAATTATTATTCTTCATCATCGATCGAACCTCACCCTGAATTTTCTTGCCTGGATCAACTTATAATAGATTTAGCCAACGCAGAGGACCTCGCCGATAGATCCTTTCAAATGCAGAAGCCACTTCAGTTGATTATTTTGTTTTAGCGGTTCTTCTTGTTTGTATCGACTCGCAACATAAACTACAGTTAGGGCGTATTTGTAAGCACCATCATGCGGCAGAAATAATATATCAGATTGATGAACTTCATTAGGAACGGTCACATCAAAATGCGAGTATTTAATTTGTTTAGGCGGTGGTAGATACATTTGCCATATCGCCTGTTTGGATAACCAATCCGCTGCAGTAGTATTTTTCACTTTTGCAGCGCTAGCGATTTTACTGATTGCTGCCTTACCCCTCCAGTATCCTTTAGAGAATAATAGATTCCATGTTATTATTAATTACCGGCACCTAACATCAATTTACCTTACATTGCCGATTTTACTAACCATGAAGCTAATTTTTCTTTGAAGGATTTATCAGTGATATAATCCGACGCATGAATCAATTTTACATCTGCGAGATGCCTGTGTTGCAGATTACTGATTTTATAAGCAACATCATGAGCATGACACTCCTTATCAATGGCGTTTATTGGATATTCACCCGTATGGGATTGGTTTTGATCATCGACTCTGATATCGAGTCTAATCCCAGGTCCACAATAACTATATAGTGGAAGATGATTTTCTCCTGGATACTTCGCCCATGGTGTACCTGGTAGTTTTACTAACTTGGTTGCAATATCACTTCTTCGTTTTTTTTTTAAAATCATTATCATGGGGAACAAATCTAATTTGTGTTGTACTACATTGTACACACTTACCAGTAAGTGCTGGTCTGTTAATTTTATTTGTAATCGTCGTCAAGTCGTTTGTGCCAGTACGCTTCTTACACTTCACACAATATAGATCCATAATATATTTATAATAACATGAATGTAATTGATTATTCAGCTCTATGACGACGAGAACCTATTAAACACCATGCGATGTTGCCGAATTCTATTCGCTCGATTATAATCGAACCATCTGGATGCGGCAAGATACAACTGCTACTTAATTTATTAACGAGATGAATGAAATGGGATCAATTGTATTTGATTGCTCCTAGTGTAGATGATCAGCGATGTTATGAAGTATTAAAGGATTACAACGAGAGAGCAATATAAATCAACGGCGAAGGTATTATTGAATTTATAACCGATATCGCAGAAGCACCGAGCATTGATGATATCAATGGAAGTATAAACAACTTAGTCGTATATGATGATGTGATGTTAGACAATCGAAAGAATCCCGCTAGAATATTTTCCCGAGGCAGACATAAAAACACCGATGTGATATATGTTACTCAACGTTACACACAAATTCCGAAGGTGATCAGAGATAACTGCAATTGATTGTGTGTGTTTAACGAAGTTGATACTCATACGCTACTAAATATTTGGCAAATTTGGTGCGGCGGTGAAATGGATCATAATCGATTTAGAAATTTCTTTAGTCAGATCCTCGGACGCGATATCGTGACGGACTTGATAAAATATTCGGTTAACCCCATAGCAGCAGACGGGGTGAGTGACAACTACGTTGGCGTCTTCAAGGAAGTGTTGGTTAGTCAAATCGACGCTTTTTTACGATTTTCAAGGAAGCCTCAGTTTGCCGAACGACGCCTCTACAGCTTTTATAGGGTTCACCACCTCTGATGCTAAAGCTCTTGGACTGTATTTCACCCCTTTGCTGACCTATGCTCTGTCTCTTGAGGAGTCAGTAGCATGAATACCTTACTCAAATACATGTAGCTATAAACATTTTTTTTATAAAGTTATTAAAAGGCCATCACTACCTGAAACAAGGCAGATAATAATAATTGCAATAAATATTATCACATTTATGGTCAAGACAAGTAATATACAAAAGAAATGGCAGCCACATCTTTCCAGGAGACCATTAAGCAATACAGTTAGTTTTTCAAAGAGATTTTGTTTTCAATGTTTAGAACAATAGCTGTATTAACTGGTCTTTAACAATGAAATTCAATTGTGTTTATTTGGTTAGCCTGCACCTGACACCGTATGCATAAATAGTTTACTAAAGTTAGATAGCTTGTTGAAGGATTAGTGACACTCTTGACTCCGTCTTTAATATTGATACATTTAGCACGGTTACATTAAAGGTTAGGTCAGAACTCGGTCAGAATATTTATCAAAAAGAGTATTTAGTGTTCATCACAAATTAAGTATAGTTGATTAAAAATAAAATGTAACTGTAACCTAGGTTTGTAGGATTTTCAATAATATTTAGCAACGAAGTTTTAATACAATAACATATGTCATTGACAATATACACTTTCAGAGTTAAAACAAGATGTTGAATTGTAGACACATCTTTTTTTAAAATTAAGGAATAATGAAACCATTCAATATTTTTTTTTTGAAGAAACAGTATTTGTATTTTATAATTTAGCACGTGCTTTTTAACTTATTTTAAAACCAGTTTTTAGTTAGAATGTGAATGAATAGCTCATAAAAATGCAACTTTAATGATAAGTACATGGAAAAGATGACTACTTCCCATGTCTTTATAAATATTGTTTTCATACCGTAAAACCATTCCAACTGACAACTCGAGCAATGCACGATTTTCTCAAGGTTGTCGAACAAAACTGCACTATTTTCCATGTCATAAACAATGAAGCAGAACCCTTAATCTAAACAAACATAATTTATCTAAATACACGAATATGGTTTTGTCACTAATGGGGAGTTTTTATTTTGAGAGCAATAATATATAGAGCAGTAAATGACACAACTCTTGTATAGGTGTAATGCCTTTTACCCGCAAAGACAATGTCATTAACGCAGATGCTTCCCTCAAGTTATAATTATCAGGTGAAATATCAGTCTTAGGTATCGTTGCGATAATGCAAATTTGTTGTCATCGCCATGATGGGTTTAAGGATTTTTTAATTAACATTGAACAAGGACTTTGTCCATAAGAAAATAATTTAACTTAATTATGTTTTGATTTATAATATCAACCTTATTTGTACCAAGTGTTGTTTTAAGCAATGTAAACCCATCAAACTGTCGGAGATGAACATCTAAATGCTATATGTTTTGAATAAACTATACTATAACTAAAGTAAAGAGAAAACATTATTATACGATGCCCGTAATAAAATTGTATGTTTTATTCAATGATGAGATTAGTCAATACAACCTCTGGGTCAATTATGAACTATTGGATGACATGTTTAAAAGCCATGTAGCTAAGCTGACATTTGATATATTAAGTTTAAAACAACAGTGTGTGTTAAAACAAGAAATCTAGATAATTTAACATATAAATATGTCATCGTAAAACATAACATAATTAAATGTAGTAGTTGAAAGTACAGGATACATAAGTATGAAAATAAGAATGAAACTAATGAGCATATATGATCGTCTACATGAGACCCAAAATAAATAACGTTCCTATAATCAAGTGGAAAAGTTCACAAGTCATGTCCGTTATTTAGTAATTAGACTAGAAAACATATACTTTATCTAGTATATACATTCTTTACTTCATCATCGATATAATAAGGCAATTCAAACAGACTTGTTGTCTTAATCTAAATATTCAATTTCATTGAACACTTGTCTTCTCATAGAACTGTAACATCCGTGCAGCATATCCTAGGAAATCATTTTATTATACATTTTGCATGTACATTTACTACATTATAAATGTATTCTGAACATTACTTAATATATAAAGTCCATTAAATGTTGTCTTGAATGTTGCGTAAATGTGTTTTTCTTTTTATTGACCCTTTAATTAATATTCTGACCGAGAACTGACATTACCTTTAAAAAAACAGTGCTTAATATAAACATATTGAGGTCTTAGTGAACTGTGTGTAACCATTATTGATACATTAGGTCTCCAATTTAGCACAATATGTTTCACAGGGTGTCAGCTATAAGCTAACCAAGCTAATCCCATCTTCATTTAGCTGAAGTAACATCTTATTAAAACCTAATTAATTCAGTATATAGAACAGACAAATTTGCATATCAATTTTATTCGAAATGATTTTGTGTTTCCTCTTTTACGAATATATATATATATATATATATATATATATATATATATATATATATACACACATATAATGTTAGTATTAATATTAAATTTTAGGTAATATTCATTGTCATCACTTTTATTTTATTATTATTATCAATATTGTTATTTTTATTATTATCATTATAATTATTAGCATTATTATTGTTCTTATTAATAATATTATTGTTATTATTATTGATATTAATATTACTATTATATGAAATAATGCATTTTTTTTCTTTTATGGTATAATTCAGATATTTCTGTTTTTTAATGAAGGAAGTTTAAAAATACTAAGATACAAATTTTTACTTGTTTCCCAAATATAATAAATTATAATTTGAACGTTACCCCAAAACGTAATTTAATTTATTAAAGACATTCGGATTACGTAAGGTTTCTTTAAATAATCGGAATCTCCTCTCTTTTTTATTAATAAATATTTGTACCACGACTTAGAAAACATAAATAGCTAGATAATGGACATTATACATTATTGTCACCATAACCTGTTAATCGCATATTTGTTTAGTCCGTCTTCCATTGTTTGCTTTCTTATTTGTATTTATCATGACATAATGTATATTTTAGTTCTAGAAGTCCTCTTTGAAAGTCACGGTTTCTTAATGCTAATTATAGTTGTTGAAATGATGGGAGTGGCTGTTATGAATGTAGACAAGTATACCAAATTCGTATTAACCATATTTTTCATTATTCTCCTTTTAGACAAATTTATAAAATGTATTTCAGCTATCGGTATTATATACAATAATTTCTCAACATTGAATTTATTTTTACGTAACGTTCAGCCTTAGAGTAGGACTAGAAAATCTTTTTGTGTTTGTGATCTGACAAGCTTAAGATGTTCAACATATTTTTCTGCCATTAAGGTAAACACTAAGATTTAATCAAAGAGCAGTTATTCAATATCAACCAATATTCAGGATTGAAGTATACAGATATGACAATTCAAACACAAAAATAAACAAATGTCAGAAGGCAGCTTCAAAAATTAATGCCAAAGTCAATTTAAAGAGAGAAATAATAATTTGCACTAACGATGTATTATTTCCAAATTAAAAAATCGCATCACGGTTCTTGTAAAATATTACCTTTAACCTTACCTGATAAAATGTTTCATAAGAAAAAGGAGTCATGTATTGATGTTAATCTTTCCGAAAACATGATTTGTCTCTAGTGATAATAATAATAATGAAGATAATAATGTTAAAAAATATCATTAATAATAAATGCAATAAATGTTATCACATTCATGGTCAAGACAAGTAATATACAAAAGAAATGGCAGCTACATCTTTCCAGGAGACCATGAAGCCACACAGTCAGTATTTCAAAGAGATATTGTTTTCAATGTTTAGAATAATAGCTGTATTAGCTGGTCTTTAACAATGAAATTAAAGTGGATTTTGTTTGGTTAGCCTGCACCTGACACCGTGTGCATCAATAGTGTACTAAAGTTAGATAGCTTGTTGAAGGATTCGTGACACTATGACTACGTCTATGATATTGATACGTTTAGCACGGTTACATTGAAGGTTAGGTCGGTACTCGGTCAGAATATATATCAAACAGAGTATTTAGTGTACATCACAAATTAAGTATAGTTGAGTAAAAATAAAATGTAACTGTAACCTAGGTTTGTAGGTTTTTCAATAATTTTTGGCAACGAATTTGTAATACCAAATAAATTTCAGTAACAATATACACCTAGAGAGTTAAAAAAAGATGTTGAATTGTAGACACCTTTTTTTAAACTAAGAAAAAATGTAACCATTTAATATTATTGTTGTAAATATTTTCCGTGATGATATATTCTCACACCCACACACATACATACACTAATACAACAAGAATAACAACATCTTTTTAGCTGAATTCAAAGCAGTAAGAGTGCATGTGTGAAGCCTTAACCAAAAAGAAAATAATTATACTGTAATGCTGAAATTTAATGGATTTGAAAGTTTGTAATATGGCAGATATGTGCTATTAACGTGCGACAAAATTAATAATAGCATTCTAAAATATTACTGAAACTAGGACCGGTTTACTAACTCGGGAATCTTTGATTGAGGAACCTGTGGTTGTGGAATCTTTGATTCCTATGTCCAATTTTGATTTAATTGATGCCGCTAAAAAACTCGCGATTAAAAACTTCAGAGGTGTTTTTGTGAAAGATCAGTTACAGGCACAACCAAATGATGTTGAAACCGGTATTATTAATCTAGATAACAGCGATTGACCTTTAACTCACTGGGTTGCATACGCGATTGATCCACGTGGGATTATTTATTTTGACTCATCTGCATTAGCGCCTCCGAAAGAATTTAACCGCTATGTAAGTAAATTAAAAATACCGCGTTGGTATTCCACGTTACCAACACAAACAATGCTTGACCCACCTATATGTGGCAATGAAGTATTAAACGTACTTGATGCTATTTCACGGGAATCAAGAAAACCACTCCATGTAGTAGTAAATGAGTATACTAGCGGTCGTTGGATTGGAAATCCATTGGATTGAAAATCTTTTAGATTGAAAATCCGCTGGATTTAGACAGAGAAAAGATTTTTATGATAACAATGATTGATATTTGGGGACGACCTTTATCAACGCTGAAGAAACCGGATACTGGTGGAGTTGAAACCCTTGATAAAATCAAGGATGTTAAAAAACTAATCGAAGATGAAATAACCGAAACGTTAAACCTAGCAAGTGTTGATCCTGGTGAAATAGTTGTATTTGGCGATCGCCAGGGTAAATTGAAAACTAGTAATGTCTCTCTCGATGATATTTTGGTTAAACGACGAGATGCAGCAGAGGATGCTATCGCGTTATTTTCCGATCAAGGTAAACTCAAACCAGGTGTACTTGTTTCAACAATTACGGATACATTAGCAACACTCGATAAAACGGCGAATTCATTGAAATCGCTCAATGATAAGTATGACGATCATATAGTTGTATTTGATCAGTTTAGTGAAACACAAAGAAATACAATTGACCAAATTGATAAACGCCTGCTAGAATTTTTTGGAAATCCACCAGTGACCACACCAAAACTCACCTCGATAAAAGATTCTATGTTTGAACTAGCAGCTCTTCAATCCGAATATGAAAAACACGTGAAACAGTTTTCAATGTTTCGTAAAAACATCATTGACAAGTTTATTGGAACCCCATCTGATAAAATTGAAATAACCCTTCCTGATATTAAAAAAAAAACATCGATGATCTAAAAACATTTAACAACGCAATGAAGGATGATGCAGCGAGGATGATAAGCGTTGTTGAAAAAATAAAAATTCCTCATAAGAGCACCAACAATATAGTATACACGATTCAACACGGTTCATTTATGTGGACTCCCACAAACAACATTTTAAACGTAACCGCAGCCGTCAAGGGTATTTATCGATTAACAATAGTATCACCGACTCAATTCAATATATCATCAAGTAGTTCATCTGGAGTCAATAATACGGTATCAACGATCATCGACAAGGATGTATCTGAACAATTCACGATAACGATCACAGATAGAAATCTAGCCAGGGTTTCAACAACGTGGTACGTAGAATTCGTAGTGGATTTAAGTAAACAATTAAACTGAAAGGGAAATCATAATTGAAAACGCTAGTGTTTTTAAAATAAAATGACGATCCCTTCAGTGTATCAGTATCGCTATGATCAGGTCAGAGAATTTCAAACTAAACTCAGCTCGTGCTGTGAGGAGTATCAAAAAAAAATAAAACAATACCAACGAAGAATAACCGCAGTTGATATCACCGTATACTCGGTGTCGGGTGTAATCACTGCTGCTGGAATAATACTGTCTTCGGTTACAATGATTGCTCTGGTCGTAGTTCCAATCGCTATTTCTGCGGTGGCTGCAATCGCGGGTATATTAACCGGGATCACAAAAAAAACTCGTTGCCAACTGGGTCATATCAAATCGAACAAATCAATAACGAATTACAACGAAGAATTAAATCTATCACTGGAAAAGAATCAAAAATCGCTATAACGGTTCACGAGCCGACGTTATCATCTGCGATCGAGATTAATTCCCCTGGGTATGTTGTAGATATTTATCAGAGTTCTATAAGATCAGTATTAGGATGGCCTGAACTACCACCTCGACGAGATACCGTTGATATACCAGAACCTGTACAATCTGATTATGTCTCCAACGTGATAAAACCTGATAATACATTGAAAAGTTATCAAGATTATTCTCCCATCTCTAATCGTGACACTAGTTCAATCGAAGAAAATTTGAGCGCGATCAATAATGATTTTTCATTATTGTTAATATCCATTAAATCCGGCTCTCTCACCAAAGACGAGTTTATTAGTGTAGTACAAACAGGTAACAAAATCATCAACGATATGGAAACATTTCATACTCAAATTATTCAAGAAGTATTAATAAACGAAAGTCATAAGGGGATATTTAGGGAATCATACAATATCCGCGTACAGGATATTAAAACATTTAAAATTCCCGGGTATAAACCCGACGAATTAAAAAAATATCTCAGTTATGCCATCGATATTGGGTTTAAGAAAATCCACGACGATTGGAGGAAAGTATCACGACAACAAACAAATATTCTGACATTTAATAACGACCCAGATGGCGGTGGGAGACATATCGCTCCGTTCAATGTGAATATATCCTCAGTGATATCATTGAATTTAGTATGTGACGTTATCGAAGGCAGCTATCAAATAAATCTCGAGCAATCAAATCAAGCTCAGCAGGGATATATTCTATATTCCTTTGCACCAACGGCTCCTCCAGGATTTCTAATTATTGAAGACCCAACTAATCCAGTCTATATGCGATGTCATAATAATTCTTTAACGAGAATTAATTTCAAACTTACTGACCAATCTAATAATTTGATTGATCTGCGAGGTGAAGTTTTGCAAATTAGTCTGTTTGTAAAGTCCTGAGGACTTTCATCGTAAAAAAGTTTTAGCGCATAGCAGCAGAGAGTGTGAACGCCAACTAAATTGTAAGATTATTTTTTTTCATTGCTGAAATTCGAAGAATTTTCACGACGACCGCTTACAACGTTGCCTTGGGACGTTGCAGTGTGTCGCAGCCGTTGTTTGTGACAACTAAATTGGCAACTATCATCGTAAGATTTTTTTTTTGTTTCGGTTTTGTAACGAAACGCTTACGAAATATTTTGCTTAAAAAGTTGGTCTGTTCACACTCTCTATCCTTTGTTAGATAATTTCGGTTCCATAGAAGCCTTATTTTTGCTTGAAAAACTTGGTCTGTTCACCTCTCCTGCTGCTACCTCTGTGTTGGGTACTTTGTCCTGTCACTTGATGTGCATATTGCTTCGTAGACTTCTCAGGTGGAAGCTGAGTCTTTTCTTGTGCCTTGCAAGGTGATTTATGTTTCGCTGCTGTAGAGGAATCAGGTTTGGGTTGTTTTATTCCCTCTGCTTAAGTCAAACCATCATTGCAGCTGCCATGACAATCCTGCTGTTTACCTCAAAATTAACTGAGAGTGGGCTGGACATGACCCGAGGTAAGTGAAGCTCTCGATAACTTCAAATTTGAACCCATCGATGGTGACAGAGGGTAGGGAGTCTGCAAGTTGCGCCACGATCTTCGTTCTTTTCAAGCTGACGGTCAGTCAAAATTCCTTGCAAGCGTTGGAGAGGCAGCATACCAGCTGCGGCAGTCAATCGTCCGAGTGTGATGTCAAGGCTGCATCGTCGACAAATATCAATTCACGGATGACTACAAAGATGAATATCTTTTCCTCAGCCTTAAGTCTCACTGAAAGGCACTACAAGGACATTCAGAAATAATATTGGCCAAATAGAAACGGTCATAGTGTGCCTAGAAGGCCATACGAAAGGTATTAAAATAAAGACCTTATGAAAACCACAAAGACAAACGAAAGCACTCATACAGATACCCGCACATCACGTTTTTTGTCCAAAATACAATTAAAATATATATTTATTATATATTGAATTCTGAAAATATTAATATAATTAGTTCTGCAATAAATAATTAGAAAAATGAAGCAATACATTTATGTGATAAACTAAAACCTAAACAAAGTTTATGTCGAATACCTGAAAGAGCACAAATCATCGGATAGATATACATTTCCTTCGAATGATTAATTTATTAAACTGATTCAACAAGCTGTCTTTGCTTCATTGGATGATGCTATTGAATTAAAGCGAAAGGTGCTATTTTTAACGCCGGTGAAAACGTTAGATGAGATTAGAACTCAGGCAATTTTGAAACAAACAAAAAATAAATAAACGTGGGACAACTCCAAAAGATTATATAAAGTGAACGTAGTAACCGCTCCTAATCCTACAAAGTTAAAGCATTAGTTAAAGCACAGATTACACGTCTGTAAATAGTTCGATGTTATCTGAGTTTTTTTTCCAGCCCAAAATAAGGTCAGTGAATTTTCCGTCTGTCATTAAGATTTTATGTCGAGATACAGTTGTAGATTTTCCTCAGAAAGAAAATCAATTAGGTTACCGATTTGGTACTTAAGTTTGAAATGTTTTCTTGTCAGAAGTGAATTATGACAACGAAGATATAACAAATTAACGGGTTCTTGTATAGTCTAACGTCCAATGGATACTTGAGGCACGAATATATACATAATATATCATTGATGTGCCGGATTTTATATTTCTGTGTTTGTCTGATAACTTTAATCAATTCCATTAAAAACAAGATTGAAACTCGATTGCAGAGTTTATATTTCCTATTCCTGGTGATATATGACTACCACCAACGTATGGAGCATTGTTGTTTCTGAGAATACCTGCGGTTATAGTTGTTGTGTACATGCGGCAAGTATTTGAGGAAAGAATTTATCGATTGTATCGTTGGTGGATTTTTTATGGCGTCTGCATTATATCTAGAAAATTAAAAATTCGGTACACTAGCTTCTGTTATCGAATATACATGTAAAACTTTTGTTTGCTTTCTTCCCGGTTAATATTAATTATTACCTGAATTACTCAGTAGTTGCTAAGGATCATATTAGCAACACGTTGATTTAATATTTAAATGTGTTTAATGATTTCCTCGCATGAACTTGTTATATGAAAAATATGTTTAAGGAACCATTGATGTAGCTGCTCTTATTACGGCATATGTTATTGATTAATAATTGTAACATATTCTATAATTTCATCTAGGCGAATATCCACACATTTAAATACTCCAAAAGCGAGATGTTCCTGAACAATATGCCAAGTTACATCGTGTTTATTAATGGAGCTAACATGACCAGACAACTCAACATTCACAGTAAATGATCTTTGTATGATGAGGTGTTTGCGTGATAACTTGTTAATCAGTGGTAAATAGAGACCGCTTTGGTTCTGGTAATGGTTGTGGTGCTTTTTCGGCAACATCGGGATATCCTAAAACAATTATAATTGTTGATTTATAAATAACAGTGGCCTAATCCAGCGAATTTATCTCTATCACGGCTGATAATGTTCGTTTATCGACTTTTATAGCTAATTTTGTTTCTTTTTCTTTAAAGAATTCAATTATGTGCTGAAATTCATTGTTGCTTGATTGGATTTGATAGCTAGCTGTTGGTATCTCAGCAACGTTCATTATATTATGAGTTTAAATCAATTACAAACATACCATGTGATTATTGCTTATGCTAAATTGGCACAGATGAGTGCTGTTCAAGATATTTCAATGGATCCATTTTCAATTAGTACTCTTACAGTATTTACGCCAGTGTATGCATTTGATGATACATTAAACTGTATAGGTAAAATTAACGTTAATCTGTATATAACTTGAACAAATGCGGTATCTTTAACAGTGCTATTTTGACGTGGCCAGGTGAAAGATTTACACTTTACCGAGTACACGGTTTTGATATTTTGTTGATATGTGGTATTTTAATCTTATTAAGACTTTTAGCGATAGCAGGAACATCATTAACAATATTATCATGTGCTTGTTTAATATTGTTAAAGCTAGACTTGATATCAGATAATTTCATGATAACAAGCAATGAAGTATCAAGGAAAATATCTGCGATTTCATCCATTTTTCTAAAATGTCTACGGAGATTTGCAAACGAGTTCCCATGTATATCATACTCGGTATGCAACGTTCGGAGACGACGCTGAGTGTGGTATGGGGGTGGCAGATGTGACAGATGTCCCTTGGAACCAGACTAGTGATGACACCAAAATATGTTTTGAAATTGGTTGTATGTAGACATTGTGAAAGGGGGGTGGGTGGCATAATTTTTGCAAGGTTTGCTGGTTTAATTTTTTTCAGGGGGCGGGCGTAAAAAATGTATCTTGTCCCCATATACTATATTATACACAATAGCTATGCCTCTGGCAATGTTTATTGTCTACGGTGATGTAGTTAACAACTTCATCGTTTTTTCTTTCGCTGCAACATTGTCGGATACTGGATCTCCATGTACGGCTATTTTATTTCCGTTAATGTAGAGTTAGCTTGTCTTTGTATCACCTGGTTTTTGTACTCGCGAGCGATTATTATTATCCGATATAGTTGAAAAGAAAATACCTTGTGTTTTTAGATGCTATCAAACAAATCTATGGTACTTGCGGTTCCTCCATTAATGTTATCGGTCATATTATTTAATAAAAGATTATTTGATTTTAATTTCTCTTGCTTATCCTGACATACAACTAATTTGTTTGCATCCACATTTGCAAAAAATAACATTTAGTCGTTGATGAGTTTGTTTACAGCCTCTTTTGATATTCATTCAATGGTTTTTTGTCTCAGAATAATACCCCGTAAATACCTCGTACAACTTTATGAGGTGAATTCGTTGATTTTAATACATTCTTGAGTATAGCAATAACAGTGCGGGCCGCATATTATTGGGTCAGTTATAGTCTATGCTGACAATGTTGAATACCAGATCGTTACTTTGTGAGGATTGGCATATTCTATAAACTGTTTTAGCGGGGCTAACCCATACCAATTGAAATAATCAATTCAACGTGGAACAATTGTGTATGCGACCATTGTTTTCCAGGTCCGGTGTAATTAACGAGATTAATAATACCGGTTTCAAGGCAATTCGGTCTTGAAGGTAACTGGTCTCGCATAGTAACAATTCTAAAAAAATGTTAATTTAAATATTGGACAGCATCTATTAAATGACAAATTGTTATCTGTGTTATTTAATCATTCTTGCTAGTCTCAAACCTCTTCCGTACCAGTTGGTGGTTCCCGCCGCTGTCCCAACAGCCAAAGGGCAGCAGCTTTTGCGACAGCAGGGACATTAGCTGGAAATAATGCTGATATAGCTGCAAGAAGTGGAAGCGTACCACCTGATTGTATTGTATCCGATATAACACTCGAGTTTAGAGTAATGTGGATTCCTGTATTATAGTGTTTAGCATTATTGCTTTGTCAGTGACAGCTTAATCGGACCACCTATAATATGATTGTGTTTTGGTGTCATTGTAGTTCCGGATATTTTCACTGACACGGTTTGCAGTTTTTCAATCTTACCCTGAAACAGAACATTATTTGGATGATACTGTGAAATTATAATATTACGAGTCGTCTAGTTCTGTGATACATTTTCTACTCATGCATCAATGACTCCCATTTTTCCACCAGTACCTTTATCGCTGAGCATAACAACAATTGCTCTGTAATTATTACCATTAGGGCTCACGCAAGCTCGAAAGTGTATATCAACGACAGTCTCTCTGGTTAAAACAAAATTTTCCAGTGAAAAAACAAACAGATCGCATAGAGATTTTGAAAACTCTGATTGTGACATTTGCTATATTCTGATCACGTTCCATAAATGTCATCAAACGATGATCTGCGTGTGATATTTGGTTTTGTCCACAATCACGTAGAATATCTTCAGATGGTTCTTGATGACCATTTATTCTTCGTGACACTTCATAAACATTGAGTTTGTCACATACCATACGACTCCGATCTTGATAATTTAATCGTGTATCAAATATATATCATGGCCCAGAAACGCTTTGTTGTGATGCTATATGCCAAGTAAATGTACCGTTAATATTAATCTAAATACTATATGTAGTCGTTCTTAACCATGACAGCTATAAAGACGCCTGAAGGTTATATATTGTGATTCTAAAGTAACAATCTAGACAAATAATGATTTAAACAAGGAAATATTATATATATATATATATATATATATATATATATATATATATATATATATATATATATAAATGAGCAAAAAATTTGAAAAGAAATATAAAATATGAACCAAGAAATTGTAAATCATCCTCTCATAACGAATTATAAACAGGTAGTGATGACGTAATCGGACTCTGTCGCATGAAGAAAAACAATAGGTTGATAACACTGTTGATAATGTGTTTTTTTCAGATTTACTGCTGAAAAAAGATATCTTTATCATCAATTCATTTTAAAATGTTAGAACGGATTGATTAAGGATGGTCATGTGATCGATCACATTAACGTTATAAAAACGATAATAATTTATATAATCTTTGATCTATCACACAAAGTCATAACGCAGCATTCGGTTTTACAGGAATGTATCCAAAAATTGTGAGACATACATAACCTTTACACATATAGTTTGTTGACGAATCAATATTTTAATCAATAAACGCAGCCGACAACTATTTTATATATGCATGCCTTTGATATGACGTGTAGCAGGAATGTATATAGCAGCAGAGAGGGTGAACAGACCACGTTTTCAAGCAAAAATAATGCTTCCTACGAAACCTTATTTTAACCAAAAAAAATAAGTCTCCATTTAGCAAACGGAGACTTTACGATTTTTTAATCAATTTTGGTCGCAACGATGTGGTCATCCACCCTCTCTGCTGCTGTAACTTTCAGTTCTGGTTAACAAAAATAATAAATGATTTCAACCGAAAATTTGATCGAGTCTTTAGGACGAAAATCCTTTGAAATTGCAAAGCAATTTAGGATTTCACAAACAAACTAATCGCTAACACCTCTTCTTGTAAATCAATCAGATTATTTGACTGGTCGGTGAGTTTGAAATTAATTCTCGTTAACGAATTATTATGGCATCGCATGTATACAGGATTAATTGGGTTTTCAATAATTAGGAATCCTGGAGGAGCTGTTGGTGCAAACGAATAAAGAATATATCCCTGCTGAGCTTGATTTGATTGCTCTAGATTAATTTGATAGCTTCCTTCAATTGCATCACATACTAAATTGAGCGCAATCACCGTTGAAATATTCACATTATGAGGGGCAATATGCCTACCGCCACCATCTGGATCATTATTATACCTGAAGAGGACAGCTGAATCTGATTTTTGCAGCGCCTTGATATCGGTTTTAACAATTCTTGCTAGTTCATCAGCGTTGTGTTTGGGAAACTTGAAATTACGCAGATTATCCTCTATGATATTGTAATCGGTTAGGAATCGTTGTTTATTGTCGCTGTTGTCATTAATTATTGTTTGAATAATTAGTTCATAGATATATTTCATGTCAGATATAAGTTGATTTATTATTTCAACGTGTTTTTGCGATTTTGTTTTCCGTAGTTGTTCTAGTTGTGTGTCATATAATTGTTTAATCTCATTAAAATAACTACGGACGTCAGTTAGCGTAAATGAAATAGTAACAGATGAGTCGGTTGTTCTTTTAATGATAAAATCCCATTGCAATGTGTCTTTGTTGGTAAATATAAATCTATCGGCGATTCTTCCTTTTCTTATATCAGATAAATTATCTCGATAACTGGGATTGATTTCATGATATGATTGTATGTCCGTGGTTAAGTCGGTGGCGGATTTTTCCGGTGGTTTTTCAGGCCATCCTAACACTGGTCTTAACGAGCTGTTATATATATCTACAATGTATCCCTCTGTGCTTATTTCGATCGACGACGAGAGCGTCGATTGATGAAGATTAATAGCTATTTTTGATTCTTTTCCAGTGATTGATTTTATTCTACGCTGAATTTCAGCATTGATTTGCTTAGTTTGGTACGACCCAGTTGGTAACGAAACAGTTTCCCACTCTGGAGTACCATCGGGTTTATTCTTATACGAGAACACCAGTGCGTTATTGGGTTGCTGACCCCCAAATGCAACCGATCTGATATTAGGCCAGCTATGATATACTCGTAATTTTGCCAGCGCGATCTCGCGCACTGGAATCGGAGAAGGGAAGTTCACACTAAATTGTGGGGTTGTTGATGTTATTGATATCATGCTTGTTTGTACTGGGTTCGTGTTCTCCACTACTCGTTGAAGTAATTCCTGCGGTGTTGTCATTGTTATTATACTCATGATTTATTTCTAATTTTGATACCGCGGAATCATAAATACTGACCATCATTGAGAATTCACAATTTGGTATGGTTGAGATTATTGAGATCATTTTGGTTTTTGGGTTCGTATTTTCTAATTCCATCGGTGTTGTCATTGTTATTATATTCATGTTGTTGCTCTAATTTTGATATCGCTGAATCAACAATACTGACCATCGCTGAGAATTCACTATCTGATATAATTGTATTATCGAGTGACGACGATATCATCAGGGATAACTGCGAATATGCGGTTGATGCAATATGAAATTGAATTAAGTAATTCTGCAGTTTACTCTGGCTGCATGATGATATCTTTTTTGCTATCCCGGTTGATATACCCCCGATTGTAGCCATCGCAGAAATGCAAATTGGAACTACGACCGGGGCAATCATTGTAACCGATGCAAGTATTATTCCGGCGCCAGCGAGAACGCTTGACACCGAGTACATAGTAACATCAATTGCGGTGATTCTTCGTCGGTATTTTTTCATTTTTATTTGATACTCCTCAGTGAGGGTTTTGAGTCTATTTTGAAATTCTCTGACCTGATCATAGCGACATTGCGTTGATGAAATCATTGTTATTTTAAACCCGCTAGTGTTTTCAATTATTCGCCATCGTTAATGGGTTGGGATGTCGTAGGTATAGAGCTTCAACCGGAAAAACTATGTACAAGTTCTAAACACCAGGTTATTTTTGTTCTAATGGTGGAGCTATTAACCGCGACGACATTAAAGTCTAGTTTGCGACCATCAAAAATAAACGTCGCGGTGCCACCAGAGTAGGTTTTGCCGTCTGCGATCATATTAAATTGATCAACAGAGATCCACGTTAGCCTGTAGATACCATCGATCCACGTATGCCCGAAGATATCATCGAAAATCGATCCGCCCAAGGGACCGATGGACAGCGTAGTATCAACGTCTCTTGTCCAATCCATGGTTCCATGCTCGACCGTATACACGATATTTTTAACTTCAGTGTCTACATGCGGAATCTTTATCTTTTCAAAATTTTCTTTAAGTTTAAGAAGATCGTCGGAAATATCGAGATAATTTACCCTGATTATGGCAGGATCTATTGTTTTCCCCCTCTCCTCCTTGTTAGAAAAGAATGAAACCAGAAGTTCGTTGATTCTAATCCGTGCTTGGGTTTTAATATGGTTGTCGATATTAGAAAATTTCGTCGTGATATCTTGGAGGCTACTGCCCTCAAAGAACTTATTAACAATATCGCTGGTGTGCTTTTGTTCGTAAATTGCGCTTTTAATTTCAGCGAGAGTCATGCCTGTCAACGATGTGGTTTCAAACACAGGTGTTCTCCCTAGAAATCTATTAACGATGGTATTAAGTGTTGTTTGTCTCACCATAAACATATTAATATCTTTGAGAGTCATTGTAGATGTAGCCGGGACGCCAAAGAAACTATTAGCGAGGTAGGCATTGTGAGTATGCTTGCCGATAAACTCGCTAATTTCAGCGAGAGTCATGCCAGCCACAAGCGGGGTTCCAAAAAACCCAACAATGACGTCGTTAGTGGGTTTTTGATCTTCTATTAGTTTAGAAATCTCGAGATAATTTGCCTTGATTTCTGAAGCAGTCATCATCCTTCCAGCTTCCTTGTTAGCGAAGAATGAATTCAACAAGTCTTTAATTTCAGCGAGAGTCATGCCAACCACAAGCGGGGTTCCATAGAATTTATGTACGACATTTTTGCGAAAACTATTATAACCTCGTATAAGATCATTCAGCTCACGTTCGTTGGTAGCAATCGCGTCGGTGATCGTAGACACAAGTGCGCCTGGTTTAAGTTGTCCATCGTTGGAATACAGTGCAATAGAGTTTTCAGCGGCAGCGCGATGCCGTATCAAAATGTCATTCACGGATATATTACTGCTTTTCAACTTACCCTGGCTATCTTGAAATACAACTATTTCGTTCGGGTCAACACTTGTTAAATTTAACGTCTCAGCGATTTCATCTTCTATTATTTTTTTTACATCCTCGATAGAACCCACAGATGTTTCCGAGGTGGGTTCCGACATTGACAGAGATTGTCCCCAAATATCGATCATTATTGTAAAGACTCTAGTATTTTTAATTTATTAATTCTCTAAAATTACCTTGTAATTTCCCACTCGTGTATTCGTTTACAATAATATGAGGTGGTTTCCACGGAGATCCAAAGGATTTTAATGAAATCTCCGCGAGGACATTTAATACTTCACGGCCGCATATCGGTGGATCATTTAATTGTTGTGTTGGCAGCGTGGAATAAAAAATCGGAAACCCTTTGAGTTTCATCGAGGAATTTATATACCGCATAAACTCGCTTGGCGGAGCTAACCCATATGAATCGAAATAGACAATCCCACGTGGATCAATCGCGTATGCAACCCAGTGAGTTCCCGATCCGCTGCTGTTATCAAGATTGATGATACCGGTTTCAACGTTATTTGGTTTTCTCGGTAATTGATCTCTCATAAAAACCCCTCTGAAGTTTGTTATCGCTAGTTTTTTAGCAGCATCAATTAAATCAAAATTGGACATAGGAACCATAGGTTCGGAAATCGAAGATTTGTAAATCGAAGATTTTTCAACTAATAAACCGTTCCTGGTATTTTTCTTAGACCCGATCCGTTCACGGATTTGCCGCTGTACCATGAATACGGGGTTCCTGGTAGGTACAACCCCTTTCCCTTTTTTTATATCCTTTCCCAGTTGCCTTTTTCAACGCCATCCCTGCTGCGGTCCCAACGGCTCCCAACGCTGCCGCCTTCGCCACCGCTGGGGCAGCCGCTGCAATCAATGCTGGTATTGCGGCTAACAATGGAAATATACCACCTGATTTTATCATGTTCGCGACTGCAGCTTTCGAAAATTCTATTTGAACTCCTCGCTTATTTTTCATTGCATCATTGAAATGTTTTATTTGACGATCCGTTATTGATATTTTATGTGTACCTCCGGACATCTGCGCTGGTTTTAACGTTATTGTTGCTCCACATTCTTTAGCGGATTTCGATTTTAATTTCTTGACCTGACCATCAGTCAGTTTGACACTAACAACACTATATGGCATTTTATTGTAAAACACATTTATGCTTTCAATCGATCTAATTGGGGAAATCCTATGGATTTTACATTTACAGATTTTTCACTGGTGCATCAACGAGTCTCATTCGTCCGCCAGCCCCTTCTAACAACATTGATTTGTCGCTGAGAATAACAGCAACCGCTCTATAATCAACACCACCAGGATCTATACGAGCCCTAAAATGTATATCAACAACGGATTGCCTTGTTAAATCAAGATGTTCCAGTGAAAAGTAATAAATTGGATACAAGTTCTTAAAATCGAGCTGAGATATTTGCAAACCAGTATCAACATTTTGATCACGACCCATATATGACAGCATCCGATGATACACACGTGCTATTTGGTTGTTTCCGTAATTAAGCTGTATATCCTCAGATGGTTCTTGTTGTCCGTTTATTCTCAGTGAAACCTCACTTACCCCTAACCGATCAAATATCATATGACTGCGTTCTTGGGAACCTAATCGATTCCGATTCTGCAGTGCTATAAATATATGACGTGGAGCTGAAACGCCTTGTTTTGATGCCAGGTGCCATGTAAATGTACCATTAACATTATCTTCTTTAGCATCAGTCGTTGTTGTTAGCCAACTTAGCAATGATTTACCACCGGTTTCCATAAATGAAAGTAGCCGCTCTTCCGTGGTAATTGATGGAGTCATTACTGGCATCCATAATACTATTTTACTCAAAACAACTTTACCTTCATCGGCACCAGTACGCCAAATTGTATCATTGTCATTGCCTTTTCGCACTAATGCGATTGTGTGTTTGGCTCCATAGATGACTTTTCTTACATTTCTGCAGAATCCAAATATATGATGGAGTGGAATCGCACATGAACAATATCGCTGCTGTTCTTGCAATGCTAATTTTCGTGTTGCAAATCCTAAATTGAAATTACCATTAACGCCTCCAAGAATATCAAACGCAGCTCCGGGTCTAGCTCGACGTTCTGGATTACTTGCTTCTCGTTGATTATCAACTGAAGTGTCTTGCGGTGTTAACACTTTAATATATTGAAGGTGGTCAGCGTTATCAGAGGTATCCTTTGCAAACATCATAGATGGACCAGCCGATCTTGTATAATCATCGGAGTATCTTGCTAGTCCGATTATTGTTGTTGCAACATCAACCTCGCGGTCTATTGATTCAATTTCTTTTCCATCAATGAGATATCTTGCACTTTCAAATAACGCCATTATACCATTGTTGACGAAAACAACTCGGATATTTGAATCATTTGCATATGGGGTATCAGCTGCAACATTTGTTACAAGCTTTCCTTCTACTTCAATAAATGCTTCACATGGTAAAAAGTATTTACTGGTATCTTGAACTTGAAGTTCAATTCGCGATCGTAGGTCGGGTTGTATTGCATGATAGGAATAGTATTGATAATCGCGGACGGAATCATCTTTGCGCACTGGGGCTTCCATATCTAACGCGGGATCAGCTGTTCGTTTAAACATTTATAACATTACTAGCGTTTTCAATTGTGAAACTCGAAGAGTTTAACGCTAGCGTTTTAATTCTTTATAATCATCGTCGTTGAAAATTCTTCGAATTTCTTTTTTGTTTCAAACCACTTCCTGCTATCGCGTTCATGATAGCGCTATCTGTTACCGGTGAAGCTGTCAATTGTGACGAAGTCAATTGCGCTTGTTTTTCTTCCACTGCGTTATTTATGACTTTGCTGATTTTTGCAGGCATCACTGTAGTTGATGGCAGCACTGGTGGTTTCACCACTGACGAAGTCATTCCTGGTTTCTTTCGCACCAATGATGCCATTTTATCTTTCGCGGCAGAAAATGCCTTTCCGGCAAGATTTCCAACGAAATTGATTCCCTTATCACGGATAGCATCAATGGCTTTCATTGATAATTGTTTAGCTAACGGCGCTACGTTGGGAGCCATTCTTGTAAATAACCCCGCAATGGTATTGCCAAAACCATCTCCGTAATATGCTCTATAAACAGGCAATCGTGAGTTCACCACGTAGACGCTTACTGGTTTATCATGGTTGTAGTGTATAATCATCTTGTTATAAAACTAGTAGTTTTTCAATTAATGATCAATCGCTTACATCCATAAGATTTTCATCATCAATGACGTTGTCATCGTTGTGATTTTCAACTAATTCAGCAATAAGTTCTCGATATACATCAATGTCCATGATACCGCCGGCAAATAATCGTCTACAGATATCAGCTGCTTCATTAATTACTTCCGGTGAGTTATTTCCGGCTCGTTTCCCTCCGATGAGAACCTCTAACCGTGATATATCACTGAGAATGTTACCAGGGCATGTCACGGTAGAGTCAAAGACATCCTTTGGATTTTTAATCGAATATCCTTTTCCGCTTGTTTTCTTAGAACCGGCTTCTGCTTTTATGTCTATTTGTTCCGGGATTGGATCCTCCATATAAGGTGGTGGTTGTAGACCGCCTTTAACCACAGCTAGAAAGTTATTATAACCAGGGTGCTGCAACGCTGAGATTTTATCCCCGCCGTGTTTCGCTAAATATATTTTTGATGCCCAAGTGTCTTTGCTTTTTATAAAACTTTTAAACTCGTCCTTTAAAAAATTCTCTCTCTTACCCTTTGGAAAATTTTCTCTAGAAAAATCAGCTAATTTGTAATCCGTACCGAGTTTTTCAATTTCATTTAATTCTGCGACTGTAAATATATTCTCAGGTGAATAGTCTCTTCCTGCAGCTGCTTCTTCGCGTTCTTCAATTTCGCGTTGAGTTTTTATATCACTGGATAACTGTTGTATCCCTGCGCGTGTTTGTCCGGTCTCCGCTGCTATCTTTTCAAGCACACCAAGAACAGGCACTTCTCGTCGCTTGCCTTCCTTAGGAATATCTCCGTATATTGCTCGTTCAGTTGCTGTTTTCACATCTTTGGTCGCACTTGTTATCGGAGTAAACAGTTGTTCACTTGACACAGAAAAGTCAGTCTGCGCTTGTTGTCGTTGTTGAAGTTTCTCGCGAAGTCTGTCTCGAACCGGTATAAACATTCTAATTGCTGCTAGCCGCTCTCGGGCTAATTTAGTTGTAAGCGATTCACCAACCATATATTGTTTATGAACTAAATTTTCAAATGTAAAACTATCACAATTAAAAGCTTAGTTATTAAATAACTTAGTTATTAAATAATGTACCATCAAGCTAACGTATTCATCTTCGACAGGGTTAAACTGTACGACGCTATCCGCGAGTGTTTCAGAAATAACATCGCTGGGGATTTCAGAATTGTAATATCTGAGAATGGCGATGAACGATTTGTTTTAACGACGCGGCAACAAGAACAACTATGTGAAAATGGAGGCGTCGCGGTGATTACTTGCTACTACAACCAGATCATCCATTATGCACATAACTGCATGGGCAAGTCCAGACTGATGAGTATCCTTTCAGGAGAAAATCCTATGTAACTTGTGTAACAAGTGTTACAAAAAACGCTAAAAAAAAATAAATAAATTATTTAAATTATTTACGAAAGCCTATTATTTTTTTTTAGTAACACCCACGTGGTTAAGATACTGTTTTTTCCTCGTTTAACATTTTTCTAAGATCACGAACTTTAGAACCAATTTCAGCTCGTTTTTGATATTCTTGGCCAAGCTTTTGACGTATTGCTTCAACGGTGCTAAATAGCGTTATGAATAAATTAATGTCGTTACCGTACAAACAAGCATTGATGGATTTTTGAATTCCTTTCACGAGCCTGTACATCTAGGGTAAAACATAACGACCCTTACTAGACTGATATTCAATATTTTCATATTCCGAGGTAATCTTGTCAACGTCGAGACTTTCAGATAATAATAATACCCTTTTATTATTTAAATTTGAGATTTCAGCAATTATAGCATTTACATCATTGATATCCATTATTTATATTTATTTATAAATATAGTATACTGTATCTCTAATTATTAAAAAAAACATATATGACAACACATCTTTGGAACTCCTTGGGTGCCTTCGCATCCAAGTAAGCCCAAGGGGACCCGAAACATACATCTCCGGCGGGAGGCCTAAGGTGGCAAACGCGATCTTAGACCGCCCAGAAGATATGCTTGGGGGGGGGGACGTCACAACATGGACGGCACAATGCCATATATATTTCCACTCGAGTGTTGTGGCAAATTTTAGGCATAACATGTACTTAATTAACTTAATTAAGGATGGATTATAATTCAATGGAACGATAATGGTAATGATGTGGGCGTGGTAAACCAAACCAACATGGCAACCCATGAAACCGAATTCATGGTTGCATGAGTTAGAAAAAACACCAACCCACGCTACCGAGAATGCGATAGCATGGGTTGCCATGTTGGTTTGGCAGAGGGGGACCGCCCTACCCCCCCCCCCAATTAATAGAAAAAACATCTTCCGTTTCGCCATCAAATAATGTATCTGCTATGGGGACCGAACACGAAGTTGATAGATCTATGTTTACAAGACAAACACGATACCATTACACCACGGAATAGTCATACATAATAGAGATTTTTTAATATATATATCTTCTGATATACTTAACAATAAGAGATTTTTAAAATAGACAATTATATGCTGCAACAATGAGAAATATTTTAAACAAAATAATACAGTTGTTTAATAAAACAGCGTTTTTATACTCTGTTATAATTCTCTAGAAAAAATACATTCACAAAGAGCTGTATATACAAGGAATTTTAACCACGCCCACCTACTTCAATGAATAGGAAACACTCGCGTTCCGGCTGAGCGAACTTAGGTAATGCGTTAGATTATAAAGAATTTTTGTACTGAAAAGAACGAGTTAGCTGTCTGCTTTACTGCTAGTCCACCCACACCCCACACATGAGATATGTAGATAAATAAAAATACAACTATTTAAATAATGCAGTTTTAGCCCACAAGCGACAATAAAAAGTTTTATTCTCTATCGAAAACTCATGCATTATATCTCCATTACAGTCACGTGGGCGCGCCTAGTCAAGTACAGGTAATATAGCAGGCGACAAATTCCTTTGACGTCATAATACAAGGGAACTTAGTAGGTAGAGTGTGAATTGCAGTGGATTTATCCATAATGGATTTATCTCCCTTAAATAGTTTTAGGTGTATACGAATTTTATTTTATGACCATTTTTTTAGACAGAGCAGTTTTAATTAAATTTTGTGCAACAAATCGAATTGAAGGCATGCGAATGTCAAAGTATCTACTGACTTCGTTTATCGAATGAAAGATTCTCTCCTCGCTGGTTTCTAAATCAAACGATTTAACTTCCCTAGGACGTTTTGCATATTTGCCAGTTCCACCTAATTTTGCATTCACACTTTGTGAGACGGCTTGAAGATTCTCAAGATAATTATCAGTCTTCACGCCATTTATGTGATCAATCACAAATCCGTCTTCAATTAATTCGTTATGACATTCAAAAATAATTCTGTGACAGAGATATGTTTTATTTCTAGCACTAAACAACAAATACCCCATATTATTTAGATATCCAACCGGGTTTTTTAGTCTGCGGTGCCTGGCAACACCATCACTGGAGGCTTCGTAATTAACGAGCACTGGATGAGGTCTGAAATCTTGGCTCATTTGTATAATAATACTACTTGTCTAATTTATTTGCTTTAATTATTAGTCTATCAATGTAGTCTTGAGGGGTTTTGATGATTTTGTCCTTGATTTTATCAAGGACGTTAGGGTCAATGATTCGTTTGTCATAGTAGCGTTTTAGTTCCCTGTATCGTTTACCCCCACAAGCAAGACACAACTGCGATTTTCCTCTAACGCCCACCCCACATTGGAGGCATGGGAGAGGGCCAAAACTTCCTCGCCTAACGCTTTGTAAATTATACCCACAGAATTCGCTTCTGCATGATTTGTTACACGGGGTTGTTGATCCAATCATTAGCCACTTGCAGTGATTCATTATACTATATTTTTCTATTTAAATACTTGTTTTAATTATAACATGGAGGAATTCAACAGATTATCGAAAATTAAGCCTTGGAGAAATACTAAATTCATTGATTATACCATGAAATAATTCCAAAGATTATCCAAAATTAAGCCTTGGAGAAATACTAAATTCAATCTCGATGAGGAGTTCCAAAGATTATCGAAAATTAAGCCTTGGAGAAATACTAAATTCAATCTCGATAGAGTCTCTGATACACCAAAACGTCTAATCGGTGATAGAACTATACTCGGTAAAATCAGGGAGTGTTTTAATGAATTCTACCGAGACGGTGCAGCATACTGTTGGTCGACATTTCGAATTATTGATGAAGATGTCAATGTACCCATCATCGATGCTACTATGAACGATAAAAGAGCAGCTGAGATAATTTCACACCTTGGCGGGAAATCCAAAGGGGAAATTCAAAGATGGAAATCCAAAGGTGGAAAATCCAAAGGTAAATTGCAAAGCAATTCCCAACAAAGCAATTCCAATCAGAAGTATTTTTTCAGAATAAAATTCATTATCGAAGTCGAAGGCAAATGGATTATTAGGGATAAATTTGAACCAATCCTCAAGGATAAAAAAACTGTCATTGTAAGTAAAGATTCCAAACCAGGAATTCTAACTGGAATAGACAAACCATACTACGAAAGATCTTATCCCGTAACAGCAATTGTTTATGGGTTATATCAGTTAAATGATAAACCCGATATTGCAAAACTAGCTCCTATGAAATATTCACCGTTAACTTCGTCAAGGCTCAATTGTGTAGCAACACGGGTAATGGAACACTTCACAAATGCATCCCGAGGAAATAAACTAACTGATCTGCGACGTAGGAAAATAACCGAATGGGAACTGACAGTGAAACAGCACGGTGCAAAGATTTCTGATATAGCTAAATTAGAAGCATCATTAAAATTCCCAATATCAGTAACAACAATAACCGGAGAAGTATTATACGAACCGAAATATCAATCGCGAGGGGCTCCAATACAAATTATTGATCATAACGAACACGCGTGGACACCTGCAGTAACAATATTTCCACGAGATAGAACCGTAAGATATATCCCTCGGAAATTTTCCGGGGAATTCGTCGGGGATGTTTTCTATGAAGAGAAATTATTTGATGCTATTCATGCGTTGTGTAAAGATGATCCTGTGTCAGTGTGGTTACTTAGTAGTGCTGGTTCCGAATCAGGATTTGATCAATTTGTAAGACCAAATGGTGAATTATATCGCGTTGAAGAATTAGATAACAGAATGAGAAAAATCGCTAATGATTTTTCACCGGAGAGTTCCCATGAAAAAAACTATTGACGGATAGTTTTACTATTCCATCAGTGGTAGCTCACTTCGCAAGAGAAAAAAACTCATGGCGTCCAACACGAAGTGATTTTCTCGAGGACGTTAAATTGAGTTGCATCGAATTTGGTCATGGAGGACTGTGGAATACAAAATACCATCGTGACGGTATGATTTCAATTGATATATCCGCGTGTTATCCTGGAAGTTTTCTCGGGTATGGAGAATGTAGTAACTATTTTAAACGATTTGGACACCCCACGCATGAAATGACTCGTGTTGCGATTAATGGGCCATTACCTGATTTTGATTTAACCGGATTCGCTCGTGTGATATCATTTGAACTCGCTACAGGGTTACAGCCGTGTAGTTATGTTTGGCTTGGTAGACATATATCTGAAAAGGCCTGGATGCCAATAGTGTTACTACGATATATGATTGATTGTGGCATGCTGATATCGTTGATTGTTTCCGAAGCTATTATATGCTATCGAGCTCAGAAAGAAGTTTGGCTACCACAACCCGATCTAGATCGTATAATTAGCGAATTGCGAAAACAATTCCCTGATTTCAATGAAGAACAAATCATGAATTGGTCTAAGAAGTTATTTGAAATTAAAAAAGAACAAGCAAAGGATTTTGGACGAAGAATAATCGGTAAATTTACCCAGGGTGGAACATACGACAATACAAAATTTTCCTCGCGGTTGATCATAGACGTCGCTGAATACGATTTTCTTGTAACGGATTTAACGAAACAGGGAAAACTTGTATCCCGTAAGGATGCTTTTCTATCCAATGGTGAGAAATTGGGTACGGTTGTTACCTACTGTGATGGATATAATTCCCAGTACACACATTTGAGAAGTTCTATGCTAGCTTATGCTTCTATCAATTTATTTTCGATGATAAATAGATTTCCTAATACCGCGGTTAGAGTAGCTACTGATTCGATGTATATACACAATAAATACAAATCAGATGTAGCTAAATTCACATCCCAGGAGGAAGCGTGGGGATGTTGGAGATTTAAAAAGGAGACGCTACATGAGTATTGTGAATCGGCAGATGTTACCATGGACGAAAAGTACTTAAAATGTGATGAGATTCAATCAGAATTTTCTAATGCACCACCGGTATCTGATCCAATATGTAGATACAAGACAGTTTATTTAAACGGTTGTGGTGGGTCAGGAAATACAACTCGTGCAATTGAATTATATCGTCGTGGAAACGCTAGCGTTTCTAACATGATTGTGTTAACACCGACTCACAGACTCGCCAGAGAGATGATACAGCGAGGGGTAAATGCCTGTACTTATCATAGTTTCTTTCGATGGAAAGGCGATGAATGGACCCCTGATCGAATGGGTGATAAATTCATTCCTGAAATCATAATTTGGGATGAAATATGCACGGTATCGTTGAGAGTATTACAAACATTTCTCGAGTGGTTGTTAAACAAAAACACAAAAGTCGTCATGTGCGGTGATCACGGCCAACCACCACCATTTGTCGGTGGATCTCCACATGAATGGCTAAAGGGTTCTGTAGACTATTATGAAGAAATTAATACCGACCATAGATCACTTGATGAACAATTACGCGAGTTCAAAGCACTGATTAGATTACAACCGGATAAAATCCAATGCGAAATAGCGCGTGAAATAATTTCAGAAACTCCCATGAATGATTTCTGGGAAACGTGGAGACCAAATGATTTGATAGTAGTAAGTAGAAAAATAGTCAGAGACACACTTCAGATGAAGTTATTTGAAACGCATAAAGAAAAATTTGCAACACTTCCAGTACCGTTGTGTTATAGGCCTTCGGATACACGAAAGCAGAATATTGAAGTTGATATTCCAGGGAAGAGTGAAAAGCAGATTCTCGTGTTAAATGATATTGTGCTGGTTAATATCAGCGTCGTCGAAAATGCATTGCGTGCTAATAAATCCCCATGGACGCTAGGATACGCAGCGACGATACATTCTTCACAGGGATTAACTATATCGGATACAATTGTTTGGATGGTAGATAATCGCATCGAATGGTCGAATTTAGTCTATCTCGCAGTATCCAGAGTACGAAGAATAAATCAGCTTCGAAGAATTGTTGTTGGCGAAGCCAGTGGCGATGATGAAATCATTTGTAGCGATGATGACACCACAATGGATGATGCAAGCATCGTTGATGTTAGGATCATTAATAAAAAACTCTCCGGTTACAAACAACAAGACAAAAAAAAAACAACGATAATTTGACATTGATGCTAAATTAATAATTACGCTGAAACAACAACAGAATAATCACTGCGCGAGTTGCAATTGTATAATGCGTTGGCAGTATTCGGATAAAGATCCTCGCCAATTTACCGTAGACAGAAAAAATAACAGTCTCGGTAATGTCAGAAACAATGTGATGTTGACTTGTTTTGAGTGCAACAGACGCCGGGGTGCCAGCACCTTGGGTGCTAATTAAGACCCCGCGGTGGTAATTGTGTATCCTCGGGAATTACCTGTAGTTGTTGTCGAGTAAATCCTCGCTGAGGAGCAGTTGAATCCAGTTTATAGATTGCTGGTCTACCACTTGATCGTGTTATACTAGATATCTTGTGTGCAGTTCCACTCCAAATAGGATCAGTAGCCCTTTTTTACCACCCTCAAGCTCTCCTGGTTCGTATAAGTACCTAACAGTGACATTACTACCAAGAATTGGTTGGGAAACGTTAGCGTTTCTAGGGAAATCTTTTTGTGGTTGTACGGGTATAGACTTCTTTTTAATAGCGTTCCTAGGTTTCATGTTGATTGTTCTAGTGATCTCATTATTCAGTGCGGTAATCACAGCTGCTAACCTTTTAACCCATTCACGGGATCGCTTTTCTTGAATGAATTCTTTTGCGTATTGATATCCAAATAACCGCTCAGCAATCGTCCGATTAAATCGTTCGACAATGGCCTGATCGCGATGTAGCGCAGTATGCCCTCGTCGTATGGTGACATTATGATTTTTCATTGTAGATAGAACCGCACCCTGAAATCCCTTGCCAGGATCAACCTGCAATAGATTTGGCCAGTGCAGAGGACCTCGTCGATAAATCCTTTCAAATGCAGAAGCAACTTCAGTGGCTGATTTTGTTTTTAACGGTTCTGCTTCTTTGTATCGACTTGCAATATCAACTACGGTTAACGCATATTTGTAACCACGATCATGTGGCAAAAATAATATATCAGCCTGATGAACTTCATTAGGAGCAGTCACATCAAAATGCGAGAATTGAATTTGTTTAGGTGGTGGTAGATAAATTTGCCATAGTGCCTGTTTGGATAACCAATCCGCCGCTGTAGTTTTTTTCACTTTTGCAGCGCTAGCGAGTTTATGGACTGCTGATTTACCCCTCCAGTATCCTCTTGGGGAATAATAAATTGATTCCATATTATTAATTACCAGCACCCATCATCAATTTGCCTTTCATAGCTGATTTTACCAACCACGAAGCCAACTTTTCTTTAAAAGATTTATCAGGAATAGCATTTAACGCATGAATTAATTTCACATCCGCGAGATGCCTGTTTTGCAGATTGCTGCTTTTATATGCAACATCATGAGCATGACACGCCTTATCAATAGCGTTTACCGGATACTCGCCGGATCGGGGTTGATTTTGATCATCAAGTCTGATATCTAATCGTGTTCCGGGACCACAGTAGCTATATCCTGGAAGGTGCTTTTCTCCGGGGTACTTTGCCCATGGGGTTCCAGGGAGCTTTGCCAATTTGGCTGCGATCTCACCTCCTCGTTTTTTTTAAAAACATCTCCGGATTGTAAAATCTTTGATTTTGTAGAAATAAATCTAAACTTTTTTATACCACATGTTGCACATCTACCAGTTAGTGCTGATCTGTTATTTTTAGTTGTAACCGTCGTCACATCATTTGTGCTAGTACGCGTTTTACACTTTACACAATATAGATCCATAATTTATGTATAGAGATATGAATATAATTGATTTTTCAACGACTAAAATAAGAGAACCAGTTAAGCATCATGCAGCGCTACCAAACTCTATCCGTGCAATTATAATCGGGCCATCTGGATCCGGCAAGACTCAATTGTTGCTCAATTTAATAATGAGATGGATGAAGTGGGATAAGTTGTATTTAATTGCTCCTAGCGTAGATGATCAACGATGCTATGAAGTGTTAAAGGATTTTAACGAGAATGCATCAGAAATTAAAGGTGAGAATACCATTGATTTTATAACTGATATTGACGAGGCGCCATCCGTGGATGACCTTGATGGGAGTATTAACAATTTAGTCGTATACGACGATGTGATGTTAGACAATCAAAAAAACCCAGCTAGAATATTTTCCCGGGGGCGTCACAAAAGCACTGATGTGATATATGTCACTCAACGCTACACTCAGATTCCAAAAGTGATCAGAGATAACTGTAATATTCTTGCTGTGTTTAACGGCGTTGATACACATACGCTACGAAATATTTGGCAGACATGGTGTTCCGATATGGACTTCAATCAATTTAAAAATTTCTTTAGTCATGCTCAGTCAACCCGCATGGATTTGTAACAATAAATTTACATGATCCTCGGACACGATATCGTATCGGACTCGATCAAATATTTGGTTGAAATCATTTATTATTTTTGTTAACCAGAACTGAAAGTTCCAGCAGCAGAGAGGGTGGATGACCACATCGTTGCGACCAAAATTGATTAAAAAATCGTAAAGTCTCCGTTTGCTAAATGGAGACTTATTTTTTTTGGTTAAAATAAGGTTTCGTAGGAAGCATTATTTTTGCTTGAAAACGTGGTCTGTTCACCCTCTCTGCTGCTTATATAAATCCGCTTTTTCTAAGAAAGATAGACAGAAAATTCGATTCAAATATATATAACTGAATTCAGTGACTTGTCGAATGGCGACAATTACTGAACTGTATATGTTTCGATATGTCGGAGTTACCTTGCTTGTTACTGTCAATGACCTGAATGTATTTTGGTTCTCCATAGATGTATATTGGCACCATTTTAACCACTATATATTTTTCACTTACTATGAAACATTTTGCATACTGACGGAAATATTCAATTTTGTATCAAGATAACAGTGAGAATAAGACTTTCGCTGAACATTGGTTCCTGTATCAAAATGATATTTTATTTATTACATATTTCTCAATTACAACCATTGCTCAATGCTAGAGTGTCTAATTCTAGTACTAAGGTTTGTGGTTCGAATCTCTTAACATGCATATTGTCGACGGTCGCATACAATCGTTTTTTCTTTATAAAGATGAGCTCAGACTTTAAGAATCGAAATTCATCCGAAAGACCACACTATTCTACCAAGTCATAACCAGGAGGGAATCTTTTTGCATTCTCTAGGAGTCAATTTGTGGATGGAGAGTGTGGTTTTCTGTTGAACGTAGAAAATGTCCTCCCATCCGTATAATTATGCTGTCCTTATATTTAAGATTATATGTCATATGCTGGCCTTAATTAAGATGTATGTTGTATCGGTTTAATGTTGCGCTGTGTTCTCTAGAATTAGGTTGAATAAGATTAGTGTTGTGCAGGTTCATGTTGTGCTGTCCTCCTTGGCATTAAATTGTCCTGTTGGACTTTCTAGCATGCGGTTTCAAGCTATGAGTTCACCTAAGGAAATTATGTGTATAGTGTCGTCTTTCACTAAACACGCCGTCTTGAGCCTGCTAGACTGGTGTTAGTACCGTTAGGGGCTCACATAGAGGATTGTGCATCGTGTAGCCCCTGAGGCTACTAAGATTAGTAACACGTGGCTACACGTTGGGATTGGTTGAGTTGTATGTGTGACATTTAGCCCTGCTGTGTTGTCATAAGGCATCTTAGGGGTTAACATATTTAAATGTAAATCACTAAACCCTACTATGATGTTTTAAGGCAACTTAATGAAGATTGTGCCGTCCCATATTAAGATTGTATAACGCTGTAATTAATGATTTTATCACGCTGTAATTAATGATTTTATAACGTTGTAATTAATGGTTTTATAATGCTGTAAATACTATTCAAACCTTTTTTCTGTACTTAGATTTAAGATTGTGTAACGCTAAATGTAGCGTTGTTAATACGCTTCAAGCTTTACAGTTCTTTAGGATTGGTCCATATTTCTTTTTTTATTTTGACAAATATTAATAATATTAGTTCTGCTATTACAAATTTGAACAATGATGGAATACAATTATCTGATAAACTAAATCATGAAAAAATTATTTATGATTTCGAACGCTTATAAGAGCTTAAATCCGCTGATATACATACGTCACCGTCTAATTATACATTTATTTAACAGCAGTCTAAGCATCATCAGTGGATGATATAGAATTGAAGAAAGTTGTACCTCTCTTTAACGCAATAGATATAATGGCTTTTTTACGATCAAACACACTGGGGATATTTGAGAGGTAAATATATACATAATATATCCCTGCCGCACCTGATATGATAGTTATATCGTTCTCTGACAGCGTCCATCAGATGATACCATTACAATTCCGGGTGATATATGACACATTCACCATATAGATTAGTATTGTTTTTGAGAATAGTTGCTGGTAGTAGAGTTGTTTCTCCATTCGGCAAGTATGTTAGAAACGTTTTAATTGATAATACTATTTCACAATTTAATAGTTCGCCTGCGCTATCTCCGGGAAAATGAACATTCCAAAGATCAATTCTGTTATCGAATATGCATTTAAAAAAATTATAGTCGACAGCGTTTTATGTCGTCACTATAATCAATTATTGCCTGAATTAACCGCTGTTTAATGCATTTCATGTCAGATATAAGTTGATTTAATATTTGAATTTGTTTAATGATTTTATTGTGTGAACGTAATGTATGAAACCGATATTTTTGAAAACGAGTTCGGAAGTGTATATCAACAATAGTCTCTCAAAATGTTCCATTGAAAAGTAATAAATCAAATACATTTTTTAAACTCTAGTTGTGATATTTGCAGACCGGTATCTACATTCAGATCACGTCGCATAAATGTCAGCAAATTATACTAAGCGCGTGCTATTTAATTTTTATATAAATGTAAGTAAAATATCTTCAGATGGTTCTCGTTGGCCGATTTTTTTATCAAGGAGACTTCAGAAACACCGAGTTTTGTCAAATATCATATGGTTGCGTGTTTTCGAATTTAATCGTGTATAATTATGTAAAGCAACAAATATATGTCTTAGCGCAGAAACACCCTGCCGTGATTCTTTACACCATGAAAATATACCTTTAATAATGCTCTGAATTATATATGTTGTCGTTGTTAGCCACGATGGTCATCATTTACCACCTGTCTCATTAAATGACAATACGTTATCCTCTGCGGCGATCGATGTAGTTATCACTGGTATCAACAATGATAGTTTTGGTATAATTACTTCACCAGCAGCTATTGCAATGTCCGCTTCTTGCCAGGTTACCACGTTATTATAACCCTTTTTACAAGAATTACTGAATGGTTAGCTTCAAAGATAATCCTTGTAAAATTTCTACAAAATTCGAAGATGTGAGACAGTAGAAGTGCACATAAAAAAATCAATAAGCACCTGACAACATTGTTGCGAGTGTTGAAAATCATAAGTTGTATGTAGCACTAACATCGTATATAATATAAAAAGCAGCAGCTGGTCTAGCTGCATGTTCGAAATCGGATGGTTGTGGATCATATACAGTTTCAGGTGCCCATAATTTGACAGTGAATGTATTATCAGCATTATCCGTAATATGTTTTGCAAACAACATTTATGGCTGATCTTGCATGATCAACATACTATCTCGCTAAAACCAATATTGATGTGGCCACGTCAACATCATTCTGAATAGATTCAATCTTTCTTCAATCAATCATATATGTAGCGCTACAAAATAGCGCCCAAATCCCATTGTTAGCTAAACCAACACGCACATTTCCTGCATATGGCGTATTATCGTCCACATTTCTTACATAATCTCCCTCTACTTCAACAGATGCTTCATCGATTAGGTAATATCTACTTGTATCCTGAACTTGAAGTTTAATTATTTCTCGTTGATTTGGTTATATTGCGTTATAAGAATAAAATTGATAGTCGGGTAAGGATTCATCTTTGAGAACTATTGCGTCCATATCAAATGTTGTGCTTGGTGAATGTTTTAGAATTTGATTTTGAATTTCTAGATTTAAATCACGATCTCTCTGACTTTGTCAAACCACATCCTTTTACTAAACTTTCAGTAATAATTTTTTGTATTTCTTCCGATCCTTGATTAATTAACACTACTAATTTTGTATCGGAGGCTTGGTATATACATTTACTGACATTCGCGGGCATTATTTCCGTAAAAGCAAGTTTCATTTGATGCGGTTTACGTCGTATTAATCGTGTTAGTCTTTCCTTGGCTGCAGAACACAACTTACTGGCAATATTATCAGTGATTCCAGGCGCGATTTCGCCAATAACAATAATTGCTGTCATCAATAACTGGTTTGCGTTTGATGCTATTTTGGGAGCCATTCTTACAAAAAAAACATTGAATAACATTATCAAGACCGTCTCCGTAAATTGTTTAAAAACAGATAATTGTAAATTTACTGCTTTGACCATAGTCCGTTAACAATGATGGTGATGTATGAATATATTTTTTGTTATCATTATCCGTAATCGGACAACAATTAGTTGCTGTGTTAACCGTCAATGAGTCGCAGAATACGCCGTTATTCATGATACAAACATAAATTAATCGGTGACAAATATATGCGGCTTCATGAAATATGTCTGGTGAGTTATTTCCATCTCGCACTCCTCCTATGAGAAAAAAATATTATTAGTACAGAAATAAAACCACTCCGCCTAACAACGCTTGGAGAAAAAACACATTCAGTTTCTCTTTTTTCCTCTTTGTCATTAAATAGTCTTAAGGGTGATTTTTCTGTAAATTGCTTACATGCTTTCTCAACTTCTGATAAAAATCTGTGTTGTTTTATGTGCTGCTGGGTTCAAGGAGGCTGTTGCTTAAGCTCTTTATCAAGTATTTTCCTTTTTTCAACAAGTGCATACAATTCATACTATGCATGTTTGTCCTGTTTTCTGTTGTAATATATACGATATATCTATTTAATATAATTATCGTTATTTACGTTCCCATAACTGGATTTTAAAATTTAGATTTATCACACACACTGAGTAGTATGTTTGCAAGGAAATTGGCATTATTATTATTATATTATATTTTAATACCCTCAATAATTTCTTCGCTAAATATATAAGTAGTTGAGAATTGAGTTAGATTTTAAGCAAATAGTTCTAAGTCTCCTTTTGCCGAATGGAGCCTTAACGATTTTAGAGCTCTATTTGTTAAATTACGTCTTTCAGGAGGAGGCGAACAGACCAAATTTTCAATACAAAAGGCCGTATAAAACGAAACTATTTCAGTAAAATCCTAAAGGATTTCAACCGAAATTATTTCATTAAAATTCTAATTGATGATATTTTATTTATAATATAGATAGCAATTTCAATTAAGTTGTTTACCCAAATCTGCTTTAAATTCAACATGCCATGTTATTGATACCCTAGCTAATTTATCATCGGTGGCTGTTATTGTGAATCACTCAGTTGTATCCTTGTTTATGATCGTTGATATCATAGTTTTGACCGCAATTGAACTCGTCGATGAAATATCAAATTGAGTCAGTGACACTATTGTTAATCTGTAGATACCTTTGGCGGCCGCGGTGATATCTAGTTCGTTGTTTTTAGGAGTCCACGCGAATGATCCGTGTTGGATCGTATATACCATGTCGAAAGTTTTTTCGTGAGGATTTTTTGTTTTATCTAATCGGGTTATTATCGCAGGAAAATCATCTTTGATGGTATCGTGAGTTTTGTTAATGTCTTCGATGGGTTTTTTAGATCCAGAAGTTTTATGTATACTTTATCTAATGAGGTTCCAAAGAATTTCTCAATGTGATTTCTACGAAAAGTTGAAAATTTTTCAATAAGATCTTCATATGTTGATTGTAGTTCTGTTAAGATTTTAACCACCCTCCCGAAAATTATCTTGATAGTGGTTTCAAAGTACTTCATTGTTCACTGGTGACAGGGTCTCCGTGACAATAACAAGAAATATAATTGATTATAACTGTCCGTAGAGACTTTGTCTCGGTGATCTATAGAATTTCAACCCATACAAATTCGCTCCATGTGAGTTATCATACCTGCAAAACAGCGTATGCAGTCTACATGTCGTACAAAACTGATTAGTGTTAGGTTTGTGTTTAGATGTGTTCACTACGACATTGGGGTAGTCGCGAGAGGAACGTGATGATCATTCGGTGCATTATTCTGCTTGATGATATATTTAATCATTTTAATTCTTGAGTTTATTATGCGTCTGACCTGGTATTGTTGGCCGAATTCCGATCTGACTTTTTCGACTGCTGTAAAAAGCGGAATGAATTTGTTCACATCGCTATACTATGCAAGTGAGTCATTTACCGCATGCTGAGTCCTTTTAATCAACGAAAACTGCCTTGGCAAGACATATGTATTATTCTGAGCGCTCTCATCAAGGTCTTGAAAATCAGAGTGAATCCGATTACAATCTAATTTATCTAACAATTGTATTTTTTGATTTTTCAAATTTTAAGTCTCATTTATAATGAGATTTATAATACAAATAACTAGGGGTCAATTTTGACCCGTTTTCTTTCAAGTGTGATATATCTCTTAATTAGGGACAATACAGCCTTTAACCTCTGTATTAGAGAAGGTGTCTATGGCAAATATACCTAATTAGGGACAATGCAGCCTTTTACCTCAGTATTAGAGAAGGTGTGTAAGGAACATGATGATACATTAATGACATCAGTGTTAACTCCTAAAATACTTTTACGAAAGGGTGATGATGTTAGAAGTCCAGAAGTCATATATATAAGATAACACAAACCCACGCAAGCCTCTTAGGTGTTATTTGCATCTGAGTAGACCCAGATCTAACCTGTCAAATAACGGTTTACAACCCCAGAAGGTATGCTTAGTGTATGAAGTCACATTTATTAAGAATTATATGATATATTTACAAATGATTATAAAATATGTTTACATATATACAAAGGACAACACAATACAAATAGGACAATAGAACACAGAACGGGCTTTATCTACACTCAACTGTGAAACCACTCAACCCCCAACAAAATTAACCCGGGATGAATGCAAAAACCACATTCACACCGTGTGACGGTGAGTGACGTATAGTGATTTCACAGTTGAATTTCGAATGGCTTAATGACTCAATAAAAGAGTAAGCAGTACTGTATAAAAGCTAACTAATACACGGAAATCAATAATGTGGTGTGTGATTGTTACTCTTTAGTGCAATTAGTTGTGAATTTTGACAGTATCTAAACAAGTCCAAATACCTGAAAAGTATCCAAAAAAAAGAATACTATTGTTGTAAATACAAATCTAATTGATTCGTCTGCTCACAGAATGAATACGCGATTATTTCCATGAGATCACTGAAGAAGTTCTGTAACAACAACAAAAAAGTTATCTCTGTTTCAGAAACTATATACAAAAGCCTACACGAGATATTCCCAATGATGTTAAATACACACAATACAAAATGGAATTTTAGATGTATATGAATTGAATTTATTTTTAAAACACTTTCAAAGCGCTGATTTATACATTCGTCCTGCTACATATAATATCGAAGATCTACAAATATAAAAAAATATTTTCCGGCTTCATTCATTGATGAAATATTCTTTCTTTGTTAGTTTTTGTATTTAGTGATTTTATAGGTCTCCGTGCAACTGTTTCAGAAGTACCTGTTTTCAAAATTTTGTATTCTCATTCTGAGTGATAACTCGTACATTCTCCAATTTGTTATTTTCTGGACACCCATCAATGTGGTCAATTACAAAACCATCCTTGATCAATCCGTGGAAACATTCATATCATTTATTTTATTTTATTTACGAGTTACGTAAAAACGATCCTATGTCAGTGTGCTTATTTCAGAGTTTTGAAAACGAAGAGTGTACATTCGATCAATTTGTAATTTGTAAGACACAACGGTGAAATATTCCGTACTGAATCCCTTAATGACAAGATGAGAAAACTAGCTCGTGATTTTGCAACGGAACACGACGAACAATTACTAAGAAACTGTTTTACAATTGCATCAGTTGCAACTCATTTCGCGAGAAAGAGAAATATATGGAAACCAACAAGAGCTGCATTTCTTTCAGATGTCGAGTCAGGTTGTTTTGTTTATGGCCATGATGGATTATGGAATACCAAATATGACCCCGAAAGTGTTATTTCGATTGATATAAATTGCGTGTTATCCAGGGAGTTTTCTCGGGTAGGGAGAATGTTATGAGTATTTTAAACGATTTGGGCATCCTACACATGAAATGACCCGTGTTGCGATTAATTGGCCACAACCCGATTTTGATCTCACCGGATTTGCACGTGTGGTATCATTCGAGATCTCTAAAGGACTTCATTCGAGCTGTTATGCTTGGTTTGGTAGACGCATCTCTTCAAAACACTGGATGCCAATAGTGTTATAACGGTATATGATCGATTCTAAAATACTTTAAACGCTGATAGTCAGTGAAGCAATTATATCATATCATGCGCAGACTGAAATCTGGTTACCTCAACCCGATAGTCTAGATAGTATAATCAGCGAAAACAAAAACAAGTTTCCTTCACTCGACGAGGAATATATCGTTAGGTGGTTCAAATAAATCTTTGAAGTTAGAAATAAACACGCAATAGATCTCGGTAGAAGAATAATTGATTAATTCACCCAGGGTGGAAAATACGACCACAAGCGTTATTCTTCACGATTAATTATAGATGATGCTGAATACGATTTTATAATCGCAGATGGAACATCTAGAGATATATATGTCAATCGTGAGGACGCTTTCCTGGCCGATGGAACAAAATTTGTTACAAGTGTTACTTACAACGATGGAGATGATCCTCAGTATACATACCAAATGGCGTCTATGCTGGCTTATGCTTCTATCAATTTACTTTCGATGCTAAATAATTTTTCTGAAACCGTGTTTAGAGTCACAAATTATTCATTTTATATAGATTTAAAACACAATTGAGCAGTGGCTAAATTCGGACGAGTGTTGGGGATCTTGGAAAATTAAAAAGGAAATACTGCGTGAATATTCTACATCAACATATGTTACAATTGAAAACAATTACTTGACAAATAATCAGATATCAGAACTATTTAATGCACCATCGATATCCTTTCCAATATGTAGATATAAAACCAGTTATTTAAACGGTTCTAGTGGGTAAGGAAGGATAACTCACTTGCACTTATCACAGTTTCTTTCGATGGAAAGGTGACGAATGGACTCCTGATCGGATGGGTGAGAAATATATTCCTGAAATCATCATTTGGGATGAGATATGCATAGTGTCATTAGATGAATTACAAATGTTTCTTAGTGGCTATTGCTAACGCATGCAACTGTGATAATGTGTGGCGATCATGGTCAACTACCACCATCTGTCGGCTTGTGTCCACATAATAGGCAGAAGCATTTTGTAGACTATTAAGAAGAAATTAGTACTGATTATAGATCACTTGATAAAGAATTAAGATAGTTTAAGAAACTAATTAGATTTCAACAGGATAACATCCAGTTCAGAAACCCAATTCAATGATCTTTTGAAAGCGTGGAGACCAAACAATGTGATAGGGGCAAGTAGAAAGATAATCAGAGACACACTTCCGATAAGGTTATTTAACACGCATAAAGAAAAAGTTCCAGCACTTTCAGTGTCGCTGTGTTATAGACACACGGATTTACGAAGTCAGAATATCGAAGTTAAAACTCATATACACTTGACAGAGTAAAGAAAACAATTTTTAGTGTTAAATGATATTATGTTAGTTAATATCGGTGTTGTCAAAGATGCATTGCGTGCTAATGAATCCCCATGGAAGCTAGGATACACAGCGAGGATAAATTCTTCACAAGGATTGACTATATAATATTGGATTGTTTTTTATCTTAAATGACCGCATCGATTGGTCAAATCTAGTTTACTTAGCAGTGTCAAGAGTACGAATATCAAATCAACTATGAAGAATTGTTTTAGATGCTAATGACACCAGAATCAGAGATATTGTCAGCGATGACATAATCAGAAATGAAATTTACTGGTTATAAACAACAGTACAAAAATAACAGAAAATTCGACATTGATGCTCAATTTATAATTGCAATGAAAAAACAACAGATTAATTGTATAATGCGTTGGTGTTGGTCGGATGAAGATCCTCGCCAATTTACCGCAGACAGAAAAGTTAGCAGCGTTGGTCATACTAAAGATAATGTGATTTTGATATGTCTTGAGTGTAACAGACGAAGAGGTGCTAGTTAAGACCACGTGGTGTTAATTGAGTATCCTCAGGTATCACTTGTAATTGTTCAAGTGTAAATCCTCGCTGAGGAGCAGTTGAATCTAATATGCAGATTGCTGGTCTACCAGTAGATCTAACTATGCTAGATATTTTATGTGCGGTTAGACTCCAAATAGGATCGGTTTCTCTTTTTTAGCACCTTCAAGCTCTCCTGGTTCATATAAATATCTCACAGTGACATTGCCGAGTATTCGTTGTTTTGAAAAATCATTTTGCGTTTGTACTGTTTTAGTCGCATTGTTAGGTTTCATGTTGATTATTCCTGTTGGAAACGAAAGTTTCTTCAGGACATTCACTATAGCTCACGTTATATTTAAGGTACAGTATCCCTTACAAAAAGTTGAACAACCTGTTAGGAGTTTAGTTTCTTAGAATAGACAAAGAATTGCAAAAAAATATTTTACAGGAATCGTCTGTATCAATTTCTCTATAACACTTGTTCCAAATATTGTACAATTGTGAGGCATTTCGATGCATTCAGTAACAATTAGACAACCTATTCTCCATAATAAATGACTGTCACAGGTTGAACCCCATGTGACAAATATTTCGTATGGCATCACCAATCACAGATATTTATACCAGAATCAATCACTCTTAAGAAACGTTGATTGCTTAATATACTTAAATCATATTTATAGCTATGTAGATAACGTTTTATATATATGTATTATATATACGTACATAGAGATCTTGAGGTCGAACTATTTTTGGAAGTTTTATTGAGTTGCATTTTAGACATGTCACGTTTATATGCATCCCACAAGTGGAGCGACTTAACGGAAATGATTTAAGTATTGATGAGAATCGAAAATAGACGAATAACCCATAAGTTCTACAACATAACAAAGATAAAATCCTTTGGAGAACCACACAAATGACGACCATACTGTGATCTAGAAGTTAGAAATGATGTTTCAAAACTCGAAACTGAGTAGAAGATAATTGATTATTAGACAATAAACTCAAACATAAACTCATACACTCAGCTGAGTTTTCTTAATATAATCTTAATACCCTTTTAAGCTGCAGAAAAAAAAAATCAGTTCGCCATTTGAAATACTAAAACGTTACTTAAACATACGAAATTCAGTTAATATTACTTTGGAAACCGTTAGGCTTTCCTCGTGTCATGCATTTAAACTTGTTGCATACTGAGGAGATGTAAGTATAACTCTGAACGTAGTTTGTTTATGATCACTTAGGTACTTGTTTCCTTTTAGCACCCTTACATCAAGTATTTGAAATCACTATTGTTAGCAACCATCAATATTTGACATCGAAAGGTAACTTCAGGTCATTTTCTTTATTTTGTATTAAATTAATAGCTAAGTCTTCCAAGGGTGACCCCATTCTTTTGTGATCATAAAAACGCTGCAATTTAGTATCCCACATTCACGTACAGCGAAATAGAGGTCAACACTATTATGATAACAAATCACAGGGTGTTAGACTATGTTGTATATATACTTGTTTACAACAAAAATCTAAATCTATTGCAGATAATGGAAGACGTCAGAATAAGACATAATGAGCTTTAATAAATGTTTTAAAATTGGTCATCTGCATGTGTTTTAACCAATATTGTTGGCGTTAAGAAAGAATATCGTCGATTACAAAAGTGCTGGTAATCGAAATTCCTAGGCCTCCTAAAGAGAACATTACATTTTATCTATGTCATATTGCATGCTATTTATCGCGGATTGTGCAGAAATATTAAGATCCAAACTTGTCCCTGTTTTTAAACACTAATTAGTTTTAATTTTAATTGTTAATATTACATACTTGCTTTAAACATTACCCGTAAACGTATTTTTATTAGCATTGACAATACCATTATGTTAATGTTTCTTTCCTAATTTAATATAAATTTGTACCACGATTGTGGATATATATAGCAATCTAGATACTTGACTTAACACGTAAAGTTCACCATCACCTGCAAATTTGTTTTTCATAAGTACACATTCGCATTTTTTGTTGTATAATTTGTATTGATCATGTCACAAGGTATGGTTTAACTATAGGTGCCCTTTTGGAAATTCACGGCGATCTCATCGTTTATATAGTTGCTGAAATGATGGGCTTGGTTGTTTTGAGCGTAGACAAGTATACCCCATTCTTATTAACCATGTTATTTATTGTTTGCCTTTTAGACCAATACACCAAATGTGTAAGCTGCTGGTTATTTATACGGTAATGTCACAATATCTATGGTGGGAGTTTTCCCGCGCGAGCTACTATCGTGATGGTTGAGTTTATATTTGCCGGCATAATTTCACTCAAGCCAGATAGTATTGTTCGTACTATTTTATATGCTTGAAATACCTATGTGTAAATGCACACCGTCATCGATTACATACAGAAAATTTTTGGAACAGATAAATTGCAGAAATGGGTCCATGTTTACTGGAAATGTTAATGACTAAGTGTTTATAGAATAATTATTCAATAAACTTAATGACTGTGATAATTTGCTGATTGACATCTACAAAACAGTATATAAAAAGATCGATTACTAAACTTGATTATTTACGTAACCATAGCAACATGAATTGTATTCTTCTCTCAAGCCAGATGTAAAACATTTATGCTTCACCTGCTTTTAAACATTGCAGACACTTTTAAGTCAACAATTTTATACAATTGTCAGTTATCATGTTTTTCTTATTTGTCGGGTGGGGGGGATACTAAGATGTAAAGCACAATCTAGTGTTGGTAAATCAAAAAAACTAAATATGACATTAAATAACTGACGTTCATTTTGCTTTCACTTTGCTGTGCTGGCTACATTCCAGTAAGAATTATCGACGTCATTTTTTAATACGCGTCAGAACGAGTTTAGCCAAAAAAGAAACATAAGAATTTAGTTGAGGTTATTTTATTTTATTATTTATTATTTTTATTGGATAGTGTAATAATAATAACTTCTCCTTAAGGAGATCAAATTTAAAAAGGTGTTCGGCATCCATTTCTAAAATATGCCAGTTTCTTCATCACATCACGGCATGTCATCGTTAAACCATTCCGATTTACATCCAAGACAAGTTGACAACAGCAATCATTTGTGACATAAGCCACCATAACGATTGTGTTTGTAGATGAACAGCAGGAAATCAGAATAGATAGGTATTGGTTCCTTTAGTACCCATATTATATTCTTAATATCCTAACAAATACGCTTAACTTTTCCAGTTGCATTTTGTTCTTATTTATCAATAAATATTGATACTTCAAAGTATCTCTTAATATGTGTTCAGTCTGAAAACATTCACACCCAAAGAGGTAATGAAATTCATCTCCCAAAATATTATGACATTTAGTTCATTTATTTATGAAAATTGAATTATAATACTTTGAAACATTTAATATAGTTTGCCATCCTAAAGTTCAAGAGGGCAAATATAATTTGTCAGGCCATTGCATAATATATCCTTACTTTCGGCTGTGCATTTTATAATTTACAAATATGTACATTTCGACGAATTCACTAGAACAGAGTAGTCAAGAGTGCTTATCTGTATGAATCACTGCCATCTCACCTATGTCAGGGTAGGTTCGAGTCATGGGTTCAGGCCAGTTTTGATATAACCGAAAGCTTGCCAGTAGCTTATCATGCGTCAGTGGTCACCTTCATGGCCATGACGTTAGACCGTTTAACAACAACAATATATACTATCAGAAAACAAGTAATGTATGTGTAAATCACATAGCCTAGTATAAATTGAATATTATTCTAGCCACGGTGAACGTCATCTCATAGCTTATATGGCCTTTATTTGACATTCTGGTCTGTAAACACAGCAGCTTTCAATGTAGTTGAGACGATATACTTATGTATATAATATGAAAAAAACAAATATCTAGACATATGAACCAACACAGATCAGACGTAACAAATTAAATCCATCAATAATCTTCCTCTCAAGTTGCGCATATTTGAACAAGATTTCCTATAGTTTTCAAGAGTTATCCTTAACTAATACTGTTTTAGTTTATTCTGAGATGGAAAATGTGCTAAAGGAAACATATTGGATTCACCGTCTCAATAGGATGTATAAACATGCAACACATCCATTGCTTAGTATGAGGTTGAAATTGCACTTTTCTGTCTCTCATTGTGCATGGTTGATATCGATTTATGTGCGCAATGTACAGGTTTGGCTAGAAGGAAGAAAAATAGATAATTGTATCATAGTTCTTGCATAATAATTGTTATGGTCAAGTGAATTATAGCGTCCACTTTTATGTATCAAGACACGAACAAATATTTACCTAGCAAAACCTTTTATACATATGACACGTTTATCTATCAACACCACTCACCTCCACATAAAAAAGCAATATACTGTGCAATATATTTCTCACAAGTACGGATAAGAATTTGTTAAATAAGTCTGTTCAAACCTGAATGTCAAAACCTACACGAACACACGTCCCGCTAAGCTTTGATAATCCTGGCATTTATTTAGTACAATAATTTATCTGCGTAGCAAGTGGTTTCATATATGATAAAGACCAAACGAAAAGAATAAAAGAGAAATTTTAACGTTATTATTGAAATATGATGTATAATGTTGGGTGTAACCGGATATTTTGACGCGTGATTTTACAGACATGAAGTACAGAGGGACACAAACTTGATCCATGAACTGAGTTACAACACACTTAAGGCTGAAACATATTGTTAATTTGCTTTTTTCTCGGAAATATAAGAATCTTGGATGACGAGATATTTGAATTTAAAAATCCATATTTGTAAGATATATTTCATGTTTAGCTATTAATAAAGCATCATTTAGAAGGGTGTTAGGAAACACCCAAATTCACCCAGATCCAACCAAATCCACCCCAGATCCACCCATATCTACTGCTAATCCACCCAAATATATTCTAATTCACACTCAAATAAACCAAACTTTACACCAACTCGTATTGTGTCTACCTTCGCATCTAATAATAGAAACGTTCTCCCCTCCCCTGATTTGTCTTCTTTAAAACTTCGCATTTTTGTGTCAGATTGATCAATATAAAATACAAATGCAATTTACTAGTATTATATCTTTCGACTTTAATTTCCACTCAATTAATAAATAAAATAAATTTAAAAAAATCTCTCCATCGCATAACTTCATCGCTCCATCGCCCGACCAAAAACTAATGTAGCAAATATTTGATTGTCATGCAAAAGTTCTCTCTCTCTCTCTCTCTCTCTCTCTCTCTCTCTCTCTCTCTCTCTCTCTCTCTCTCTCTCTCTCTCTCTCTTACACACACACACGTAAACACACACGCACACACACAAAAACATACCCCCTACATAATGATTGATTCGTTAATATATTTATTCGGTATAATCTGAAAGTATATTACTCTCTCCAACTGGTCATTTATAATACGTTTTAGTCTGTTCTGATGCTGGCCGTTTCCGCTGGCCTGTCTTTCTTCCAACATTTTTGGAAGCCTTGTGACAATTCAGTTATATGCTGCTGGCACTGATAAATCTGGATTATGTTGCTGTTTGTGGTTTTGCCAGCATAAATTTGTGTATGTGTCTGTCTTTATCCATTTGTGGCATAACATGCCATGCTAGTTGTATAATAACATGTTGTTCCATTGAAGCTGCTAAACGCCAGTCTCTTTGCGTTAAATAGTACATCTAATAAACAGAATTTGGTTTTAAAAATAGTTCCGATCACTTCAATAAGTTCAGGAAACTTGTTTATGTCCCAATTAACTGCCGCTTTTAACATATGGTTTATGGACACTCTGTTAATTTTTGTCCATGGTACACTGATTACTCCGTAGCGTAATGGACGGAAAAAAGTTAAGTGTTGATCTTGCCCAACACGAATCATTGCCAGTATGATTTGAAAACTGGAAATTGTAAATGAGGTTCCAAATTCTGACATCTGGTATCAAATTTCACATCCATCTTTTCTTTCCAAAATGATTTGGAGTATTCGGTTACGGGCCAGTACACATGCCCTATTTTCTTGAAGATGTCGTCCGATATTGTCGTTAAATTTTTGTTACATGTGAAAAAAAATTGCATGCGGAAATTTGGCTTTCATGGAGTTCGTCATGCTATTCTGCTTCATCACTTCCAATGCTTAATCGCGCCTTGTGTCAAAATCGATCGCTTACGTGAGAAAACTTTCCCGTAAGTTTCATCTTTGGCATCAAAATTTATCATTCATGGTCCAAACGTAACCTGAATATCGTTAGTTCTAATACTTATCACAGATCGGTGCTTGTAGGAAAAGACTGTGAGATAGCAATGTCCCAAGTTGAAATATATTCATCCTTGGCAATTCATGATATGGATAAAATGGATAGGCCTACTGTCAGTAATAATGACAGAAATGAAAAACTTCCCACTAAACATTTCCAATGAAGATTTCGAAAGCATTAATAGAGCCATTACCTCCATTATAGCAATTAAGAGTAATGAGGAGACTGTCGAGGATATAAAAAAAAACATCCAGGATGATCCAAATGTATCTTGTGATTTGTTGCCATATATTGGTGTCAGTGAATTAGATGAGGAGGATGCACAGCCAAATAATGAAGATAAAATCAATGAAAACAAAACAAGACGAAGATGAGAATGAAGATATTTAAAATATTAGGTCAAACGTTGATGCCAATCAAGATAATCTCCAAGATGTTCAAAGCCCTCCTTGACGAAATACAGATGCCATTTATGACGAACAAAGATGAAACTGTAGTCTGCGGTAGTGATAAAAGCATACGAGAGTATCAAGATCTGCCGTCATTCTGGACATATCAGTGGTGGAGATGATGATATAGTCAAATTGAAAGGTGTTCTCGATGATTTTTTTTGGAGAAGCGCGAACTTGGTGAAACAAATGAAAATGTTATGTTTGTACCTGACTATAAGATAGCAAGAAATCTCTTTAAGCTTATAGATGGTAACACAATTATGCAACATTTAGTCCAGATGTTCCAGAACTGCACATGAGAAAATCCAAAGTCATGAATTTAATATCAGCTTATGAAACATCAGGCATCGTTCATATACTGAACTATATGAGAGATGATGATATTGAGAACGACTTCAGTAAATTGGTAACTATCGAGAACACTGAGGTAGCCACGCTAAATGTTTGGCGATTGTCAGCAGCTTTGCATATCTCGGTTATCGTCACGTTCATCAACTCGCTACCAACTTCACATGCAGAGGAGCTGAAAAACAATTTGTGTGTGCAGCATTTATCCGTCAGACAGCTTAAAAAACGCGAGGAGGTGATATTGCAGCTAAATTAGCAAAACGTCCGGGTACTCCATGGGCAAACTATCCAGAAGCAAAAACACCTTCCAGGGTATAGTTATCGTGGACCTGGGAACAGACTCAATATCCGACTCGATGCTCAAGAAAAAAACCCGCCCCGGCGAATATCCAATAAATGCTATTGATAATGCGTGTCATGCTCATGATTTTGCTTATAAAAGCAGTAATCTGCAACACAGACATATCGCAGATGTGAAATTGATTCATGCGTTAAATTATATCGCTGATAAATCCTTCGAATAAAAATTTGTTTCATGGTTGATAAAATCGGCGAAGACAGGTAAATTAATGCTGGTTGCTGGTAATTAATAACAGCATTGAATCAATTTATTATTCCCCAGAGGATACTGGAGGGGTAAATCAGCAATCGATAAATTCGCTAACGCCGCAAAAGTAAAAAATACCACCGAGGCGGATTGGTTATCTAAACAGGCGATATGGCAGATTTATCTACCGCCGCCTAAACAAATCAACTTTGCACATTTTGATGTCAGTGTCCCTAAGGAAGTTCATCAGGCTGATATATTTTTTCTGTCGCATGATACTGTCAATAAACATACAAGTATGCGCTGATTTTGCAAGTAGATACAAACAAGCTGAACCATTAAAGACAAAGAAATCAACTGAAGTAGTTTCTGCGTTTGAAAGGACTTATCGACGAGGTCCTCTACAGTGGCAAAATCTATTACAAGATGATCATGGCAAGGAGTTTCAGGGTGCATTGTTATCAACAATGACGCATCATAATGTCAATATCAGACAAGGACATACTGCACTACAATATGATCAGGCAAAATTGTTGAACGATTTAATCGGACACTTGCTCAACGGTTATTTGGATATGAATAAGCGAAGGAATTTATTCAGGATACACGATATCGTGAATGTGTCAAGAGATTACCAGGTGTAATTATCGCGCAAAAATAATGAAATTACTCGAACAATCAATATGAAACCTATTAACTCCATCAAATAGAAGTATATACGTGTACAAAGACGCAGAATGATTGTTTTAAAACAATGACTACTCGGCAATGTCACTGTGAGATATTTATATGAACCAGGAGAACTTGAAGGCGATAAAAAGAGAGCTACAGATCCTATTTGGAATGTCACTACACATAAAATATCTAGCATAACAAGATCCACGTGTAGACCAACAATCTATAGATTAGGTTTAACTGCTCTTCAGCGCGGATTTACACTTCAACAGTTGCAAGTGATACCTGATGATAATTACCACCGCGTGGTCGTAACTAGCACCTCTGCGTCTGTTACATTCAAGACAAGTCAACATCACATTATATCTGATATGACCAAGACTATTATCTTTTATGTCTGCGGTAAATTTGCGATGATCTTTATCCGACCAACACCAACGCATTATACAATTACAACTCGCGCACTGATTATTCTTTTGTTGTTTTACTGTAATTATAAATTCAGCATCAATATCAAATTCTCTGTTACTTTTTATCCTGTTCTTTATAACCAACGAGTTTTGTTCCTGATTATGTCATCATTGACAATTTCCTTGTTGCTAGTGTCATTGGCATGTAAAACAACTCTTCGATGTTGATTTATTCTTTGTACTCTGGATACTGCAAATTAAACTAACTTTGACCACTCGATGCGATCATCTACGATCCAAACAATCGTATCAGATATAGTCTATCCTGCGAAGAATGTATCGTCATTGCGTATCCTAGCGTTAATCGGGATTTATCAGCATCCAACGCATCTTCGACAACACTGATATCAACCGACACAATATCATTTAACACGAGAATCTGCTTCTCAGTTTGTCATGGAATATCAATTTCAATATTCTGTCTTCGTGTATCCGTATGCCTATAACACAATGGTACTGGAAGTGTTGGGAATTTTTCTTTGTGTGTTTCAAATAACTTCATCTGAAGAGTGTCTCTGATTATCTTTCTACTTGCCACTATCAAATTGTTTGGTCTCCACGCTTCACAAAAATCATTTAATGGGGTTTTTGAAATCATTTCACGCGCTATTTCACAGTGGATTTTATCCGGTTGTAATTTGATTAATTTATTAAATTCACTTAATTCTTTATCAAGAGATCTGTGATCAGTAATAATTTCTTCATAATGATCTAAACACTTCTTCAGCCAATCATGTGGATATAAACCAACACATGTGGTGGTTGACCATGATCGCCACACCATATCAAAGTTGAAATCGGTAGCAATATCCAATCAAGAAACATTTTTAATATGTCTAACGACACTGTGCATATCTCATCCCAAATAATAATTTCATAAATATATTTATCGCCCATTCGATCAGGAGTCCATGCCTCACATTTACATCGAAAGAAACTGTGATAAGTGCAAGCATTAGCTCCTCGTTATTTCATTTCTCTTGCAAGTCTGTGGGTTGGTGTTAGTACAATCATGTTTTATTTTCCTCTAACTAATTCGATGCCATGAGTCATCTTCCCTGAACCACCACACCCGTTTAAGTAATTTGTTTTATATCTACATATTGGATCGGAACACGAAGGCGCACTAGATAGTTTTGATATCTGATTATTTGTCAAGTAATTGTTTTCAATTGTAACATCTGCTGATTTAGCGTGATCACGCAATATTTCCCTGTTTTTTCTGCATGATCTCGGAATTTGTAAATTTAGCCACTGCTTCACTATCGTTTACATCCATGTAAAATGCATCAGTGGCGACTCCAACTGCGGATTCATGAAAATCTATTTATCATCAATATTAAAAGGATAGAAACATACGCCAGCATAGACGTTCTTAAATACGTGTATTGGGGATTGGCTCCATCTGTGTAATTAACAATTGTACCGAAGTTTGTTCCATCGGACAAGAAAGCTTATTTATGATTGAGATATATACCTCTAGATGTTGCATGTGCGAGTATAAAATCGCATTCAGCATCATCTAGAATTAATCGCGAATAATGTCGCTTGTGATCAAATTTTCCATACTGGATGAATTTACCAATTATTCTTCTACTGAGGTCTTTTGCGTCTTTATTTCTAACTTCAGCGATCTCTTTGGACAATTTAACGATATATTCTTCGTCGAGGTCAGGAAATTTATTTTTATCGCTGATTAGCTATCTAGACTATCGGGTTGTGGTAACCATACTTCAGCTTGTTTCCGATATGATATAATTGCTTCACTGAAAATCAGCGATAGAAGTATTTTAAAACCAATCATATACCGTATATATGAGTATTTTTTTTTCAGATATACGTCTACCAAACTAAACATAACAACACGGATGAAGTCCTTTAGCAAATTCAAAAAATACCACACGAGCGAATCCGGTTAGATCAAAATTTGGTTTCGGCCTATTATCCGCAACACGGGTCATCTCGTGTGTAGGATGCTCAATTTTTTTAAAATACTTAGAGCATTATCCGTACCCGAGAAAACTCCCTGGATAACACGTGAACGTATCACCCATACATTGGGGTTATACTTAAAGACACTAGCCAAGTTTTGGCTGATTATACATTTATCCAAAATATAGTTCCATTCTACGGGTGTAAAGAACAACTTTGTATGAATTAGCAAAATTTTTGGCTAATTTAAAACCTGCTAAGCCCCTCCAACAGATAGTCACGCTATTGAATAGTGATATACCATATATTGACCAAAATCTCTTCCGAGAGTCTTACTATGTTTCTTTTCTCCTTTGTGTTAGGAAGTTTTAGCGCACAGCAGACGGCTGATATAAGTAAATGAATAAGCTCAAGTGAATTCCGAAGCTGATAACATATAATAAAACGCTTATTTTTTATAACGCACACCGTTGCTTAATGAAATGTTGTACTTTTCAGAGTCAGGATGAAATAGAGGTCACACAAATCTAGTTATGTTTTGGAAAATTTAGTACATGTATTAAGTATTTAAACCCTTATTTAATCTGAGCCAATAAAAACCAGAACTACAAGATTTATCAACCAAGTTAAACTATTTAAGACAATTTTTGGTTAAAAGCAATCACTTAAAATGACTTAAACACAAAGAGTTAATTTACATATTGATTAAAAGTACCTTCATAGTTATATACTACTGTATAAACAAGGATTACATTCTCTGTAAAAACAACATACCTGTTTGTAATGCAATAAACCAGTCCTTACGGGCTACTATCATTTCTTAATACATAAAACAAGGAATGCCAATCGCTTATTTCTCCTCTGACCTAATTAAGATATGAACCAAATACTTCAACCTACACATAACCGTGTTATAGTTTAACTCCAATGTTCAGCTCACAGAGTCAATATTTTAGACTACAAATTTGACTCGATACTGTTTATAAGGAATGGGAGTCTGCTTTCTAATTCGGACTTCTAAATATTCCCACTCAATTTTGCATATTTGGACATTGGTCCAGAGGTGAGAGGTCCAAGCCAACTGCCTACTCAAACACTGGAATCACTGCCACCTTACGGTAGTGGTATCTGGTAGCTGCTTATTAGCAGTTCTAGCAAATGTTAACAAATGTTATTTGAAAATAATTTTATTTCTCGGAAATTGCAAGATTTGTAATTGTAATATCTTAAATTGCAGCAGCCCGGACAGAGCCAGATTTATCAAACACAGTATCTAATTTCCACGACGATGTTATCTACAAGATATTCGGAGATTTTGTTAGGTATGCACATTTGGAATAGTAGAACAAAATGAAGAGTATCCTTTGAGAACCTCATACGTTTCACTCCATGCTGCAAGAGACTATGATTTATATGATGATAGTTAAATCTGTATTATTCTAACAACATCACTACTAATTCAAGAGAGCTGCAATATCTTCCACACATAAGTGAGACACAACATAAGAAAACTACCTAGAAGCATGGGTGAAACAAATTATTATGCGGCTCATAGATCAGGTCAGTTATTTTGTACTTATAATATAAGCCACTTATTTTTGTGTGTATAAGCATTCCTTCCATAGGCATTCCTTACTTCGTTACTGAAAACATTTGACAGTTCAATATAGCCTAGTTGTCAACGTATCTGTCATAGCAATGTAACATCGTTGCAGCGTATATGAAGTTACGAACAATTACTCAACAATGACGTTGTTATACATTTGCCATGTTAACCATGCATTATATTTGTATTAACACACGTCTTTAATTCTCAAATATACTAAGCATTGTATTCATTGGTGTGTAACTTGAACTCTGTTATACATATCCTAACTGAACACTGACATCTTCAGTATTGCAGAAGTATTGGTTAATTAGGCTATGAGCACATTTCCATGCGTTTCCATCTGGTTCCAAAATAATAATACTTGTTTTTCAATTCTGAGCTGTCCACAGGAAAATCTTAAACACCATTATAGACTCACCACAACACGATGAAGAATGGTATTTATATTATGTTATCAACCTACTACGGCGACTGTAACTGTTGGTGTTAACATCATCTTGACCTAGCGGAAATAAAGAACAAAATATACTTGAGAATGTTCCATATAAAAATATGTTTTTGGAACGACCCTATTAACGATAATCGGGTGTACTTGATTAAATTACACGGGCTGATATAAATAAAAAAACGAAAATTATTGTATGAAATCAAACATTGCCATACCAATATCTATGTGTCGAAAATAAATATCCGTTTTCAAATATTTAAAACAAAGAGGGCCCAACAATGAATTGTATTAGAAGATAATCAGCACAAATTTATTTGTTAGTATCCTAGCTGAACTTTAAGTGAAATTAAAAATGATAGAGCTAATAAATCAATCTTCTGATGAATCCTTGGTTTCCAGACAATTTGAGACTTTATCAATTCCAGAATCATCGTAAGAATCGTCTTCGGAAGATTCATCTTTGGAAGATGTTTTATCTGTTTTAAAAAAAAGTTAAATTGTTTATTATATAACAATCACCAATCGCCTTGTTAATTGACTAGTAACAATATGTCAATATTTTAATTTTATTTGATATCTTCAGCGTAATCTTCTAATAGAATATTGTCGTCTGTTTTCGAACAAAAAAACCACGTTATATTACCTGTAGTAGTGAGGATGACTGTTTTTTTTAGATACATTTATTGGTTCTGTGATACATTCCTGCCGTTGAGTATCATTCGAGTTGCAAAATCAGGATTGAAACATATGGCAATTTTCTTTTCATTTAAGATAAAGACTACATTTTTGCGGCGTCACGTTTTGGGCTAAGATCACAATATCCTCAGTTTTTAAAGGAAAGTCATACTTCCATTATTATTTCGTTTAAGGTTTCCAATTTAGTTTCATATTGACCAAGTGCAAATGTATGTATCTCATCAGAGCAATATCGTTTGTAATCGAAATTAACTAGTCCTGACTTGCACTTTGTTCTGTGGTGATTTGATGACGGTCAGATCTTATATCAAACATCTCCGCGATGTGATTTTTTCCTCGCCAGAGATAACTGACTTATTCAAATCATGTATAAAATTCTTTTTTTTCGACGGGTTTGTTTACTCCCTTGACCTTCATCAAATTTTTCATTTATTTAACGCAAGCACAGAGTACATCTTAGATATCATATAAACTCTTCGATGGGATTAAAACATAATTCGTCTTTGACTCTCTTGTTGGTGCAAACATTAAATTTTCCTTTAACATCTGAAAGATCGAATAGCTCACGATGACTGAACATATCATGATATAAGTCGATGCTGCAATATTCGCCTGGAATTATATGCAATAACGAGTCGGCGTCGGTAAATTACAGTTTTTCTCCTGTCTGCTTGTTTTTTAAACAAACTTGTAATGGAAATCATACATTAACCATTTCTAAATATCAAGTACCTAAGTTCCGACATACACTGGTTTATCAAGTACGATGTTATTTATTTATTTTTACAATGACAAGATCACCGTTTATTGGTATCCTCCCAGCAAATGTTTCCGATGAGACTAATTTGCTATGTCGTTTTGTGTTTCCGTTGACCAGTTCGAAGTTACATCTTTTGCGGTTATTTTCAAGAGCCTTGCCGAATACCGAGTTATACATTAGCTTGAAGAAGTCTTTTTCAAAGTCATTGTTCGTGATTGCTTTCATGTCGGTGGTAAATTTAGTTTAACTGTCTAGCCGCCTCTGTTTTTCGATCCGTATCACCCGATGAACCTTTTTTCACAATAAGTACAGCTTGCATTTCAATGAAAGTGAACATATCAGGATCAATTTTCAGCTCGAGTTCTACTCCGGTGTATTTCAACATTAGTGTTGTTGTTGTTATTATTATATAACATGCCTGCGAAAACAATATTGACTGATGATGATATCTCTAAAATACGATCGTGCCGTTATAAGATACTGGTACAAGAAATCTCAAAAAAATACAAGATAGGCTACACTAGAATCTTCAAATTATGGAAACTCCATTTGGAAATATCAAACATATCTCTGCTGCAAAAAGTACCGTCGTGGATGATCCTATCAGTTATTGAGATTGTATCGGTCAATAATATTAATAAACAACACCGCGATGATAAAGCTCCCCCGATTAAGTAATCAAATGTTGGTAAACAACTGCGCGATGATGATCAAGCGCAATCAATTGCAGCAAAATCACGTATTCCAACGTTACAGAAACACCGTTGTGATTCTAAAACTCATCGAGCTGACTTTGAAATATTAGTTGACCGATTATAGCCAGATTGTGATGTGCTACGATCAAGAATAACCACGCACCAAATGCAACTCAGTGATGTCCAGCAGGGACTATCCAATTATAATAAAATACAATCTGAGTATAATAAACTGAAATCGGAGCTCACTAAACTCGAATCGGAATTTTATATTCTTGTCAGGGTTTATTCGTAAAATATATTGTGAGAATTTACAGCAACAACAAGTATGTACTGGCGGTCCACCATGTGAACAACAACAACAAATATTACCTACCAATCAAGATTTTCTGCGCCGAGTTTAACAGGCGAGAATCCGACGAGGGAAAAGAACAACTTCGTCAGAATAAAAAATACATAAAATGGAATAAAACTAAAACGAAAATAAAATCGAGTGATTCCCCGCCTGTAATTATCCCGGTACCCATACATTTATTAAAAACAAATCATAATGATGAAATTTGCAGACATTTCCAAAATAATAGTTTTTGACCTAGATGATATAGTGGGGCAATTGAATTGTATTTTTAGTTCTAATTGAATTTAATTTGATTGAGCTGTTCAAATGTGATATTTCTGTGACAATCGAATTTTTGCTTTATCACTTTTGTTTGTAAAGTGTGTGTTGCATACTGTTTTTGTTTTCTATTTTAATCTATATGAAATTCACAATTATCATTCTTGTATTTTATTTTCACGGTTGATTGTGGGGATATTTTATTATGGTCACTAATTTTCTTAGCTAATTCCTCTTTGCTGATTGTGATGTCGGATATAATTGTTTTATTATATTTTATGTTTTAATTTAATTTAATTTTGTCTTTAAATTTATTTTTGAGAAACTTCTCAACGGTTGGAGGTTGATCACGTTTTCCCATGTATTTTCGAAATCTTTCATTTTTATACGCGATCATCGACCGATATTGCCCTCCACCGCAGTCTCCACATATTTGATATGGGCCTTTAACGTCTCGGGAACATGTAAGGCACGGTCGTGGATCCGCGGTGGGATTTTTTCGAATACGATAATGGTAAACACCGCAGTATTCTTTATAACATTCTTTACTGCAAGGTTCTCGTAGCACTGACTGGGAGCCATTTACAGCGTTGAACTCCAATTTAAAATGGCCATATGTAATAAAATTAAAAATGGATTCAAAATGAAATTTCCTCGCAATGGCGATGATATTATCCTCAAAGAATGTAAGTAGTTGACAGGAAAGTCACCTCGAAGTAAATCAATTACCGAGATAAAACAAATACTTAAAAAAATTAGTCGGGGAAAATTAAATCTCACACTAACTCGATCGGAGCTCTCCGGATATGATACAATTTATACGTGGATTCCATACAACAGCGTGAAAAAGAATTTAATAAAATTAACTGCGAATTTTCAAGTGCTATTTTTTTTATCTGCTATCGATGTAAAAAAGACAGCTGTTGTGATTTTTATACAACCACCCATATCAATATTTCGCGATGATGACATTGTAAAATCTTCCCAGGATATATTTAATGAGTTTAACAGCGCAGTATAAAATTACACCGGAGTTGGGTCAGGATGGGTATATGATAAACTCGAGCGAGTTCAGTTTCATGTTTTCAAACATGACCCGCTGAAAATCGGAAAATTTGTAGAACTGTCATCGTCGATCAAGAACTGCTAGTGTTGCGTTAATGTAATATCTGACGATAATAAATATTTACATTGGAGCGTACTAGCAACGTTATTCCCAGTCAAAAGAAAGCCCAATCGAGTAAGTAATTATCGCGAGCACGAGTCAAAGGTAAATATCTCCGGGATGAAGCTTTCTGTGAAGTTATCTCAATTGGATTTGTTCGAAAGGAATAATTCTCAGCTGATTTCAGGTGGGATAATCGTATTTGGGGTTTCGTTGAAAAAACAGAGCTCGACGTTCACTTAAGATATTGTATTCACTAACAGCGAACTTCAATTCTCGATCTTAAGATCAATATCTTAAAGATTACAAATCGAAAGAAGTTCGTTATTCTATTTACGATTTTATATTACTTTGAATCGGTTCAAATTCCAAAAGCGGATGTCGAGTTTAATGAGGGATCGAGGTGCATAACTAAATCTCACAAACATGTTCCAGTATCAGTCGCGTACAAGGTAATATGTGTAGAACCGTCATCATCATCAACAGTTAAATTATATCGTCGTTAAAGTATCACCCAAGAAATTCCTGCTGTGTGCTTATTAATAAATTTATTCGATGAATTATTGAAGACCTTAAACAGAACATCAGCCTAATGACTGTTTACTTCTCAACAACAGTAACAATATAATACTGCGGACCCATGCCATGTGTGAAATGGAAAATTACACAACGATGATGAACCTCACAGAAAAGTCGTTGAATAATATAGACTAACTGGCAATCACCGTGGAGCAGCACGCAATGGTTGCGATGAGAACTTCAATACATTATCTTTCATTTATGTGATCTCACATAATATCCGAGGATATGACAAAGTCATTTTGTGATTAGCAGACACTGCCATTAAAACGTTAATCGGGAACCATGCCATTGAATGAATTCCAAGAAACACCGAGAAGTTTATATCGTTGACGTTTGGAGGTAAATTACGATTTCTTGATAGTGGAAAGTTTATGCTGTCGCCGTTAGATCGTCTCGCGAGAAACTGTGTTAGCTTTCCATCAATGAATGAACACTTCTTCGATAAAGTCAATTTGATAAAGCTCAAAAGAATATCTCCATATCAGTACATCCATGGATTTAATTTACTCTAATCACTCTGGGGGTAATGTTTGCAACGACGAGTTTAATAACGCGATTGATGTCGGGAAGAAGATCTCATTTAACACAATTGAGGATTATCTCGAATTGTACTTGATTCAAGACGTATATTTGTTAGATGATATTTTCAGATCCTTCCGATATAGTAGCATACAAAGTTACAAACTCGATCCTGGCTGGTCATTTTCATCACAGGGACTCGCGTGTGAGGCTATATTGAAATACACAGGAGAAGAACTCGAGCTGACAACTGATTATGATATGTTCACGTTCATTGAAAAAAGAACACAATGTGTGATTAGTGTTATCGTGAAGAAGTTTGCTCGAGGAAATAATAAATATATGCCGTATTATGATAAACTAAAAAGGTGTTCTACTTGATTTATCTTATATCAGATAACTTGTAGAGCTATGACATGTCTGAGAAAATGCCATGGAAGTGTTTAAGATGGGAAAACATCAATCAATTCCTCGCTGTAAACAAAAAATGACAAAGGATCTATCAGAGCGGTATTTTTCATATTTTGTAGAATTTGACGCGGAGTATCCTGATCACTTGCACGATGCTCACAATGACTATCCTTATCTAGCAGAAAAGATGCTTATCTTCTAGTCAGTTAACATCCAGGAAAAGAAAACATAGTATGGTACATAAATTAGTTCTAAATTAATGACCAAACAGGGATATTTTTGTCATTAGCGAATATTACAGAAAGCGACGCAAGATCGACTTGTTGCGACAAAGGTTCATCTGGTGCAACGGATTTAACAACGCAGGTGGCTGGCCAGTATTAATAAATTTAACACCGACATGATAACAATAGCGACTAACTACTTGGAAAAAGACTTCTTTAAACTAATGAATAAGTCGGTATTTGGCAACGCTATTGAACATGAACGCAACAGATGTAACATAGAACTGGTCAACGGAAACACAAACGACATAGCAAATTAATCTCATCGTAAACGTTTGGTGGGTGGATACCGATAAACGCTGATCTTGTTATCATAAAATCATATATGAATAACATCGTACTAGATAAGCCGGAATATGACGTAGGGTCGGTACTTGATATTTCAAAATAATTGATTTATCATTTTCATTACAAATTTGCAAAAGGAGGTGTGCCGGAGCTAAACTATTATTTACCGTAATTTGTATGAAATTTGAGGCTAAGATTGCAAGGAGGAAGTGTATGATTGTATTTATAATTATCTTGAACTATTCGATCTTTCAAAAGTTAAAAGAAAAATACAATGATTGCAGCAACAAGAAAGTTATCGAAAGTTCAAAGACGAATTATGCTTTGTTCCCATCGAATAATGTGTAGGACTGCGAACTAGGATGTATTCTGTGCTCGCGTTAAATAAATAAAAAAATATAATGAAGGCCATGCAATTCAAAAAACCCGTCGTAAAAAAGAATGTCACACATGAGTTGTATAAGCTAGTTGTCTCCGGCGAGGAAAACAATTCACATCGTGGAGATGACTGCTTTAAGATCTTATCGTCATCAAATCACCACAGAAAAAAATGTGCAAGTCCAAAATAGTTATCTCCGCTAACAAACGATATTGCTCTTGTGGGATAAATACACTTGTTCTTGGTCATTATGAAGCTAAGTTGAAACCTAAATAAAAACCCCAATACTGGAAATAATATTTTCTTATCAGAACAGAAGATATTGTGATCATAGCATAAAACGTAACGCCAAAAAATAGTATGCTTTAACTTAAATGAGAAAGAATTTCCATATATTTAAATCCTGATATTGCAACTCGAATGATACTCAACGGCGGGAATATGTTCTATGATGGAACAAAACCAATAAATGTAACTACAAAACTAGTCATCCTCACTACTAGAGGTATTATAACGTGGTTTTAATGTTCGGAAACAGACTGCAATATTTTATTAGAAGATTACAACGAAAGGGTCTTTGATTATATAATATAACTAAGACATATAAAATCAAAACATCGATATCAAGTTATTAGTTCATTATCTGGGCCGATTAGTTATTATTATATAATAAACGATTGGAATATAGTTTAAAAAGATGAAACATATTCCGAAGATGAATCTTCCTATGATTCTGGAATTGATAAAGTCTCAAATTGTTTGGAAACCGCGGATTCATCAGATTGATTCTCAGTTATATCAATTTCAATTTTATGATAAGTTCAACTATGTTTCTAACACAGAAATCTGTGCTCATAATCTTCTAATAAAATTCTTTGCTTGGCCCTCTTTGTTTTAAATTTGAAAATCGATTTTTATTTGCCACATATAAATTATGGTATAGCAATGTTCGATTTCATACAACACTTTTCTTTTTAGATATATCAGCCACTATAATTTAACCAATTACACCCGATTATAATTGTTTTATTTTTATATGGAAAATACACAAGTATATCATTTTTCATTATTACCGCTAGATGATTTTAAGACCAACAACAATTACAGTCGCCGTAGTAGGTCGATAACATAATATAAATACCATTTTTCATCGTGCTGTGGTGAGTTATAATGGTGTTTAAGATCTTCCCGTGGACAGCTCAGAATTGGCAATCAAGTATTATTATTTTTATTATTATGGAAACAGATGGAACGGATGGAAATGTGTTCATAGCCATATTAACCCATTCTGCATTTGCACATACACCCACATTAAATTCCCAAAAGCCAAATAGTCAACAGATTATACTGAAGGTATTTGAGACGCTTAGGTTAATAGTGTAACAATCTGTTATTTAACGTTGAAAGAAAATTGGGAGTATTGTGGTTAGCTGGCACACTGTAAAACGTTATGTCTTAAATTGGAACGTTTGTTCATCACATATGAGTCACACAATGTTGACTACGTCTGCAATACTGATATATTTAGCAGGGTTACATGGAAGGTGAGGCTACTGCTCGGTCATGATATTTGTCAGACATGGTCGGTAAACAGAAAACAGTTACTCAACAATCGTGAAAATATAACCTGGACTTGAAAAATTAAGTGATGTTGACGATACAAATATAATTAAAGTTTAATGGAATAATTATAATAGTATGATTTGTTCAAATACACAGCAATAAAGTTACAATTTTATGACAAAAGAAACAGTTAAATGACAATGCACATATATACATTGACAGAATGACTATTTAAATTATGGTATTAATTATGTAATAAACTAAAGAGGGTCTATCAACTCTACAGATATATTTTATATGTGTGTATTTGTATAAGAAATGTCTAATATTATATATGTATTTTCAACTTAATTCAGGTTACAGTCCTCGCTGAAAAATATCCTGCCGAGCACTGAAATCATCTTTAATGTAGCCATAATAAATGTACTAACACTGTATACGAATTCAAATGTGCCAAAATTCCTTCTTGATTAACCAGCTTTCTAATATTAGCCCAACCTTTTTCACAGGTGTCAGCTTCAGGCTAACCAGACTAATACCAATTGACATTCAATGTAAAATAACAGCAAATAAAGCTATTATATTAATCGAATTAAGTGCATTAACTTTGAAGTGTTTACCATGTGGTTCCGGGGTTTTCAGGGATGATGTGGCTGCAAGTTTGTTTAGAATTAAACTTTCCTTGGCAAATTATTTTAATATATATATATATATATATATATATATATATATATATATATATATATATATATATATATATATATATATATATATATATATATATATATATATATAAACTATCAGAACAAAATTTACGTTAAAAGAATCACGTACACAACTTATGACCCAACTATCATAGGAAGATGTTTATACAAAAGCTCCATTTTTTCCTTGGAAGCAGCCAGTCAATTTAAAAGCTTGTTTACAACTCTGAAACCAGGTCAGAAATGAAGTTAACACCTGGTTTTTATTTCAGTAAAGTACATGTCATCCCTGCTCCTTCAATGAATGAATCTTAAAAGTTAAAATGGCAAATTTCAATCTAACAAAAAAAAAAATAAATATAAATGACTTATATCACAAATACGTATATATATATATATATATATATATATATATATATATATATATATATATATATATATATATATATATATATATATATATATATGCATATCTATATATACATATATGTATATATGTATGTATATAAATATGTATATATATATATATATATATATATATATATATATATATATATAGATATATATATATATATATATATATATATATATATATATACATATATATATATATATGTATATATATATATATATATATATATATATATATATATATATATATATATATATATATATATATATTTATACATATATATATATTTATATATATATATATGTATATATATATATATATTTATATATATGTGTGTGTGTGTATATATATATATATATATATATAAATATATATATATATATATATATATCTATATATATATATGTATATATGTATATATGTATCTATATATATGTATGTATATACGTATGTATCTTTATGTATGTATATATGTATATATATATATATATATATATATATATATATATATATATATATATATATATGTGTGTGTGTGTGTGTGTGTGTGTGTGTGTATGTGTCTTTTTAACAATCTATACTAAATAAAATAATGAATAATATAAACTGTATTATGGTAAAATTCAGATGAATATTTCACGCTATTGGTTAACCAACACTTATTTTAAACATTACCTTGTCTCTTGACCAGAGCATCATTATTTAGGTATCTCATATAGCATGGTATTTATCTAGGTTAGCGAATATACAAAATTGACCTTATTACCCAACTCTAAAAGTATTAATTTTAATTGCTACACTTACAGACATGCTTTTAACATAATGTTTAACCAAAACGCATATTCATTAAGAATTGACATTACAAATATGTTAATATTTCTAAAAATCGGATTCTTCTCTCTTATTGTATTAATACTTATTCAATATCTGACCAAGTCATACCAAAGTCTTTCAAAGATGTTGTTAACAGCTGCCTCAGTTGGCGCTATTGCATTAAGAGGTTAGTGTTATGACTGGTAGGCCCGGTGTCAGGATAATGCGACTGGGTGGGACAGCATGCCCCATGTCTGCTAAAACTAAAGTGGGATGAGTATAATTAAAATGTGTCTGGCATCCAGTGAATGACCATATGCTGATCTTTGAGGGATTGTTGATAATGTACATGTTTACACTGAAGCCAATATATTATATTTTTACTATAGACAGAAACGAGTCATTTTCATAGGACTGTTAAACCTTGTCATGATATATATCAGAGAGGGCACATTAACATGAAAACATTCAACAAGCAATAAATTGTCACTTAAGCACACATTCTCCTGGAGATATTAGGTAAAATTACATTCTTACAAAGAAATAGCTACAATTAACAAATTAACATACATTAGTAAGTAACATCTTTTATATTTGCCTAAAGGTTTGATACATATATCGTATATCTTTCACAAACTTCCAGTTTGCCACCACTTTTGCATAAGTGCCACATGTCAAAAGTATGATTAATCGGGAAATCTGCTTAAATTTTGTTCTCATGGAAAGGTAACGGAAGTACCGGTATAGAAATTACTTAACGTAAGGCATAATAAAGGAAGCATAAACCTCTAGTACCTCACACCAATATCATCTATACCATACAAACCTCTAGTACCTCACACCAATGTCATCTATACCATATAAACCTCTAGTACCTCACACCAATATCATCTATACCACATAAACCTCTAGTGCCTCACACCAATATCATCTATACCATATAAACCTCTAGTACCTCACACCAATATCATCTATACCACATAAACCTCTAGTGCCTCACACCAATATCATCTATACCACATAAACCTCTAGTACCTCACAACAATATCATATGTACCATATAAACCTCTAGTACCTCACACCAATATCATGTATAACATGCAGTTACTTATGCATCTGGACAAGAGTAACAAATGATCAGCAAAGCTAAAATATTTTACAAAAAATTTATAACATAATATATTCTTATATCTGCTTTTGTGTAGGTTATGATTTCATTGTATTACATGTAGGAATGCAAACGACAAGATACATATAATGATATATATATATATATATATATATATATATATGTGTGTGTGTGTGTTTGTGTGTGTGTGTGTAAGTATGTAATTAAAACGCCAATGTTTTAATTTTCCGGAGCAAGAGGGTTTGTTTTAATTTTTTTTCAGTTAATAGGAGCATAAATATCTTTGTATTATTTTTATTATTATTATTATTATTATTATTAGTAGTAGTAGTAGTAGTAGTAGTATTTGCAGTGGTTGTAGTATTAGTAATATTATTGATTTTACTGTTATTGCTAAGACAAAATTGTCATAATATTCAAAAGAAAAACATATATCCGTTTCAAAAAAGATTCATATCCCCAGGCATCCATACAATTGAATCATCAGTTACTAATATTAAATGAAATAATTATGTTTGTGTTGTTTGTTATATAATTTGAAAATTACAAAATGACATTTTTGTGCAACAGATATGTCTGACGTTAGGGAGTGAGTTGATATCATAACTATGTGTTTATAGTGAAGTTTAAAACTTCCACATTGACATAAGTGTAAGAAAACATTGATGTCATGATTAGAATTAGATATTTATCAAACAGGGATAATAAATTACAAACGCACACAACAAAAATGAAATTAGTGAAATATCCCGTAAGCAAATGCTCTCATGAAGATATTTAGTTTATTCGTAGTCTACGGAAGGCATTCCCTATTTTATAGTTTAACTTACGCTAGTAAGTATCTAAAAAACAAAATGACATGCCTAAAATCGAATTTTTTTTAAAGATTGGGTTTGGTCATAATTATATTAAACTTAATCCCATTTGAGAACAATTTTGAGAAACAGATGACATAAGGAGCATACATATATGTGAATTAGTCACTCTTTTGCTCGAGTTTTATTTTCAACGCGTGCGTGAAAACAATACAATTTAAACTTTACTTTATACAACATCGTAAGTTGTAGAACAGTTGCCAAAAAGTATTCAAAAGGATCATTCAGAATATTAAACTTAATATGAACGATTCAGATTGCAATCATAAGAACGAAACCCCTACAGCCTTCAACAGTATCTACAATTAACACAGAATGACACACATAAGTGTACCTAACGTACCTGATGAAGTAAAAACGTGTACGAGTTAATATAATGTAATTATCTTGTGTTAAAGGTATTGTGTTTTCGAATAATGTTATGATATACATACATACACAGACAGAGAGAGAGAGAGAGAGAAAAATAGAGAGAGAGAGAGAAATGATGCAGAGATATATATTAGAATCTAAATATACAAATGCGTTTATATTTTGTCCGAATCTCTGTGAGGTCATGTAATATTAAACAAAAAGTGGACGTGTTCGATCTGGGATAGGCAGGTGTCAAGACCGATTTACCGTGTCTAAGAAACACGACTGCACAGCTTAGTGACGTCATTATTTGACTATATATATATATATATAGCCAGTGTCACTGATATAAAGAATAGATGGTGATCTGGAGCGGACTTGTTGGCATTTTCTGAAGAGTTCAACATAAGCCAGGGTAAATATCATTTAGGTAAGTGTTTACGTTACATCAATACTGCATCAGACATTTTCTCCATTCAAACCACTTACCAGCACATGAATGTTATGTGATTTAATGTCAAACTTGCAAGATGTTTTCATTGACGAATTCCATTATTTTAAAGCAACAACTATGTTATGACATAAGCGTTAACTACCGATCTTTATACCCATCTAACTATTCGAATGTGTATGACAAATGTCAGTGTTTCCGGATACACTGTATTCTGGAAATAGTTATATTCAGAGTAGTTACATAGATACACCATGATTTTTTTCTGCTGATGCTTATCGAATTGTACAGTATATTTAACTCTACCTGGAATTATACAATCGTGCCGAAATCAATGCTCGTGGCTACATGTGCATCCGATGTATTAAGGCATTATGTGTTACTTCCACTCATACACAATTTTAAACGTTTTGTTTACATTTGACTGCCACGTATGCTTATTAAAAACGCATGTATTGTAAGAAGATAAAAATATCTCACGTTACTACTTCTAATGGACGTTTCATTCAGTTCATACACGTGTGATTGGCTTAGTAAAAACTTATCTTTTGAGTCAAATCACTTGACCATATCAATTACAAGTTTCAAGTGAGTTACTAAATCACGTGCAAGCGAACACAACTCTAAGATAAGAAACTACTAGTTTTGTTATAACTGATGTTTCGGTACCCTTCTCCGTTTTCAAGAAAGACCACACACGGTACATGTTTTGACCAGTCAATCCTTAAGATAAATGCACCCATGAAGTTCATGTCATTTGCGAGGTTGGATTTGTCAGTAAATTCTCACATAACAGTATAATCTCAAAAAGCTGAACAAGCTGTCTAACACCCAAGACAGAACAACTCTAATTTGTTATGGCTAGATTTGTTTTACAGACGCACAATAATTTTGGAATAAAAATATGATATGAGTCGATTAAGTCTGAACCACGCTATTTGCCGCTATAGAGCAGACGTAACACTTTCTGCGTCGTCAACAAGGTTTTTGGGTCATCCAGTGCATCGTTCAAAGTAATTGTTTTAGATTCCTTATGGCTTGATCATTGATGGATGATGATTTTGGAAGCTGTCAAAGTGTTCAGCCCATCGTTGACGATCTGTTTGCCTCCATCGGTGCTGAGGAGCTTGATGATCCAGAGGATGTAGGTCCAAACATTTATTTCAGGTAATTGTAGAAGTTCTTCATGTCAGCTGGTCTGTGTAGCATTGGATCACATTATTTTTGATTGTCAGCCATGTGTTTTGCATCCTACGGAGCTTCTGCTGGATAGTAATGCGTATGGTGTTGTAAGAATATTTCCTAAAGATAGACTTTGGTTGTGAAGAAGGAGGAGCAGGAAGGGTGAACAGACCATGTGTTCCACACACACACACACACACACAATATCTACTCAGATAGAGTAAATAGACCTAGATTTAAAACAAAAAATGAAGCCACTACGGAAAGAGGGTTGGCAGACCAAAACTAATTCAAAATAAATGACAGTTTTGGTTTCAACCGAATATTTTATCAAGTCCGATACTATATCTTGATCCAGAGTCATGCAAATGTATCGTTAGAAATCCATGTAGGATTGACTGAGCGTGACTATAGAAATTTCAAAAGAGATTATAATCCATATATCCAGGGCAACCGGTCTGGTGAATATTTCGTACCGTATATGTGTTAACTCCATTAAATACAGCAAGAATATTACAGTTACCCCTGATCAATTTTGGTATTTGTGTATATCGTTGAGTAACATAAATATATCTACCTCTGGAAAATACCCTAGAAGAAATTTTTTGATTGTCTAACATCGTATCATCGTGCACAACTAGATTGTAAATATTTCCATCAATATAATCAACACTCGGTGCTTTTTCGATATCGGTTATAAATTCAATAATATCCTCGTCGATTTCCAATTTTGCATTCTCGTTAAAATCATCTAACATGTCATAAAATGGCTGATCCTCTATACTAGGTGCTACCAAATATAATGTATCCCATTTCATTCATCTAGTTATCAAATTAAGTAGCAACTACGTCTTGCCACTTCCAGATAGTCCAATTATAATCATTCAAATATAATTTGGTAGCGCTGCATGATGCTTAACGGGTTCTTGAGTTTATGTCGCCGACAAATCATTAACATTCATGTTATTATAAATAAATTATGGATGTACATTGTGTTAAATGTAAGACGCGTACTAGCACAAACAATTACAACAAGCAATAACACTTGGTGATAGGTGTGTACAATGTAGTAATAACAAATTTAGATTTGTTTCTATGAAATCGGGTAATGACTATTAAAAACGAGGAAGTAATATTGCAGGAAAATTGACAAAACTTCACGGGACTCCATTGGGGAAATATCCAGGAGAATAACACCTTCCAGAGTATAGTTATTGTGGCCCTGAAACCAGACTAGACATCAGACTTGATGGACAAGACCAATCCCGACTCGGCGAATATCCAATAAACGTTATTGATAAGACATGTCATGTTCATGATGTTGCTTATAAAAGTAACAATCTGCTACACGATATATCGCAGATGTGAAATTTATTTATGCATTGAATTATATAAAAAAATAGCTTCGTGGTTGATATAATCAGCGATGAAAAGTACATTAATGCATGGTGCTGGTAATTAAATAACAACATGTAATTTATTATTCCCCAAAAGGACACTTGCGGGGTAAAAAAACACACAATAAACTCATTAACACCGCAAAAATTAGAAATAAATATCACCGCGGCAGATTGATTATCCAAACAGGTGATATAGCAGACATACCTACCTCTACCTAAACAAATTACCATCGCACATGTTGATATCAGCGTCCCTAAGACAGTTCATGATGCTGATATATTATTTCTGCCGCACGATACTGTTAATGAACACATGCAACAATGCGCTAACCGTAGTTGATGTTGCAAGAACATACAAAGAAGCTGAAGCATTGACGACTAAGTCACCAACTGAAGTAGCTTATGCGTTTGAAAGAATATAACTACGAGGTCCTCTGCATTGACCAAATCTCATCCAAGTTGGTAATGTCAAGTAATTTCAGGGTGCAGTGTTATCAATATTGAAGCATCATAATACCACGCTAGGACGAGGACATACTGCAATACACCTCGATCAGGCAATTGCTTAACGATTTGATCGGACACTTGCTGACCGGTTATTTGGATATCAATACGTGAAGGTGTTTATTCAAGATAAACGATCTCGTGAATGGGTCAAAAGATTACCAGGTGTGATAGATGCGCTAAATAATTAAATTACTCGAACAATTAATACAAAACATGCTATCGCGATCAAAAATGTATATACCCGTACAAAAAACAGAAAATGTATTATCAAAACAACGAATACTCGGCAATATCAAAGTAAGATATTTGTACGATGCGGATGAACTTGAAAGCGGTAACAAAATATCTACTGATCCTATTTGGGGTGTTACCACACATAAAATATCTAACATAACAAGATCCACGGGAAGATCCGCAATCTATAGATTACATTAAATCTGCTCCTCAGCGTGGATTTACACGTGAACAATTACAAGTGATACCCGAGGATACCCAATTTTGCCGCGTGGTCTTAACTAGCTCCTCTGCGTCTGTTACACTCAAGACATGTCAATATCACATTATATCTGGTATGAGCACGACAATTATCTTTTCTATCTACGATAAATTGGCGAGGATCTTTACCCGAATACTGCCAACACATTATATTATTACAGTTCGCGCAATGATTATTCTGTTGTTCTTTCAGCGTAATTATACATTCAGCATGAAAATCGAATTCTCCTTTTTTGTATCCTGTAGTTTATAACCAGCGAGTTTTGTTCTGATTATATCATCGCTGATTTTGGTGGCATTTGCATCTAAAAGAATCCTTCGCAGTTGATTTATTCTTTGAACCCTGGACACTGCAAGATACACTAAATTCGACCGCTCGATGCGATCTGGGATCTCAACAATCGTATCAGATATAGTCAATCCCTGCGAAGAATGTATCTTCGCTGTTTATCCTAGTGTCCATGGAGATTTATCAGCGCGCAATGCATCTTCGACAACACTGATATCAAAAAACACAATATTTTTTAATACGAGATTCTGCTTGTCAGTCTGTCCTGGAATATTAACTTCGATATTCTGTCTTCGTGTATTCGTAGGCCTATACCACAATGGCACTGAAATTGTTGCGAATTTTTCTTTGATCCTTTTAATTAACGTCATCTTAAGTGTGTCTCTGATTATCTTTCTACTTGCAACTAAAAAATCGTTTGGTCTCCACGCTTCCCAAAAATCATATAATGGAGTTTCTGAAATTATTTCACGTGCTATTTCTCACTGGATTATATCCGGTTGCAAACTAATTAATTTCTTGTATCCACATAATTCTTTATCAAGAGATCTATGATCAGTGTTAATTTCTTTATAATGATCTACAAAATTATTCAGTCAATCATGCGGAGACAAACCGACAAATATGGTGATTGAACTTGATCGCTACACATTCTGTATTTTTCGATAACAACCACCCGATTAACAATTTTAATATCTCTAACGATACTGTGCATATCTCATCTCAAATAATTTCAGTAATATATTTCTTACCCATTCCATCAGAAGTCCATGCGTCACCTTTCCATTGAAAGAATCTGTTATAAGTGCAAGCATTAACTCCTCGCTGTTTTATCTCTCTTACAAATCTGTGTGTTGGTGTTAGCACATTAATGTTTTATTTCCCTTGAAATAATTCGATAACACGAGTTGTCTTCTCTGTCCCGCAACAGCTATGTAAGTAACTGGTTTTATATTTACATTTTGGATCGGAAAACGAAGAAATTTTCGATAATTCCAAAGTCTGTTTATTTTTTGATGTAATTGATTTCAATCGCAACATCTGTTGATTTAGAATAATCGTGCAACATTTCTTTTTTATTCTCCATTATCCCCAACATTCGTCGGAATTTGTAAATTAAGCCACTGCTTTGCTATGTTTGATATCTGTATAAAATGAATCAGTATCGACTCTTGGCGCAAATTCACGAAATTTATTTATAATCGAATGCAAATTGATAGAACCATATACAGCTTAGACGATGTGTGTATTGAGGACGTTCTTCATTTATGTAAGTAACACTTGTACCGAATTTTGTTCCATCGGACAAGAAAGCATCTTTACGACTGACATAAATACCTCTAGATGTTACATCCGTGATTATAAAATCGTATCCAGCATCATCTAGAAATAATCGTGAATATTGTCGCTTGTGACCATGTGCTTTACCCTGGGTGAATTTACCAATTATTCTTCTACCGAGACCCTTTGTGTGTTTATTTCGGCCTTCAAAGATCTCCTTGGGTGCTTAATCATTATTTTCTTTGTCCAGGGAAGGAACTTTTCTTTAGTAATAGTTAATTATACTATATACACTAGAGGATTGAGGTAACCGAATTTTCGTCTGCGTGTGATATGATATAATCGCATCGGAGACAATCAGTGATTTCAGTATTTTACAGTCAATCGTATACCGTAATGACACTATTGGTACCCAGTATTTTTCAGATTTGTGTCTACCGAGCCAAACATAACAGATTGGATGACATCCTTTAGCAATCTTGAATGATACTACACGAACGAATCCGGTTAGATCAAAATCTGGTTTCGGCCCATTAGTCTCAACTCGTGTCATTGAGTGGGTGGGATGCCCAAGTCGTTTAAAATACCCAGAGCAGTCTCCATACCCAAGAAAACTGCCTGGATAACATGCAAACTTATCAACCGACAAAACACTTTCGAGGTCATATTTAGTATTCCATAATCACCATGTTCATACTCCACACAACTGGCTTGGACATCTGTGACAAATTCAGCTCTTGATGGTTTCCACAGATTTTTGTTTCTCGCGATATAAGCTGCAACTGACGGAATTGTACAACAGTTTGTTAGTGATTCATTCCTCGTCGCTATCCGTTGGAAAACCACGAGCTAGTTTTCTTATCTCGTCGTGAAGAGGTTCAGTACGGTATTTTTCGCCTTTAGGTCTTACAAATTGATGGAATTCACACTCTTTGTCTTCAAAACGATAGTTGTAACTTTCCGCGTGAATAAAATCAAAAAAATTCCCTTCTAACCCTTGGAAATATTGTGACTGCGTTAGACCACTCGTGTGTATTATGATCAACAATCTGGATTGGAGACCCCCTTGATTTGCCAACCCTTGGTACAAAAGTAGCTGAAAATCTTACTAAATCAGCTCTTTCCAAGCCAGCTGGGAACAGAATTCGGTTTGAATATTATATAAAAGGAAATATCCTAACACTGAAGGGAGATAACTGATGTAGTGATGTGTGTATAACACCACAGGGAAGTAAAGCATGTAGTAATGTGTGTATAAACCCTAACATCAAAGGGAAGTAAGTCATGTAGTTATGTGTGTATAATTCTGTAGCAGAGATAAATATTTTGTTGTTGTTACGGAAATAGCTATATTACCTTATGGGAATAATCATATATTATCAATCAATTCGTTATCTGATCTATTTTTGTTTTTTTATTCTGTCAGAAAACAAGTCAAACAACTAATATTTACAACTATAGTAGTATTATGTTTAATAATTCTGTCAGTTATCTTGCTTTGTTTAGATGCTGTCAATAATTATGATTAAGTAAAAATGAAACTAAAAATCACACACCAGTGGTGTTGTTGATTTGAGTGTATTAGTCAGCTTATATAGTATATATCCGGTTTTTATTATTGGTGTTCCAAGCCATGATTGAAGTTCAACTGCAAACCACTCTCCGTCACACTATTGCACTGTGTGACTGTGTTTATGCATTCTCTCTGGGCGATTTTTATGACGAACAGTACTTCAGTTGAACGTAGAGGAGGGCTCCCTGTATGTGTTGGATTGTCCTATATAATCCTTTGTGTTGTGTTATCCTCTATAATCCTTTGTGCTGTGTTGTCCTATATATTTGTAGATAGTTGAATATAATCATTTGTATGTGCCATCCTACATAATCATTTGTATATAACTGTATATAGTGTATATATTTCTTTATAAATGTATATGTTTTATGTACTCTCGTTGAGCCTGTTAAATTGTCAATGACATATCGAGGGTTTCATCTTGATTAAGATATGTATGTTGTGTCGTCATACATTAAGCAGACCTTTTGAGGCTTTTGACTGTTATTTGACAGGTTAGAAACTCAAAACGGGGATTGCGTATCGTGCTGCCCCTGGGCCCACTCAGATGCGAAGGCACCTTTGAGGACCACATGGGATTGTGTTATCTTATATATGTGACCTCTTGACTTCTGGCATATAGAGGCACTTTAGGAATTAAAATAGGGTCTTTTATATATATATATATATATATATATATATATATATATATATATATATTATATAATGAATTAGGAAAATATAAATGACATAATAAATTCAATTTGGATTTTAAAAAAACAAGAAATACAATTATCAGATAAAACAGATTGGAATCAGATTTTAAATGATTTTCAAGATCTCGAAGATATAGCGCAAAATAACAGAAAAATACTCCCGTCCTGTACGGGTTTTTAAAAAAAAAAATACAACAGGCCGTCAACGAATCTTTAGCATATAACAGCTATGTAAATAAATTCATTCCGCTATTTACCACAGACGAAAACGTTGGAGCTGACTTCAGTAGGCAATATGAAGTTAAAAAACTATAAATTCAAGAAATAAAGACATTAAAAAGCTAATTAAACTCAACAACACACTGCCATGAACTTAAAAACGAAATAAAGTAACACGCTGCTAGTAAGTTTGAAAACAAACAGAACAAAGCACTACTAGGAATTTTGATTGCCTTCTTGGTAATAATAATGCAACTAGATATGTTAATTTTTTGCGCCGCGTAACACGGAAGTAAAATACTGTAAAGATCTTTTCGGTGATAAAATCACTATGAAAATCCTTTTATGTTGCAAAATCGAAAAAACAGAAATTGCCTGTGTTGTATTGGGGTGGTTTGCTGCTACAATTAAATCATATCATATAACAAAATTGGTATAATAATTGTTAACAACTGGACTGGATCGAGAGCGGTTAAAAGCAATAAAGAGAATTATCCCTTTAAGATATTGTGTTAGAGATAAACTGCAAGCTCGACAGGAACCTCAAGATGATTTTGCAATAGGTGCTGAACAATTATTCAAACCAGTGACTACAGCTACTAAAGAGGATACATACGGAAAAGGAAAAGAAATAAAAAAGGTTTTCTTCCTTAGCTTGAAATAATCGCAAAGGAAACTAAACAAACATCCGAGATTTTAAAAAATATTCATTGTCCAGCAAAATCTCAATCCGGTCCGAAAAAAAAACAGATGAAGAAATAGTCGAAGAATTACGAAATAAATTTACCGAAGAGGCTTTAGCATATATCGATAATGGTAAAAAAATATTAATTTTGCTGCTACGGTATATTACAATACAAACTAAAGGTTCAAACCATGACATAACATATGTATCAGAGATGCGTGCCATTCGGCTGATGTATTTTATCTAACTAAAACTACCACAAATCGAATTGATAATGAGGATCCAAGATATACATTATATATCGATGAGGTGGAAAACAGTATATAATCATTATGAAGAAGCAAACAAACAACTAAAACAAGAACAAACACAACGAAAAGAAGAATTACGACGACAAAATATGGAAGAACAAAAACAACGAAGAAAATAATAAAGTCAGAGAGAAGAAAAATTAAAACAATGAAAATCAAACAAGCCGTAGTTGAAATACATATGGATAATAAAACCACAGATGGTAAACTAGCAATGCTGCAAGCTGAGCATGAAACTACAGATGGTAAACTATCAACGTTGCTTGCAGAGTAAAATGTTCATGTAGGCGCATTTAGAAATTTTCGTTGGAACTTTATAAATTCGGATGAAACCATGGATAATTTCTTTGTCCTAATGAACCTCTCTGACATTAAAACAAATATTGGTGCAATTAAAGAAAAACATGGCATTATCTTTAGTGATTTTCCTGCTATCGCGAACCGGCTTGATAAAATCAAAATACCACATAAATAAAACAATAATACCGTGTACTCGACACATCAAGGATCTTTCGACTGGACACCTCAAAATAATATTATTAATATTACCGCTGAAGTCAAAAGTATCTATAGATTGACCCTCCTCTCAGGAGTACAATTAATGTGTCATCGGATACACATACGGGAATTAATACAGCAAGTGCAATAATAGATAAGGGTGCCATAGGAACATTTACAATAACCTCTGTCAGTGTTGTTTTCATTTATAAACTAAAAACGACACTTCCTCGGCCGCTCAAAACGAAAGTGTACCAGAGGAACCTTTCACAGAGTTCTCATTCTCCCGTAAACATTGTTTCGTTAACGGCAGCAATTGTATATGACATTGGGGTGTATCGGCTGTCCTAGGAAGGTAATATATCCGGCTAGCTAAGCAATGATACTTCTTTAGGCTTAGGTCGCCTACCTTTGGTTCCTACTTGGCACTTTCACACACACGCACACACACACACACACACACACACAAACACACACACACACATACAGGAAGGAAGGAAGGAAGGAAGGAAGGCAGACAGACATGCATGCATTAATGATTCAGGTGTGTTTTAAGGCCATCTGAAGTGTCAGTTGCCTAGAACAATTTAATTTTGACACGGGGAATTAAACAGTTTGCAAGCAAATTTAATCAAATTAGTATATAACCAATTGGCTTTTTTACTTATTAGACGCTTTGACTTGAGAGGTGATTTTTAAAACTGAAATTGATAAATATACATTTCATCGAGGAGCACATAATTCAAATATCAAAAAAGCTTGAGTTCAAATGGTTACTAACTGGTTAATGTTGTATTCTATTCCAGATCATTGTAGCATCATGGACTACATTTTGCATCTGCTCGTCATGGTGCTGCTTGCTTTCTGCCAGAGCATTTACACAGAAAAGCCGTTTCGCGACTTGTACACTGTTGGCAACACCAAATGTAGGGCTGGCCATGAATGCGGTTTTTACGGTTATGAGTACCGGTGGTGTTATGTAGATGCAAGCAACAGATGGGATTATTGTTGCAGTGATCAGTGCGCCCAAAGGGGACGGTGGCACACGTGGTGCAACTCTGGAACCATTACTCACAAACCATGTAGTCAACCTAGTTTTACGGCGGAACATGGACAAACGTGTATTCCGGAATTTCCGTGCGGACTTCATGAAGAAATTAGGAATAATTTTAAATTTTGGTGTTATGTAAGCGAGAAGAGAGACCTTTGGGTAAAATGCTGTCCACCCTATACTCCAAATGCTGCTGACGGCTGCAATATGTAGGCCTTGTTAGCGTTTGTTAACATCAGCGATTTGCTATAAATAACTTCTGTTCATCGCAATGTTACTTAACTGTCAAGCGTTGAATAAAGCTGAAATCACTGTAATATATCATTATAAAGTAAAACGTAATGCAATTCACAGGCATTAAACAATCGTCATTTACTACAATTACAAATACTTTAAAAATGATAACGATAAAAATTGGATCGATGAAAAATCATAGAAATTCACTTTTAACATGATCGTTGCCTAAACATATTTTCGTATGTCGCAGATGACTTATACTACTTTGTCTCTTTGTTATTTGGAAATAAATTTAGTACATGGCACTATCACCAAGCCATGAGTACTTATTATATTCAATAAACTCAAATATATGAGGAACATCTTGATTATATTTATTTCGGGATGGTTATGATGATAATGTGGAAAGGACAAGAGTTATACATATGTATGTGTGATGTAGATAATAATAATAATAATAATAATAATAATAATAATAATAATAATAATAAAGCTACTTCTAATAATAATGTTTTATTTAAAAATGTTACGGAAATACATCAGATATTATGACGAGGAACGCAAGATTGATAGTTGTGTTCATATCATAATGATTTTCTTTTCCGGTAACATAACGATAAAACATTATTATCTATATCATATCATGGACTTAAAATTAATTTTAGCATTTACACGGGTTTACGTAATTACACTGCCAAGAAAACTATAGACGGGTACAGAATCCGAAACAGTTGGATTACGAGTTCTGCTCCTTAACAGTTGAGCTAATGAGTCCCATACATTTCTCTATAATGAGTTACATGTTACTAGTACGATCTCAATTTTATTTCTGGTTCTAATGATTTTAGATTTCATCCTTCGTCACTCTTTGCAACAGTACTATCCCTTGCTATTACTGACACCATCACCATAATGTATACTACTACTACTGAATACGCTATGCCTGATACGACATTCCGTATTTTTCAACTGTTAACTTAATCAGCTTGTAAGGTATAAATCCTGCTGTGCTGATTACAACGGTAATTATTTTTATGTATATATTGGTCATTATTTCTTGCTACGCCTGAGCCGCCTTGCAAATGGAATATCACATCATCTATAATACGTTGTGGGTTGTCCTAGTTTGAACACATAGTGTGACGTTGTGAGACTTGTATTTTGTACTCGACATGAATCGATCGCTGTACATTGCCCGCGAAAATAATAACCATTCAGTTATAAAGTTCTTCATTGAAAACTTTATTTGCTCATGATATTTTGTAAAGTAAATTCAAAAGTAAAAACGATTGGAAAAAAAAACAGTAAATAAAACGAAGATTTGCAGCTTATATTAACAGATTGCACTATAACGTTAGATGCATATTTAATGAATATGCACCGTAAGACCTAAGGAACGATAACCCATTTTTGTCTAAACTTTGTACCAGTTAAATTATCAACCGTTAATATAAGTGGAACAATTACAACGTAGATGGAATTATTTTTACGAATTTACGAAATGGAAAAGCAATTTCAGAAAATTATATATATATATATATATATATATATATATATATATATATATATATATATATATATATATATATATATATATATATATATATATAATTAGAGTTCCTATATCGTATTCCGATATTAACGCACACGGAAGTACCAGCAGATATAATTGGCATTTGCGGTAAACACAATAAATTCATTAAACAATACATATAACATGCATTTATTTTTTAGATCATATAAAATTATCGTGATGAGTACCAATTGTGATAATATAAATACTTCCAGTGTGGAAACAATTTTAATAGTTGATTTAACTGAACTAAAATATAGGATTAGTCGCAAAACTTGAAAGTGGATATATATATATATATATATATATATATATATATATATATATATATATGTGTGTGTGTGTGTGTGTGTGTGTGTGTGTGTGTGTGTGTGTGTGTGTATAAAGCAGCTTCTGATTTTACGTGACTATATCCACTTAATCAAATCAGGCATCTGCTGTTGGCTACAATAATATTAACCAAACATAGAAATGACACATAATTCAAATCTTTTTAAAAGCTTTAAAGAGCTTTCGACCAATATTTGATCTATCACTATTCAGTAGATTAACTGTCTGTTGGAAGTTAAATGCAACTAAAAACACCAAATTAACTGTTAAATGCAACTAAAAAGAGAAAATCAACTGTTAAATGCAACTAAAAAACCAAATGACGTGTGAAATGCAACTAAAAACACCAAATTAAATGTTAAATGCAACTAAAAACACCAAATTAACTGTTAAATGCAACTAAAAATACCAAATGAACTCTTAAATGCAACTAAAAACACCAAATTAACTGTTAAATGCAACTAAAACACCAAATGAAGTGTTAAATGCAACTAAAATCACCAAATTAACTGTTAAATGCAACTAAAACACCAAATTAACTGTTAAATGCAACAAAAAACACTAAATTAACTGTTAGATGCAATTAAAAAAAACAAATAAACTGTTAAATGCAACTAAAAACACCAAATTGACTGTTAAATGCAACTAAAACACCAAATTAACTGTTAAATGCAACTAAAAACAACAAATTAACTGTTATATGCAACTAAAAATACCAAATTAACTGTAAAATGCAACTAAAAGCACCAAATCATGTGTTAAATGCAACAAAAACACTAAATTAACTGTTAAATGCAACTAAAAAAACCAAATTAACTGTTAAATGCAACTAAATTCACCAAATTATATGTTAAATGCAACTAAAAACACCAAATTAACTGTTAAATGCAACTAAAACACCAAATTAACTGTTAAATGCAACTAAAAACAACAAATTAACTGTTATATGCAACTAAAAATACCAAATTAACTGTAAAATGCAACTAAAAGCACCAAATCATGTGTTAAATTCAACAAAAACACTAAATTAACTGTTAAATGCAACTAAAAAAAACAAATTAACTGTTAAATGCAACTAAATTCACCAAATTATATGTTAAATGCAACTAAAAACACCAAATTAACTGTTAAATGCAACTAAAAACACCAAATCATGGGTTAAATGCAACTAGAAACACCAAATTAACTGTTAAATGCAACTAAAGATATCAAAGTAACTGTTGAATGCAACTAAAACACCAAATTAACTGTTAAATGCAACTAAAAACACAAAATTAATTGTTAAATGCAACTAAAAACAGCAAATTAGTTGTTAAATGCAACTAAAAACACCAAATGAAGTGTTAAATGCAACAAAAACACCAAATTAAATGTTAAATGCAACTAAAAACACCAAATTAAATGTTAAATGCAACTAAAAACACCAAATGAACGGTTAAATGCAACTAAAACACCAAATTAACTTTTAAATGCAACTAAAAACAACAAGTCAACTGTTAAATGCAACTAAAAACACCAAATTAACTGTTAAATGCAACTAAAAACACCAAATGAACTGTTAAATGCAACTAAAACACCAAATGATGTGTTAAATGCAATTAAAAAACAAATTAACTGTTAAATGCAACTAAAAACACCAAATTAACTGTTAAATGCAACAAAAAACAGAAAATCAACTGTTAAATGCAACTAAAAACACCAAATTAACTGTTAAATGCAACTAAAAACACCAAATTAACTGTAAAAATGCAACTAAAAACACCAAATTAACTGTTAAATGCAACTAAAAACACCAAATTAACCGTTAAATGCAACTAAAAACAGCAAATTAACTGTTAAATGCAACTAAAAACAGCAAATCAACTCTTAAATGCAACTAAAAACACCAAATGAAGTGTTAAATGCAATTAAAATCACCAAATGAACTGTTAAATGCAACTAAAACACCAAATTAACTGTTAAATGCAACTAAAAACAGCAATTCAAGTGTTAAATGCAACTAAAAACACCAAATTAACTGTAAAAATGCAACTAAAAACACCAAATTAACTGTTAAATGCAACTAAAAACACCAAATTAACTGTTAAATGCAACTAAAAACAGCAAATCAACTGTTAAATGCAACTAAAAACACCAAATGAAATGTTAAATGCAACTAAAAACACCAACTTAACTGTTAAATGCAACCAAAAACCCCAAATAAACTGTTAAATGCAACTAAAAACTGAAAAATTAACTGTTAAATGCAACTAAAAGCAACAAATTAACTGTTAAATGCAACTAAAAATACCAAATTAACTGTTAAATACAATTATAAACACCAAATTAACTGTTAAATTCAAGTAAAAACACCAAATTAACTGTTAAATGCAGCTAAACACACCAAATCTACTATTAAATGCAACTAAAAACACCAAATTAACTGTTAAATGCAACTAAAAACACCATATTAACTATTAAATGCAACTATAAACACCAAATTAATTGTTAAATTCAAGTGAAAACACCAAATTAACTGTTAAATGCAACTAAAAACACCAAATCAATTGTTAAATGCAACTGAAAACAACAAATTAACTGTTAAATGCAACTAAAAACACCAAATTGACTCTTAAATACAACTAAAAACACCAAATGAAGTGTTGAATGCAACTAAAAACACAAAATTGACTGTTAAATGCAAGTAAAAACATCAAATTATTTGTTAAATGCAACTAAAAGCACCAAATTAACTGTTAAATGCAACTAAAACACCAAATCATGTGTTAAATGCAAATAAAAACACCAAATTAACTGTTAAATGCAACTTAAAACACCAAATAAAGTGTTAAATACAACTAAAAACTCCAAATTAACTGTTAAATGCAACTAAAAATACCAAATTAACTGTTAAATGCAACTAAAAACTCCAAATGAAGTGTAGCAGCGGGGGGGGGGGGGGGAGGGATATCTCACAACTTTTTCCGACAAAATTGATTGAAGCCTCAAAGCGGAAAATAGAGCCCTCCTACGAAATCTTATATTTTAAACAAAAAAAAATAAGTCCCCATTTTGGCAAACGGAGACTTAACGAGTTTTCAATCATCGGGGTCGCAACGATGTTGTCATCGCACCCCCTGCTGCTATGGGTTAACAGGATTTCACAAACAAACTAATCGCTAACACCTCATCTTGTAGATCAATCAAATTATTTGACTGGTCGGTGAGTCGGAAATTAATTCTCGTTAGCGAATTATTATGGCATCGCATATAGACGGGATTAGTTGGATCCTCAATAATTAACCATCCTGGAGGAGCTGTTGGTGCAAATGAATAAAGAATATATCCTTGATGAGCTTGATTTGATTGCTCTTGATTAATTTGATTGCTTCCTTCGATAGCATCACATACTAACTTGAGCGCAATCACCGATGAAATATTCACATTATGCGGGGCAATATGCCTACCGCCGTCATCTGGGTCATTATTATACTTGAGGAAGACAGTTCAATCTGGTGTTTGTAATACCTTGATATTGTTTCTAACAATTTTTTTTAGTTCCTCAGCGTTGTATCCGGGAAATTTGAAATTACGCAGATCGGCTTCTGTTATGTTGTAATCGGTTATGAATCGTTGTTTATTGGTTATCATTATCATTATCATTATTGTTGTCATTGGTTATTGTTTGAATAATTAGTTCATTTATATATTCCATGTCAGATACAAGCTGATTTAGTATTTCAACGTGTTTTTGTGAATTTGTTTGCCGTAGTTGTTCTAGTTGTGTTTTATGTAATTGATTAATTTCATTAAAAAAACCAGTGACGTCAGTTAGCGTAAATGAAATAGTAACAAATGAGTCAGCTGTTCTTTTAATGATAAAATCCCATTGCAATCTGTTTTTGTTGGTAAATATAAATCTATCGGCGATTTTTCCTTTTTTTCATCAGATAAATCATCTCGATATCCGGGATTGATTTCATGATATGATTGTACGTCTGTGGTTAAGTTGGTGGGGGATTTTTCCGTCGGTTTTTCAGGCCATCCTAACATTGTTCTTAACGAGCTGTTATATATATCTACAGCGTATCCCTCTGTGCTTATTTCGATCGACGACAAGAGCTTCGGTTCAAGAACTTTAATAGCTATTTTTGATTCTTTTCCAGTGATTGATTTTATTCTACGCTGAATTTCAGAATCGATTTGCTCAATTTGGTACGACCCAGTTGGTTACGAAACAATTTCCCACGCTGGAGTACCATCGGGTTTATTCCACAAAAACCTTAACGAGTTATTGGATTGCTGACCGCCAAATGCAACCGATCTGATATTAGGCCACCTATAATATACTCGCAATTTTGCCAGCGCGATCTCGCGCACTGGAATCGGAGAAGGGAAGTTCACACTAAATTGTGGGTTTGTTGATGTTATTGATATCATGCTTGTTCGTATCGGAGTGGTATTCTGCGCGATTCGTTGAAGCAGTTTGAGTGACATTATTGTTAACTCCGTCTTCAATTTCCAGTTTCATCATCGCGGAGTTATACAACTCGGTCATCGCGGAAAATTCAGCTATTGAACTATTTATCTATCAACAGCGAGATCAACTCAGATAATTTCAAGTACGCGTCAAATACCACTCTGTACCGAGCTGTATAGTCGGCGAGTTTTTTCTGAGAACACGATGATAACTTTTTAGTTATCGCGGTGGCGACTGCCGCGATTGTTGTCGCCGCGGAGATAGCGATTGGAACTGCAATTGGAGCCATCATGGTCACCGTCGACAAAACAACTCCGGCGCTGGCCATCACACCGGACACCGAGTATACGGTGATGTCGATGATTGTTACATTCCGGCGATACTTTTTTTCATGATAACGCTCAGAAAGGGATCTCAAGTTCGCGGAAAATTCTTTCACGGTATCATATCGATATCGATGCGATTGTGTTACCTCTGGGACTATTATCGGTTCAATTGATTTCGTCGATGTCATTACTATTTAAAACCCGCTAGTGTTTTCAATTACTCGCCATCGGGCCGGGGTGGAAGGGGAATTGCGGGCCTATAGGTATAGTAGCTTCAGCCGGAAAAATCATCTAAAAATTCTAAACACCAAGTTATTTTTGATCTAATGGTGGAGCTATCAACCGCGACGACATTAAAGTTTTGTTCGTTACCCTTCATAATTAACGTCGCGGTGCCACCAGAGTAAGTTTTACCGTCCGCGATCATATTACATTGATCGATAGAGACCCACGTTAGCCTGTAGATACCATCAACCCATGTTGGCCTGTAGCCATCGCCCTCCCTCGCTGCGACACCCCAGAGAACGATGGGCAATGTAATATACACATCTTTTCTCCAATCCATGGTTCCATGATCGACCGTATACACGATATTTTCAACGACCATGCCTGGATGCGGAATTTTTACCTTTTCAAATTTTTCTTTTAGTTTAAGACGATCGTCGTAAATATCGAGATAAGTTACCGCGATTCTGGCAGGATCTATCACCCCCCCCCCCTCTTCCTTTTGTTAGACAAGAATGAAGTCAGAAGGTCTCTGATTTTAAGCTGTTCTTGGTCTTTAAGATACAGGTCGATGTGATAAAATTTTGTCGTGATATCTTGGGGGCCATACGTTCCAAAAAACTTATTAACAATTTCGCTGGTGAGCTTTTGTTCGTCAATAGCTTTTTTAATTTCATCGAGGGTCGGGCCTGTCAGAGATGTGGTTTCAGGCACAGGTGTTCTCCCCAAAAATTTATCCCCGATGGTATCAAGTGTTGTTTGTCTCACCATAAACATGTTAATATCTTTGAGAGTCATCGTAGATGTAGCCGGGACACAAGTGGGGATCCAAAAAACGTACCAACGACTTCGTTAGTGGGCTTTTGTACCCTTTCAAAATTTTTTATTAGTTTAGAAATACCCGTGTAAATCTCGAGATAATCTGCCTTGATTTCGGCAGCCGTCATTATCCTCCCCTTCTCCGTGTTAAAAAAAGAATAAATTCAGAAGGTCTTTGATTTCAGCGAGAGTCATGCCAACCACAAGAGGGGTTCCAAAGAATTTACGTACGACATTTTTGCGAAAAGTATTATAACCTCGAATATAATCATCCAGATCACGGCCCTGGGCGGCAATTGCGTCGGTGATCGTAGACACAAGTGCGCCTGGTTTAAGTCGTCCGTCGCTGGAAAACAGCGCAATAGAGTTTACAGCGCCGTTCCGCTGACGTATCAAAATGTCATCCGCAAATATATAACTGGTTTTAAGTCGTCCGCTGCTGAAATAAACGCGCAATAGAGTTTTCAGCGGCATCGCTCTGCGTAACAAAATGTCATTTGCGGATATATTACTGGTTTTAAGTCGTCCGCCGCTGAAATACAGCGCAATAGAGTTTGCAGCGGCATCGCTTTGCCGTATCAAAATGTCATCCGCGGATATATTACTGGTTTTAAGTCGTCCGCCGCTGAAATTCAGCGCAATATAGTTTTCAGCGGCATCGCTCTGCCGTATCAAAATGTCATCCGCGGATATATTACTGGATTTCAATTTACCCTGGAGATCTTGAAATACAACTACTACGTTCGGGTCGACACTTGCTAAATTCAACGTCTCAGCGATTTCATCTTAAATATTTTTTTACATCCTCGATAGAACCCGCAGATGTTTTTTGCGGTGGGTTTCGACATTGACGGAGGTCTTCCCCAAATATCAATCATTATTGTAAAAGCTCTAGTATTTTCAATTTATTGATTCTCTAAAATTACCTTGTAATTTCCCACTCGTGTATTCATTTACAACCAGATGAGGTGGTTTCTGTGACGATGTAATCCCCGCGAGGACATTTAATACTTCACGGCGCATATCGGTGGATCATTTAATTGTTATGTTTGCAGCGTGGAATAAAAAATCGGAAACTCTTTGAGTTTCATCGAAGAATTTATATACCTCATAAACTCGCTCGGTGGGGCTAACCCATATGAATCGAAATAAACTAACCCACGCGGATCGATCGCAAATGCAACCCAGTGAGTTCCCGATCCGTTACTGTTATCAAGATTGATGATACCGGTTTCAACGCGTTGAGGTTGTTTCGGCAACTGATCTTTCATAAAAAAAACCTCTGAAGTTTTTTTATCGCTAGTTTTTTAGCAGCATCAATTAAATCAAAATTGGACATGGGAAGAATTGGGCTTTCAACTAATAAACCGTTCCTGGTATTCTCAGACCTGATCCGTGAACGGATCTCCCGCTGTACCATGAATATGGAGTTCCTGGTAGTCTTAGACCCTTTCCTTTTTTTTATAACCCTGTCCAGTTGCCTTTTCAACGCCATCCCTGCAGCTGTATCAACGGCCCCAACGCAGCCGCTTTCGCCACCGCCGGGGCAGCAGCTGCAATCAATGCTAAGTATTGCGGCTAACAATGGAAATATACCACCTGATGTTATCATATTGGCGACTGCAGCCTTTGAAAATACACTTTGAACCCCTCGCCGTTTCTTTAGCGCATCATTGAAATGTCTTATTTGACGATCCGTCAATGATATTTTATGTGTACCGCCGGACATCTGCGCTGGTTTCAACGTTATTGTGGTTCCACATTCTTTAGCGGATTTTGATATCAATTTCTTGACCTGACCATCAGTCAGCTTGACACTAACAACACTATATGTCATTTTATTGTAAAACACATTTATTCTTTCAATTGATCTAATTGGAAACTCTTCGAGTTTCACTCAAAGATTTTCCACTGGTGCATCGATTCTCATTCGTCCGCCAGCCCCTTCTAACAACATTGATTTGTCGCTGAGAATGACAGTAACCGCTCTATGATCAACACCACCAGGGGCTATACGAGCTCGAAAATGTATGTCAATGACGTATTGTCTTGTTAAATCAAGATGTTCCAGCGAAAAGTAATAGATCGGATAGAGGTTTTTAAACTCAAGTTGCGATATTTGTAGACCAGTATCAACATTTTGATCACGACCCATATATGACAGCATCCGATGATACACACGTTCTATATGGTTGTTTTCGTAATTAAGCTGTATATCCTCAGATGGTTCTTGTTGTCCGTTTATTCTCAGTAAAACCTCCTTGGCTCCTAATCGATCAAATATCATATGACTGTGTTCTTGGGAGCCTAACCAATCCCTATTCTGCAGTGCTATAAATATATGACGTGGAGCTGAAACAGTACTATTTTACTCAAAACAACTTTACCATTATCGACACCATTAGCATGCCAAATTGCATAATTGTCATTGCCTTTTCGCACTAACGCGATTGTGTGTTTGGCTCCATAGATGATTTTTCTGACATTTCTGCAGAATCCAAATATGTGATGGAGTGAAATTGCACACGAAAACTTTTTCTCTTGTCCTTGCAATGCTAATTTTCGTGTTGCGAATCCTAGATTGAAATTAAGATTAGTGCCTCAGAGAATATCAAACGCAGCTCCGGGTCTAGCTCGACGTTCTGGATTAGCTGCTTCTTGTTGATTTGCTGCTGCAGTATCTTGTTCCGTTAACACTTTAATGTATTGAAGGTGGTCAGCGTTATCAGAGGCATCCTTTGCAAACATCATAGATGGACCAGCCGACCTTGTATAATCATCGGAGTATCTTGCTAGCCCGATTATTGTTGTTGCAACATCAAATTCACGGTCTATTGATTCAATTTATTTTCCAACGATGAGATATTTTGCACTTTCAAATAGCGCCACGATGCCATTGTTGACGAAACCAACTCGAGTATTCGGATCATTTGCATATGGTGTATTATCTGCAACATTTGTTACGAGTTCTCCCTCGATTTCAATAAACGCTTCACACGGCAAAAAGTATTTACTGGTATCTTGAACTTGAAGCTCAATTCGCGATCGTAGGTCGGGTTGTATTGGATGATAGCAATAGTATTGATAATTCCAAACTGAATTGTTCTTGGGCGTTGGGGCTTCCATATCGAAGGCCGGATCAGAGGTTCGTTTAAACATTATATTATTCACACTAGTGTTTTCAATTGTGAAACTCTTTGTAATCATCGTCGTTTTCGATTTCGTTTCAAACCACTTCCTGCTATCGCGTTCATGTTAGCGCTATCTGTTACCGGCGAAGCCGTCAATGGTGACGGTGTCACCGAAGCTGCTAACGACGCTAGTTTTCCATCCACTGCGCCATTTATTGCTTTGCTGATTTTTGCAGGCATCACTGCCGTAGATTGCAGCACTGATGGTTTCACCACCGACTTCGTCGTTGTTGGTTTCTTTCGCACCAATGATATTTTTTTATCTTTCGCCTTTCCGGCAAGATTTCCAACAGCGCTGATTCCCTTATCACGAATAATATCAATTTCTTTCATTGATAATTGTTTAGCTAACGGCGCCACTTTTGAGGCTATTCTTGTAAATAACCCCGCGATGGTGCTGCCGAGACCATCTTCGTACGACGCGCGGTAAACAGGCAATCGTGAGTTCACCACGTAGAAGCTTACGGGTTTATCATGGTTGTAGTGTATAATCATCTTGTTAAAAACTATTAGTTTTTCAATTAGTGAATTGCGTAGTCAATTCCATTGAAAATCTTTGATTTTAATCGCTGTGATAACCATGGGCGTCTGTGAGTTTCAACTAATTCAGCAATGAGTTCTCGATATACATCAATGTCCATGATACCACCGCAAATAATCGTCTACAGATATCAGCTGCTTCATTAATTATCTCGACGGAGTTGTTTCCGGCTCGTTTTCCACCCATAAGTACTTCCAACCGTGATATATCACTGAGGATGTTACCAGGACATGTCACGGTTGCGTTGAAATCTAAAGGATTTTTAATTGAATATCCTTTTCCGCTTGATTTCTTAAAACCGGCTTCTGCTCTTATGTCTATTTATTCCGGGATTGGATCCTCCGTATAACGTGGTGGTTGTGGACCGCCTTTAACCGCAGCTAGAAAGTCATCATAACCAGGGTGCTGCAACGCTCTGATTTTATCCCCGTCGCGTTTCGCTAAATATATTTTTGACGACCAAGCGCCTTTGCTTTTTATAAAACTTTTAAACTCGTCTTTTAATAAATTCTCTCTTTTACCCTTTGGAAAATTTTCTCTATCAAAACCAGCTAATTCGGAATCCGTCTGGTTTCCTCTAATTTCATTTAATGCTGCGACTGTAAATATATTCTCAGGTGAATCTTTTCCTGCAGCTGCACCTTGTTGTTCTTCTTCGCGTTATTCAATTTCGCGTTGGGTTTTTATATCACTAGATAGCTGTTGTATCCCTGCGCGTGTTTGTTCAGTCTCTGTTGCTATCTATTCAAGCTTATCAGGCAGCGGCGCCTTCTTTGATCGTTCTTTTTCAGGAATATTTCCGTATATCGCTACTTCTGTTAACTTTTTCACATCTTTGGTCGCACTTGTTATCGGAGTAAACAGTTGTTCACTTGACAAAGAAAAGTCAGTCTGCGCTTGTTGTCGTTGTTGAAGTTTTTCGCGAAGTCTGTCTCGAACCGGTATAAACTTTTTAATTACTGCTAGCCGCTCTCGGGCTAATCTAGTTGTAAGCGATTCACCTACCATATATTGTTTGTGAACTGAGTTTTCAAATGTGAAACCCGGAGGGTATTTCCACGTGAAGACGTTGTCACAATTAAAGGCCGAGTTATCAAATAATGTACCATCAAGCTAAAGTATTCATCTCCGACAAGGTTAAACTGTACGACGCTATCCGTGAATGTTTCAGAAATAACATCGCTGGGGGTATCAAAATTGTAATACCTAGGATCGGCGATGAACGATTTTTGTTAACGACGCGGCAACAACAAGAACTACGTGAAAATGGAGGCGTCGCGGTGATTACTTGCTACCAAGACCAGATCATCCAGTACGCACATAACTGCATGAGCCAACCCAAACTGTTAAGAATTCTTCCAGGAGAAAATCCTATGCAACGAGTAAAGTGTTACAGAAAAAGCTAAAAAAAAACAAATTTTCAGTAATTTTTTTTACTGAAAGCCTATTTTTATAGTAACGCTCACGTGGTTAGGATACTGGTTTTTCCTCGTTTAATATTTTTCTAAGATCACGAGCCTTATAACTAATTTTTCAGCTCGTTTTTGATACTCTTGGCCGAGCTTTTGACGTATTGCTTCAACGGTGCTAAATAGCGTTATAAATGCATCAACGTCGTTACCGTACAAAACAAGCATTCATGGACTTTTGAATTCCTTTTACGAGCCTGTACATCTTAGGGTAAACATAACGACCCTTACTAGACTGATACTCAATGTCTTCATATTCCGAGGTAATTCTGTCGCAGTCGAGATCTTTAGATAATACTATCCCTCGATTCTGCAAATTTGAAATTTCAGCAATTATAGCATTTACATCTTTGATATCCATTATTTATATAATACATTTTATCTTTAATTTAAAAAAAAAAATAACTCATTTGGAGCCCTATGAAGTCAGAGAGACCCAGAGGTTACTTTATTAACTTAATTAAGTTGATTAAGGACAGCACAACACGCATCTTGGAACTTCTTGGGTGCCTTCGCAGCATCCATGTAAGCCCAAGGGCCCGAAGCATACATCTCCGGAAGGGAAGCCTAAGGCGACAAACGTTATCATAGACCGCCCAGAAGATATGCTTAGGGGACATCACTACATGTACTAAATTAACCTAATTAAGAACAGCACATACATGATAACCCTATTTGGAAACCCCTTTCGCGTCAAATAACGTAAAAGAGACCCAGAGGTTACATATACGAGAACACATCTTTGGAACTCCTTGGTTGCCTTCACATCCAAGTAAGCCCAAGGGGACCCGAAACATATATCTCCGGAAGGGAGGCCTAAGGTGACAAACGTCATCTTAGACCGCCCAGAAGATATGCTTGGGGTGACGTCACAACATATACTTAATTAACTTAATTAAGGATGGATTATATTTCAATGAAACGATGATGGAATTTGTGACGTAATGCTGTGGGACGGCACAATGCCGTATATATCTCCACTCGAGTGTTGTGGCAGATTTTAGGCATAAAATATACTTAATTAACTTAATTAAGGATGGATTATAATTCAATGAAACGACGATGGAATTTGTGATGAAATGATGTGGGACGTCACAAGACAGCACAAACATGAAACGACGGGGCTGAATTTACGGGCAATCCAACCAATCAAAAGCAACCCAATTTAATTAACCCGGTTGCATGATTGACAAAAGACATCCACACGCCCGGGTCAGTGACGCTGGTTAGTTTTGATTGATCGAAGTGGCTTTTAAAAGCCCCAAGCCTATTACGAGTCATAACGTATATAAGGTGACTAATACAGCAGCGTTGATTCACGGATGTGCTATTTTATTTCCTTGAATTACTTATTAATGCTGTTTCACATCATTTAAATGGGGATTTTTTTTAAATAAAACACTAAACAAAAGAATACAGTTGGTAGATAACAGCGTGTATTTTCTCTGTTCTAATCCTCTAGACAAATGCGTTATCGATTAGGCCACAAAGAGCTGTATACAGAGGAATTTTAACAACTCTCACATAGTGATTTTAACCACGCCTACTTACTTCAATGAATGGAAAACACTAGTGTTTCATGCACGTTCCGGCTGAGCGAACATAGGTAACGCGTTGGATTATAAAGAACGTTTGTACTGAAAGTGTATACTAGCTGAATGTAGATGGTCTAGGATTTAAATAAATACAACTGTTTAAATGATGCAGTTTTAGCCAAGTGACAATAAAAAGTTTTAAAAGTGTTAAAAGTTGTATTTATCAACTCTACCGAATCTCATGTATTATACTCCATTACAGTCACGTGTGCGCACCTATGTCAATTATACTTCTCTCTCTACAGGTGAGAATAGCAGAAGACGACACAAATACCTCGACCGTCATAATACAAGGGAACTTAGTGAATAGAGTGTTATGAGTGGTGGCGGACTTATCCATGAAGGATTTATCTCCCTTGAATCGTTCCAGGTGTATACGAATTTTATTTTATGGCCATTTTTCTTTGACAGAGCTAATTTTTGAATTCCTTCTGCTACTCTTTGTACTGAAGGAATACAAATATCGAAATATCTACCAGCTTCATTTATTGACTGAAATATTTTCTCCTCGTTGGTTTCTGTATCAAATGATTTGACATGTTTTGCCTTTTTTGCGTGTTTGCCGGTTCCAACTAATTTTATATTCTGACTTTGAGTAACAACTCGTAAGTTATCCAATTTGTTATTTTGAGGGAATCAATCAACGTGATCAATCACAAAACCATCTTTGATCAATTCGTTGTGACATTTGCATGCAAATCGATGACAATAATGTTTCTTCTTCCCGGCACCAAACATCAAGTATCCTCTATTATTTACACATTAAACCGGTTTTTTTAGTCTACGGTGCCTGACAACATCGTCACGGGATGCTTCATAATTAAGAAGCACTGGATGGGGTCTGAAATCTTGGCTTATTTGTATAATAATACTATTTGTCTAATTTATATCTGCTTTAATTATAAGTATTAATGTAGTCTTGGGGGGTTTTGATGACTTTGTCATTGAACGGGTCATTAATTCGGTTGTCATAGTAGCATTGTAGTTCTCTGTATCGTTTGCCGCCACAACTGAGACATAATTGCGACTTTCCCCTAACGCCCACTCCACATCGGAGGCATGGGAGATGGCCAACACTTCCCCGCCGAACGCTTTGTAAATGATACCCACATAAATCGCCTCTACATGATTTATTACACGGGGTCGCTGATCCAATCATAAGCCACTTCCAGTGATTCATTATACTATATTTTTCTATTTAAATACCTGTTTTAATTATATGAATGATGAATTCGAGAGATTATCAGCAATTAAGCCTTTCAAAAATGTTAAATTCAATCTCGATAGAACCCTCAAAGATGTGCCAAAACGGGCAATAACGGATAGATCTCTGATAAATAAAATACGCGATTGTATTAATGAATTCAAGCATGACGGTGCATCTCATAGCTGGTCAACATTTTGAATTGATGGCGTTGTTGATGCCACCATGAACGACAGCAGAGCAGCGTTGATGTTATCACAACTTAGCAACAAAAAGCATTTTTTTAGAGTGAAATTCATTATCCGTGTAGAATCAGGCGGTTGGATTATACGAGACAAATTTGAACGGATTCTCAAAGACAAGAAAACAGTCGTTGTTAGCCGTGATACTAAGCCGGGTCTGTTGACTGGAATTGACAAACCATACTAATTCACTAATCCGGATGAAAGCTGGGGATCATGGAGAGTTAAAAAAGAAATGCTGCGTGATTATCCTGAATCAGCAGACGTTAAAATTAAAAGTAATTACTTACACGATGATAATTTATCAGAGCGTTCTAGTGCACCACCGATATAAGATCCTATTTGTAGATATAAAACAGTTTATTTAAACGGCTGTGTCGGGTCAGGAAAAACGACTCGGGCGATTGAATTATATCGAGGTAAAAATCCTACGGATTTCACAAATATTATTGTGCTGACACCGACCCATAGACTAGCGCGTGAGATAAAACAACGAAACGTCAACGCTTGAAATTATCATAGTTTTTTTCAATACAACGGCAACAAATGGACCTCTGAACGAATGGGTGAAAAATTCATCCCTGCGGTTATTATTTGGGATGAGATATGTTCTGTTTCAGTAGCTGTATTAAAAATTTTTCCTGATTGGTTGCTGCAAAAAAATACAGCGATGAAAATGTGTGGAGATCATGGCTAACCACCACCATATGTCGGCGCGAGTCCACATGATTGGTTAAAAGGGTTTGTTGACTATTATGAAGAAATCAATACTGACTATAGAGCACTTGATGAACAATTACGTGAGGTCAAGAAATTAATTAGATTACAACCGGATAGAATCCAATGTGAAATAATCAGAGAAATAATTCCTGAAACTCCCATGGAGGAATTTTGGGAAGCATGGAGACCAAATGATTTTGTAGTGGCAAGTGGAAAGATAGTCAGTGACACACTTCAGAAAAAGTTGTTTAAGCTTCACAAAGAAAAATTTCCAACGCGCCCAGTGCCGCTGTGCTATATACCCTGTGATAAACGGCGACAAAATATTGAAGTTGAAATTCCAGGACGTGTGACTTCGTCAGGACCCGAAACACAAACACTAGTGTTAAATGATATTGTGCTGGTTGATATCAATGTTGTCGAAGACGCATTGCGTGCTGATAAATCGCCATGGACACTGGGTTATGTAACAACAATACATTCCTCGCAGGGATTAACTATCGCGGATACAATTGTTTGGATAGTTGATAATCGCATTGAGTGGTCAAATTTAGTCTATCTTGCAGTGTCTAGAGTACGGCGAATAAATCAACTTCGAAGAATTGTTTTCGATGATGACACCACAATGGATGATATTGATGTTAGCATCATTAATAAAAAAAACTCTCCGGTTACAAACAACAAGACAAAAAAACAACGAGAATTTGACATTGATGCTGAATTAAAAATCTCTTTGAAGCAACAACAGAGTAATCATTGCGCGAGTTGCAATTGTATAATGCGTTGGCAGTATTCGGATAAAAATACTCGCCAATTTACCGTAGACAAAAAAAATAACAGTCTTGGTCATGTCCGAAACATTGTGATGTTGACTTGTCTTGTGTGTAATAGACGCAACGGCGCTAGTTAAGACCATGCGGTGGCAATTGAGTATCGTCAGGAATCACTTGCAATTGTTCGCGTGTAAAACCCCGCTGAGGGGCAGTCGAATCCAATTTATAGATTGGAGGTCTACCAGTTGATCGTGTTATGGTAGATATGCTATGCGTATTGACACTCCAAATAGGATCAGTAGCCCTTTTTTACCACCTTCGAGTTATCCTGGTTCATATAAATATCTCACGGTGACATTGCTGAGAATTGGCTGAGAAACGCTACCCCGCTGTGGTTGTGGTATATACTTTTTTTATCGCGTTGTTAGGTTTCATATTGAATGCTCTGGTAATCTCGTTATTTAGCGCTGCAACTACCCCTGGTAACCTTTTGACCCATTCACGGGATCGCTTTTATTGAATGAATTCTTTTGCGTATTGATATCAAAATAACCGCTCAGCAAGAGTCCGATTAAATAGTTCTACAATTGCCTTATCGCGATGTATTGCAGTATGCCCCCGTCTGATGGCGACATTGTGATGTTTCATTGTAGATGCAACCACACCCTGAAATTCCTTGCCAGGATCAACTTGTAACAGATTTGGCCAGCGTAGTGGGCCTCGTCGATAAATCCTTTCAAATGCAGAAGCTACTTCAGTGGCCGACTTTGTTTTTAGCGGTTCTGCTTGTTTGCATCGACTCGCAACATCAACTACGGTTAGCGCGTATTTGTAACCGTTGGCATGTGGTAAAAACAATAAAGCAGCTTGATGAACTTCATTGGGTCCGGTAACATCAAAATGCCAGAAATTGATTTGTTTAGGACGCGGTAGATAAATTTGATATATAGCCTGTTTGGATAACCAATTAGCCGCAGCGGCCTTTTTCACTTTTGCAGCGTCGGCGAGTTTATTGATTGCAGCGTTACCCCTCCAGTATCCTTTTGGAGAATAATAAATAGATTCCATATTATTAATTACCAGCGCCCATCATCAATTTACCTTTCATAGCTGATTTTACCAACCACGAAGCCAATTTTTCTTTGAAAGATTTATCAGGAATAGCACTTAACGCATGAATTAATTTGACATCCGCGAGATGCCTGTGTTGCAAATTGCCGCTTTTATATGCAACATCATGAGCATGACACGCATTATCAATAGCGTTTATCGGATACTCGCCGGGTCGGGGCTGATTTTGATCATCAAGTCTGATATCTAATCGTGTTCCGGGGCCACAATATCTATATCCTGGAAGATCCTTTTCTCCGGGGTACTTTGCCCATGGGGTTCCAGGGATTTTTGCCAATTTGGCTGCGATATCACCTCCTCGTTTTTTTTTAAAACATCCCCAGATTACATAGAAACAAATCTAAACTTTTTTTTACCACATGTGGCACATCTACCAGTTAGTGCAGATCTGTTATTTTTAGTTGTAATCGTCGTCACATCATTTGTGCCAGTACGCGTTTTACACTTCACACAACATAGATCCATAATTTATGTATAGAGATATGAATATAATTGATTTTTCAACGACTAAAATAAGAGAACCAGTTAAGCATCATGCAGCGCTACCAAACTCTATCCGTGCAATTATAATCGGGCCATCTGGATCCGGCAAGACTCAATTGTTGCTCAATTTAATAATGAGATGGATGAAGTGGGATAAGTTGTATTTAATTGCTCCTAGCGTAGATGATCAACGATGCTATGAAGTGTTAAAGGATTTTAACGAGAATGCATCAGAAATTAAAGGTGAGAATACCATTGATTTTATAACTGATATTGACGAGGCGCCATCCGTGGATGACCTTGATGGGAGTATTAACAATTTAGTCGTATACGACGATGTGATGTTAGACAATCAAAAAAACCCAGCTAGAATATTTTCCCGGGGGCGTCACAAAAACACTGATGTGATATATGTCACTCAACGCTACACTCAGATTCCAAAAGTGATCAGAGATAACTGTAATATTCTTGCTGTGTTTAACGGCGTTGATACACATACGCTACGAAATATTTGGCAGACATGGTGTTCCGATATGGATTTCAATCAATTTAAAAATTTCTTTAGTCATGCTCAGTCAACCCGCATGGATTTGTAACAATAAATTTACATGATCCTCGGACACGATATCGTATCGGACTCGATCAAATATTTGGTTGAAATCATTTATTATTTTTGTTAACCAGAACTGAAAGTTCCAGCAGCAGAGAGGGTGGATGACCACATCGTTGCGACCAAAATTGATTAAAAAATCGTAAAGTCTCCGATTGCTAAATGGAGACTTATTTTTTTTGGTTAAAATAAGGTTTCGTAGGAAGCATTATTTTTGCTTGAATGAAGTGTTAAATGCATCTATAAACACAAAGTCAAGTGATAACTGAAAATATGTATGTGATTGTTTTACTTAAACCGCTGTATATCGAGTTTTACCATTATTAGGTTCTAATAATCAATTTATCATATGTTAATGTTGACAAAAAATATATGAATATTGGTAGACACCCCTAGCACAGACATAAGCTGACAAAAATATTATCCCAGTAGATTTAATTCTTCTACATATAAACAGCTGAGCAGCCCAGAAATAAAAAAAAATTGTCTTATCATCTATTTATTAGTTTCACTGATAATTTTTTTTTTTGGGTCAAAACTAACTTACCTCCTCTTTCAGTTTATAATACTTTTTCTGACATACATGTACATGTCCTGTCTATGACAACCAAAATTCACATGAGATTTCTGATTACTGATGAATTACATATAGCTGTTAGATGCAACAATGGATGATGAAAATCTACAAGAAATTGATTTTCATAATTATTCAGCCAAATATCACTTTCATTGTGACAGATTAATGTGATATCTGCTGATGTTGATGCCTTCATGGAAGAATACACAAATATCATCTAAAAGAAAAATGGTAAGGTGACCTTCATGACTGTTATTTAGAGTGAAGGAGGATAATAATAATAATAATATAATAATAATAATAATAATAATAAAAATAATAATAATAATAATAATAATAATAATAATATTAATAATAATAATAATAATAATAATAATAATAATAATAATAAAGACTTTCAGTATATACAACATGATATAAAAAATATGTCTTGACACTAAATAATTAATTGATTTAAAAAATCAAAGTATCAAGCCTGGAACATATGAACAGGCATCTAAGAACACATTAATAAAATATGAAACATTATCATGCATTGAAAATTCAACTGTGAAAATGATGCCACATTACAGAAAAGCAGGCGATATGTATTGTACAAGAACTTTTCAATTGTCTCAAGATTTTATCTATTTAAGACATTGATTATGAAAAGAAGAAATGCTTGGAGCCTGCCTTATGTCACTGGGAGTGTTGTTCCATACCAGTGGATTAGTATATTGAACACTTTTTAAAGAATTCGTTCTTTTTGGTATAATGTAAAATTTACTTCTTATGGACCTTAAATTTGGAGTAAAATGCATTTCTTTGATGAAAGATATTGCTTAGATAGACAGGAATGGTTTTTCTGGGCACTTGATAAAATAATTTGACCTTTCTAAGGATAATCCTTTCCTGTAATGTTTAAATCTTTTTTTTATTAATTGCATTCTGGAAATTGTCTATACATTGATCTAGATTAAATTGTCTATACATTGATCTAGAATTAAATTGTCTATTCATTGATCTAGAATTAAAATGTGTATACATTGATCTAGAATTAAATTGTCTATACATTGATCTAGAATTAAATTGTCTATACATTGATCTAAAATTAAATTGTCTATACATTGATCTGGAATTAAATTGTCAATACATTAACCTGGATTTATGTGCTTACTGCTTTCATTGCAACTATTAGGGCTTTAATTGTTTCTGTATTTATGAGCATACTGCTTTCACTGTAACTATTAGAGCTTTAGTTGTTTCTGTATTTATGATCATACTGCTTTCATTGTAACTAGTAGAGCTTTAGTTGTTTCTGTATTTATGATCATACTGCTTTCATTGTAACTAGTAGAGCTTTAGTTGTTTCTGTATTTATGATCATACTGCTTTCATTGTAACTAGTAGAACTTTAGTTGTTTCTGTATTTATGTGTATACTGCTTTCATAGTAACTAGTAGAGCTTTAGTTGTTTCTGTATTTATGATCATACTGCTTTCATTGTCACTAGTAGGGCTTTAGTTGTTTCTGTATTTATGATCATACTGCTTTCATTGTAACTAGTAGGGCTTTAGTTGTTTCTGTATTTATGTGTATACTGCTTTCATTGTAACTAGTAGAGCTTTAGTTGTTTCTGTATTTATGTGTATACTGCTTAAATTGTCACTAGTAGGGCTTTAGTTGTTTCTGTATTTATGATCATACTGCTTTCATTGTCACTAGTAGGGCTTTAGTTGTTTCTGTATTTATGATCATACTGCTTTCATTGTAACTAGTAGAGCTTTAGTTGTTTCTGTATTTATGTGTATACTGCTTTCATTGTCACTAGTAGGGCTTTAGTTGTTTCTGTATTTATGATCATACTGCTTTCATTGTAACTAGTAGGGCTTTAGTTGTTTCTGTATTTATGATCATACTGCTTTCATTGTCACTAGTAGGGCTTTAGTTGTTTCTGTATTTATGATCATACTGCTTTCATTGTAACTAGTAGAGCTTTAGTTGTTTCTGTATTTATGTGTATACTGCTTTCATTGTCACTAGTAGGGCTTTAGTTGTTTCTGTATTTATGATCATACAGCTTTCATTGCAACTAGTAGAGCTTTAGTTGTTTCTGTATTTATGTGTATACTGCTTTCATTGTCACTAGTAGGGCTTTAGTTGTTTCTGTATTTATGTGTATACTGCTTTCATTGTCACTAGTAGGGCTTTAGTTGTTTCTGTATTTATGTGTATACTGCTTTCATTGTAACTAGTAGGGCTTTAGTTGTTTCTGTATTTATGTGTATACTGCTTTCATTGTCACTAGTAGGGCTTTAGTTGTTTCTGTATTTATGATCATACTGCTTTCATTGTCACTAGTAGGGCTTTAGTTGTTTCTGTATTTATGATCATACTGCTTTCATTGTCACTAGTAGGGCTTTAGTTGTTTCTGTATTTATGATCATACTGCTTTCATTGTAACTAGTAGGGCTTTAGTTGTTTCTGTATTTATGATCATACTGCTTTCATTGTCACTAGTAGGGCTTTAGTTCTTTCTGTATTTATGATCAAACTGCTTTCATTGTAACTAGTAGAGCTTTAGTTATTTCTGTATTTATGATCATACTGCTTTCATTGTCACTAGTAGGGCTTTAGTTGTTTCTGTATTTATGATCATACTGCTTTCATTGTAACTAGTAGGGCTTTAGTTGTTTCTGTATTTATGATCATACTGCTTTCATTGTAACTAGTAGAGCTTTAGTTATTTCTGTATTTATGATCATACTGCTTTCATTGTCACTAGTAGGGCTTTAGTTGTTTCTGTATTTATGATCATACTGCTTTCATTGTAACTAGTAGAGCTTTAGTTCTTTCTGTATTTATGATCATACTGCTTTCATTGTAACTAGTAGGGCTTTAGTTGTTTCTGTATTTATGATCATACTGCTTTCATTGTCACTAGTAGGGCTTTAGTTGTTTCTGTATTTATGATCATACTGCTTTCATTGTAACTAGTAGAGCTTTATTTGTTTCTGTATTTATGATCATACTGCTTTCATTGTAACTAGTAGGGCTTTAGTTGTTTCTGTATTTATGTGCATACTGCTTTCATTGTAACTAATAGAGCTTTAGTTGTTTCTGTATTTATGATCATACTGCTTTCATTGTAACCAGTAGAGCTTTAGTTGTTTCTGTATTTATGATCATACTGCTTTCATTGTAACTAGTAGAGCTTTAGTTGTTTCTGTATTTATGATCATACTGCTTTCATTGTAACTAGTAGGGCTTTAGTTGTTTCTGTATTTATGTGCATACTGCTTTCATTGTAACTAATAGAGCTTTAGTTGTTTCTGTATTTATGATCATACTGCTTTCATTGTAACCAGTAGAGCTTTAGTTGTTTCTGTATTTATGATCATACTGCTTTCATTGTAACTAATAGAGCTTTAGTTGTTTCTGTATTTATGTGCACACTGCTTTCATTTTAACTTGTAGGACTTTAGTTATTTCTGTATTTATGATCATACTGCTTTCATTGTAACTAGTAGAGCTTTAGTTGTTTCTGTATTTATGTGCATACTGCTTTCATTGTAACTAATAGAGCTTTAGTTGTTTCTGTATTTATGTGCACACTGCTTTCATTTTAACTTGTAGGACTTTAGTTATTTCTGTATTTATGATCATACTGCTTTCATTGTAACTAGTAGGGCTTTAGTTGTTTCTGTATTCATGTGCATACTGCTTTCATTGTAACTAGTAGAGCTTTAGTTGTTTCTGTATTTATGATCATACTGCTTTTATTGTAACTAGCTGGGCTTTAGTTGTTTCTGTATTTATGATCATACTGCTTTCATTGTAACTAGTAGAGCTTTAGTTATTTCTGTATTTATGATCATACTGCTTTCATTGTAACTAGTAGGGCTTTAGTTGTTTCTGTATTTATGATCATACTGCTTTCATTGTCACTAGTAGGGCTTTAGTTGTTTCTGTATTTATGATCATACTGCTTTCATTGTAACTAGTAGAGCTTTAGTTGTTTCTGTATTTATGTGCATACTGCTTTCACTGTAACTATTAGAGCTTTAGTTGTTTCTGTATTTATGTGAATACAGCTTTCATTGTAACTAGTAGAGCTTTAGTTGTTTCTGCATTTATGTGCATACTGCTTTCACTGTAACTATTAGAGCTTTAGTTGTTTCTGTATTTATGTGAATACAGCTTTCATTGTAACTAGTAGAGCTTAAGTTATTTCTGTATTTATGTGCATACTGCTTTCACTGTAACTATTAGAGCTTTAGTTATTTCTGTATTATGATCATACTGCTTTCATTGTAACTAGTAGGGCTTTAGTTATTTCTGTATTTATGATCATACTGCTTTCATTGTAACTAGTAGAGCTTTAGTTATTTCTGTATTTATGTGCATACTGCTTTCACTGTAACTATTAGAGCTTTAGTTATTTCTATATTTATGTGCATACTGCTTTCATTGTAACTGGTAGGGCTTTACTTATTTCTGTACTTATGATCATACTGCTTTCATTGTAACTAGCTGGGCTTTAGTTGTTTCTGTATTTATGTGCATACTGCTTTCATTGTAACTAGCTGGGCTTTAGTTATTTCTGTATTTATGATCATACTGCTTTCATTGTAACTAGCTGGGCTTTAGTTGTTTCTGTATTTATGATCATACTGCTTTCATTGTAACTAGTAGAGCTTTAGTTCTTTCTGTATTTATGATCATACTGCTTTCATTGTAACTAGCTGGGCTTTAGTTGTTTCTGTATTTATGTGCATACTGCTTTCATTGTAACTAGCTGGGCTTTAGTTATTTCTGTATTTATGATCATACTGCTTTCATTGTAACTAGCTGGGCTTTAGTTGTTTCTGTATTTATGATCATACTGCTTTCATTGTAACTAGTAGAGCTTTTGTTATTTCTGTATTTATGATCATACTGCTTTCATTGTAACTAGAAGACCTTTAGTTATTTCTGTATTTATGATCATACTGCTTTCATTGTAACTAGCTGGGCTTTAGTTGTTTCTGTATTTATGTGCATACTGCTTTCATTGTAACTAGCTGGGCTTTAGTTATTTCTGTATTTATGATCATACTGCTTTCATTGTAACTAGTAGAGCTTTAGTTGTTTCTGTATTTATGATCATACTGCTTTCATTGTAACTAGCTGGGCTTTAGTTGTTTCTGTATTTATGTGCATACTGCTTTCATTGTAACTAGCTGGGCTTTAGTTATTTCTGTATTTATGATCATACTGCTTTCATTGTAACTAGGAGAGCTTTAGTTATTTCTGTATTTATGTGCATACTGCTTTCATTGTAACTAGCTGGGCTTTAGTTGTTTCTGTATTTATGTGCATAATGCTTTCATTGTAACTAGCTGGGCTTTAGTTGTTTCTGTATTTATGTGCATACTGCTTTCCTTGTAACTAGCTGGGCTTTAGTTATTTCTGTATTTATGATCATACTGCTTTAATTGTAACTAGTAGAGCTTTAGTTATTTCTGTATTTATGTGCATACTCCTTTCATTGTAACTAGTAGAGCTTTAGTTGTTTCTGTATTTATGATCATACTGCTTTCATTGTAACTATTAGAGCTTTAGTTGTTTCTGTATTTATGATCATACTGCTTTCATTGTAACTAGTAGAGCTTTAGTTGTTTCTGTATTTATGATCATAATGCTTTCATTGTAACTAGTAGGGCTTTAGTTATTTCTGTATTTATGATCATACTGCTTTCATTGTAACTAGTAGAGCTTTAGTTGTTTCTGTATTTATGTGCATACTGCTTTCATTGTAACTAGTAGAGCTTTAGTTGTTTCTGTATTTATGATCATACTGCTTTCATTGTAACTAGTAGGGCTTTAGTTGTTTCTGTATTTATGATCATAATGCTTTCATTGTAACTAGTAGGGCTTTAGTTATTTCTGTATTTATGTGCATACTGCTTTCATTGTAACTAGTAGAGCTTTAGTTGTTTCTGTATTTATGATCATAATGCTTTCATTGTAACTAGTAGAGCTTTAGTTGTTTCTGTATTTATGATCATACTGCTTTCATTGTAACTAGTAGGGCTTTAGTTATTTCTGTATTTATGTGCATACTGCTTTCATTGTAACTAGTAGAGCTTTAGTTGTTTCTGTATTTATGTGTATACTGCTTTCATTGTAACTAATAGAGCTTTAGTTGTTTCTGTATTTATGATCATACTGCTTTCATTGTAACTAATAGAGCTTTAGTTCTTTCTGTATTTATGTGTATACTGCTTTCATTGTAACTAATAGAGCTTTAGTTGTTTCTGTATTTATGTGCATACTGCTTTCATTGTAACTAATAGAGCTTTAGTTGTTTCTGTATTTATGTGTATACTGCTTTCATTGTAACTAATAGGGCTTTAGTTGTTTCTGTATTTATGTGCATACTGCTTTCATTGTAACTAGTAGAGCTTTAGTTATTTCTGTATTTATGATCATACTGCTTTCATTGTAACTAGTAGGGCTTTAGTTGTTTCTGTATTTATGATCATACTGCTTTCATTGTAACTAGTAGGGCTTTAGTTGTTTCTGTATTTATGTGTATACTGCTTTCATTGTAACTAGTACGGCTTTAGTTATTTCTGTACTTATGATCATACTGCTTTCATTGTAACTAGCTGGGCTTTAGTTGTTTCTGTATTTATGTGCATACTGCTTTCATTGTAACTAGTAGGGCTTTAGTTATTTCTGTATTTATGATCATACTGCTTTCATTGTAACTAGCTGGGCTTTAGTTGTTTCTGTATTTATGTGCATACTGCTTTCATTGTAACTAGTAGAGCCTTTGTTGTTTCTGTATTTATGTGCATACTGCTTTCATTGTAACTAGTAGAGCTTTAGTTGTTTCTGTATTTATGTGCATACTGCTTTCATTGTAACTAGTAGAGCTTTAGTTGTTTCTGTATTTATGTGCATACTGCTTTCATTGTAACTAATAGAGCTTTAGTTGTTTCTGTATTTATGATCATACTGCTTTCATTGTAACTAGTAGAGCTTTAGTTGTTTCTGTATTTATGATCATACTGCTTTCATTGTAACTAGTAGAGCTTTAGTTGTTTCTGTATTTATGTGCATACTGCTTTCATTGTAACTAATAGAGCTTTAGTTGTTTCTGTATTTATGATCATACTGCTTTCATTGTAACTTGTAGAGCTTTAGTTGTTTCTGTATTTATGTGTATACTGCTTTCATTGTAACTAGTAGAGCTTTAGTTGTTTCTGTATTTATGATCATACTGCTTTCATTGTAACTAGTAGAGCTTTAGTTATTTCTGTATTTATGATCATACTGCTTTCATTGTAACTAGTAGGGCTTTAGTTGTTTCTGTATTTACGATCATACTGCTTTCATTGTAACTAGTAGGGCTTTAGTTGTTTCTGTATTTATGATCATACTGCTTTCATTGTAAGTAGTAGGGCTTTAGTTGTTTCTGTATTTATGATCATACTGCTTTCATTGTAACTAGTAGAGCTTTAGTTGTTTCTGTATTTATGATCATACTGCTTTCATTGTAACTAGTAGGGCTTTAGTTGTTTCTGTATTTACGATAATACTGCTTTCATTGTAACTAGTAGGGCTTTAGTTGTTTCTGTATTTATGATCATACTGCTTTCATTGTAACTAGTAGAGCTTTAGTTATTTCTGTATTTATGTGTATACTGCTTTCATTGTAACTAGTAGGGCTTTAGTTGTTTCTGTATTTATGATCATACTGCTTTCATTGTAACTAGTAGAGCTTTAGTTGTTTCTGTATTTATGTGTATACTGCTTTCATTGTAACTAGTAGGGCTTTAGTTGTTTCTGTATTTATGATCATTCTGCTTTCATTGTAACTAGTAGAGCTTTAGTTGTTTCTGTATTTATGATCTTAATGCTTTCATTGTAACTAGTAGGGCTTTAGTTGTTTCTGTATTTATGATCATACTGCTTTCATTGTAACTAGTAGGGCTTTAGTTGTTTCTGTATTTATGATCATACTGCTTTCATTGTAACTAGTAGGGCTTTAGTTGTTTCTGTATTTATGATCATACTGCTTTCATTGTAACTAGTAGGGCTTTAGTTGTTTCTGTATTTATGATCATACTGCTTTCATTGTAACTAGTAGAGCTTTAGTTATTTCTGTATTTATGATCATACTGCTTTCATTGTAACTAGTAGGGCTTTAGTTGTTTCTGTATTTATGATCATACTGCTTTCATTGTAACTAGTAGAGCTTTAGTTGTTTCTGTATTTATGATCATACTGCTTTCATTGTAACTAGTAGGGCTTTAGTTGTTTCTGTATTTATGATCATACTGCTTTCATTGTAACTAGTAGGGCTTTAGTTGTTTCTGTATTTATGATCATACTGCTTTCATTGTAACTAGTAGAGCTTTAGTTGTTTCTGTATTTATAATCATACTGCTTTCATTGTAACTAGTAGAGCTTTAGTTATTTCTGTATTTATGATCATACTGCTTTCATTGTAACTAGTAGGGCTTTAGTTATTTCTGTATTTATGATCATACTGCTTTCATTGTAACTAGCTGGGCTTTAGTTCTTTCTGTATTTATGTGCATACTGCTTTCATTGTAACTAGTAGAGCTTTAATTGTTTCTGTACTTATGTGCATACTGCTTTCATTGTAACTAGCTGGGCTTTACTTATTTCTGTATTTATGTGCATACTGCTTTCATTGTAACTAGCTGGGCTTTACTTATTTCTGTATTTATGATCATACTGCTTTCATTGTAACTAGTAGGGCTTTAGTTATTTCTGTATTTATGATCATACTGCTTTCATTGTAACTAGCTGGGCTTTAGTTGTTTCTGTATTGATGTGCATACTGCTTTCATTGTAACTAGTAGAGCTTTAGTTGTTTCTGTATTTATGATCATACTGCTTTCATTGTAAGTAGTAGGGCTTTAGTTGTTTCTGTATTTATGATCATACTGCTTTCATTGTAACTAGCTGGGCTTTAGTTGTTTCTGTATTGATGTGCATACTGCTTTCATTGTAACTAGTAGAGCTTTAGTTGTTTCTGTATTTATGATCATACTGCTTTCATTGTAAGTAGTAGGGCTTTAGTTATTTCTGTATTTATGATCATACTGCTTTCATTGTAACTAGCTGGGCTTTAGTTGTTTCTGTATTGATGTGCATACTGCTTTCATTGTAACTAGTAGAGCTTTAGTTGTTTCTGTATTTATGATCATACTGCTTTCATTGTAAGTAGTAGGGCTTTAGTTGTTTCTGTATTTATGATCATACTGCTTTCATTGTAACTAGTAGAGCTTTAGTTATTTCTGTATTTATAATCATACTGCTTTCATTGTAACTAGTAGAGCTTTAGTTATTTCTGTATTTATAATCATACTGCTTTCATTGTAACTAGTAGAGCTTTAGTTATTTCTGCATTTATGTGCATACTGCTTTCATTGTAACTAGTAGAGCTTTAGTTGTTTCTGTATTTATGATCATACTGCTTTCATTGTAACTAGTAGGGCTTTAGTTGTTTCTGTATTTATGTGCATACTGCTTTCATTGTAACTAGTAGAGCTTTAGTTCTTTCTGTATTTATGTGTATTCTGCTTTCATTGTAACTAGTAGGGCTTTAGTTGTTTCTGTATTTATGTGCATACTGCTTTCATTGTAACTAGTAGAGCTTTAGTTGTTTCTGTATTTATGATCATACTGCTTTCATTGTAACTAGTAGAGCTTTAGTTATTTCTGTATTTATGTGCATACTGCTTTCATTGTAACTAGTAGGGCTTTAGTTGTTTCTGTATTTATGTGCATACTGCTTTCATTGTAACTAGTAGAGCTTTAGTTGTTTCTGTATTTATGTGCATACTGCTTTCATTGTAACTAGTAGGGCTTTAGTTGTTTCTGTATTTATGTGCATACTGCTTTCATTGTAACTAGTAGGGCTTTAGTTGTTTCTGTATTTATGTGCATACTGCTTTCATTGTAACTAGTAGGGCTTTAGTTGTTTCTGTATTTATGTGCATACTGCTTTCACTGTAACTATTAGAGCTTTAGTTATTTCTGTATTTATGATCATACTGCTTTCATTGTAACTAGTAGAGCTTTATTTGTTTCTGTATTTATGATCATACTGCTTTCATTGTAACCAGTAGAGCTTTAGTTGTTTCTGTATTTATGATCATACTGCTTTCATTGTAACCAGTAGAGCTTTAGTTATTTCTGTATTTATGATCATACTGCTTTCATTGTAACTAGTAGAGCTTTAGTTGTTTCTGTATTTATGTGCATACTGCTTTCATTGTAACTAGTAGAGCTTTAGTTGTTTCTGTATTTATGATCATACTGCTTTCATTGTAACCAGTAGAGCTTTAGTTATTTCTGTATTTATGATCATACTGCTTTCATTGTAACTAGTAGAGCTTTAGTTGTTTCTGTATTTATGATCATACTGCTTTCATTGTAACTAGTAGAGCTTTAGTTGTTTCTGTATTTATGTGCATACTGCTTTCATTGTAACTAGCTGGGCTTTAGCTATTTCTGTATTTATGATCATACTGCTTTCATTGTAACTAGCTGGGCTTTAGTTGTTTCTGTATTTATGTGCATACTGCTTTCATTGTAACTAGTAGAGCTTTAGTTGTTTCTGTATTTATGTGCATACTGCTTTCATTGTAACTAGTAGAGCTTTAATTATTTCTGTATTTATGTGCATACTGCTTTCATTGTAACTAGTAGGGCTTTAGTTGTTTCTGTATTTATGTGCATACTGCTTTCATTGTAACTAGTACGGCTTTAGTTATTTCTGTATTTATGTGTATACTGCTTTCATTGTAACTAGTAGGGCTTTAGCTATTTCTGTATTTATGATCATACTGCTTTCATTGTAACTAGCTGGGCTTTAGTTGTTTCTGTATTTATGTGCATACTGCTTTCATTGTAACTAGTAGAGCTTTAGTTGTTTCTGTATTTATGTGCATACTGCTTTCATTGTAACTAGTAGAGCTTTAATTATTTCTGTATTTATGTGCATACTGCTTTCATTGTAACTAGTAGGGCTTTAGTTGTTTCTGTATTTATGTGCATACTGCTTTCATTGTAACTAGTAGGGCTTTAGTTGTTTCTGTATTTATGTGCATACTGCTTTCATTGTAACTAGTAGGGCTTTAGTTGTTTCTGTATTTATGTGCATACCGCTTTCACTGTAACTATTAGAGCTTTAGTTATTTCTGTATTTATGATCATACTGCTTTCATTGTAACTAGTAGAGCTTTAGTTGTTTCTGTATTTATGATCATACTGCTTTCATTGTAACTAGTAGAGCTTTAGTTGTTTCTGTATTTATGATCATACTGCTTTCATTGTAACTAGTAGGGCTTTAGTTGTTTCTGTATTTATGATCATACTGCTCTCATTGTAACCAGTAGAGCTTTAGTTGTTTCTGTATTTATGATCATTTTTCTTTCATTTTAAATGGTAGGGCTTTAGTTGTTTCTGTACTTATAATCATACTGCTTGCAGCTTTCGTTGTAACTGGTAGGGCTTTAGTTGTTTCTGAATTTATGTGCTTACTGCTTTCATTGCACCATAATTTAAGTCTGGTAAAAGCATCTTGTAAACTATTTTCACGTACAGTTTTGGTTTAACCCATCTCAGACAGTGTAGTATCATCTGTATAGAGGTCAGTGTAAGAAATTGAAATTTCAATCTTAAGAGGTAAGTCATTGATAAAGGAATGAATAACAGAGGTTCAAGGATAGAGTCATCTGGTTCTCCACAGTTAATAGCTTTACCATTTTAAAAAATAAAGATACTTTCTGTACTCTGTCAGTTAAGTAGAAAGTAAACCAGTTTAGGGAATTTTCATTGCATTGAATGATTTTTAGCTTTTTAAGCAAGATTTGTCTACAAGATCAAAAGCTTTACGAAAATCAACTATAATAGTACCTACCATTTCTCCTAGATATAATGATTTCTAGAGCTTGTTCCTCCATCAGAGCTAAATCAGAGCATTGCTCATTACATCATATCTGCCAGGAGAAAGAGTAGGTGATGAATTTGAACCAAAAATTACTAACGTGTATGATTTCATCAAACTGATCGTTTCCTATGCACAAAGTCGTATAGTGTTTCAATAATAAATCACATTTAATTCAAAAAGTTTAGATCTATTCTAAAAAGGAAACTGAAGTATCAGAAATTTGAGAAAATCAATGGTATCTGACCGAATTTGTCACCAGGACTTGAAGAAGATGTACGAATGTTTTTATAATGTCCAGGGACAGTATACACCTCATACAGCTTGGTCTTTTGTGATCGTAAAACTACATGATCCTGGTTTATCGTGGGTTTTTTGTGTGTGCTTCATATATAACTTTAATCTGTAGAGAGCGGCATTGATCCCCCTCCCAGCCGAAAAAAACGTAAACGAGGATCTAGCATGTATTATTTATGCAAACCAATATTTTTAGAAGAGCAGGTGTCTTTCCGTGACTGTGTGAAGAATAAAACAATCAAATATCTTTCTGCAACCATGCGAAGAATAAGACGAACAGTTGTCTATCTGTGAATGATTGAAGTATAAGACGAACAAATCTTTACTTGATTGTGTGAAGAAGACAAACAAGTTTCGTTCTTTGACTGAATAATACGACGAAGCGTCTTTCCAAGACGGTTTGAAGAATAAGACGAAGCGTCTTTTCTTGACTGTGTGAAGAATACGACAAAGCAACTTTCCTTGACTGTGTGAAGAATACGACGAAGAATATGTCAGCGACTGTGTAAAGAATAAGAAGAACAAGTCTTTCCTTGACTGTGTGAAGAATAAGACGAAGCGTCTTTCCTTGACTGTGTGAAGAATACGACAAAGCAACTTTCCTTGACTGTGTGAAGAATACGACGAAGAATATGTCAGCGACTGTGTGAAGAATAAGAACAATAAGTCTTTCCTTGACTGTGTGAAGAATAATACGAAGTGTCTCTCTGTGCCTGTGAAGAATAATACGAACAAGTGTCTTTCCTTGATTGTGTGAAGAATAAGACGAGCGTCTTTCCTTGACTGTATGAAGAATAAGACGAAGCAGGTCTGAGACTGTGTGAAGAATAAGACAAACATGTGTCTTTCCTTGACTGTGTGAAAAATAAGACGAACAAGTGTCTTTCTGAGACTGTGCGATGAATAAGACGAAGTGTCTTTCTGAGACTGTGAAGAATAGGTCGAAGTCTCTAAGTGCGAAGAACAAGTCGAACAAGTATCTTTCTGAGACTGTGTAAAAAATAAGTCGAACAAGCGTCTTTCTGAGAATGTGTGAAGAATTAGTTGAACAATTGCATCTTGCTGTGACTATGAAGAATAAGTGTAACAAGTGTCCTTTTTTGTGAAAGTGTGAAGGAATAAAACGATTCCGTATTTGCAAGAGAGTTTTTAGTTACAAATAAGATCATTACAAACATATAAGTCGGGGCAAACATATATATTCAAGTGACTACATATATCACCTGAAGACAAAAAATATTTATGTTCGATAAGCCAAAGGACACAATCAATTTACTACACACAATAACCCATGAAAATAACTAATTAGGTCTTATGTTCCTATCTTGGACATTTATACACTATTTTTATTAACTGACGTTTATTAAGTAGAGAATAAAGTATAATTGTATTTAGTTATAACTGCTAAAAGTACTTATAATTATTAGGTCAAATTTGTAAACTAGTAAAAATTTAAATACTTGCGCTAATATCAATCGAGTAAACGTTTACACCTATTTTGCATTGCATTAATGTAACCAAGATATTCCTAACAGTAGTAATTAATTACAATGAACAGTTTTTGGTAAGCTCTTTTTAAGTTGAATGTTTAAAAATATATGAAGGAAATACCAATATGGGAAGAAAAAAAACGCAAGTTGCCCCGATGGTCAAATCAACTCTTTTCCAGGCACACATATTTTAGATTTTGTTCCTGTTAAATTTCCTTTTCCTGTAAACTATGTTTGTCAAATCGATGTTTTATGTGTTTCCTGTAAACTACGTGTGTCAAATCTATGTGTTATGTGTTTCCTGTAAACTACGTGTCCAATCGATGTTTTATGTGTTTCCTGTAAACTACGTGTGTCGAATCGATGTTTTATATGTTTCCAGTAAACTATGTGTGTCGAATCGATGTTTTATGTGGGACGACCATAAACTGACTCATTAATAATGTTCAGAGTTAGCCTTGTGTTTTAAAAATATGTATAACAAAAATCTTGATTTAAAAATCTTTTAAGTTAAAATTTTCAATAACTAATTTACAAGGGTAAATGGTGCTTTCGTGACATGAAATTTGATTAGATAATCTAAAAGTGAGTAAACTGAATCGCATTTTAATACATTATATTTATCTGAGACGATGATTTTTGAAACGGTTTTACAAGTTTGAAAAAATGTCTCAAGTTCAAAATTTTAAAAAATGTACAAGTAAGAATGGCTAAAACCTTTTGTACGACGAGTTCTTCAGATAAAAAGTAAATGCATACTCCCTCAAGACAAGCCCTTCTTTAAAAAGTATATAAATATATGAAACTAAGTAAAGAAAATACTTACAAATAGGCATTAAAAAATCATGTAGACCACGTTTATATAATAAAAATCTATGCTTTAATTTCGTGATACATACAAAATAGTGTGGCTTGATAAAAAGGAACCAAGTTTTGTGGATGAAAGCAACTCTTTACAGGAAGGAGTTCAACTATCAGTAGTCATGGACTTTGGTCCACTCAAATACTTGTATCGTATGTGAGAGTTTGGCCATTGAAAGAGTGTGCATTAGTCAAATACGTATGCTGTAAATACGAATTCATCCCTTAAAAAGGTATGCACGAGTCACGTACGTGTGTCGTGTATGCGAATCCCACCCTTCAAAGGGTATGTACGAGTCATATACGTGTGTCGTATATGTGAATTCCATCCTAGAAGAGGCATGCGCGCGTTAAGTACACGAAGAATTGCAAGCTGTACAACGCTGCTTCAACAAAACGAATTTTCCTGTATGAAAGATACCAATCACTGATAAGTTTCACTCAACGAAGCACGCCTGTGAATACATAAAGGGTGGGAGAAAAAGAAGCTTTACAGTACGAAATAGAATATGGTCACCTATGGCTATAAATATGCCTAACAAATTTCATGTTTACGTTTATCGTTGTTTGAACAATATTAATGAAGATTTTCTGGAAATGGACGGAAATACGAACCTACTCATTGTCAGATGGATAAGAACAATCACCCTTTTCCACAACATCTGATCTCCATGGATAAGAACAATCACCCTTTTCCACAACATTTGAACTTCATGGATAGGAACAATCACCCTTTTCCACAACAGGTGAACTGCATGGATAGGAACAATCACCCTTTTCCACAACATCTGATCTCCATGGATAAGAACAATCACCCTTTTTCACAACATTTGATCTCCACGGATAGGAACAATCACCCTTTTCCACAACATCTGAACTGCATGTATAGGTACAATCACCCTTTTCCACAATATCTGAACTCCATGGATAGAAACAATCTCCCTTTTCCACAATATCTGATCTCCATGGATAGGAACAATTACCCTTTTCCACAACATCTGATCTACATGGATAAGAACAATCACCCTTTTCCACAACATCTGATCTCCATGGATAAGATCAATCACCTTTTACCACAACATCTGATCTCCATGGAGAAGAACAATCACCCTTTTCCACAACATCTGAACTCTAGAACAAAATATTTTTCATGACATTGATATTTCATTGTCGCATTGCCCCACTTTAATAATAATCAGGTGACATGGATCTATACATTATCCTTCTTAGTTCATTTGAATCATGGCATATCGACACTATAAGCTGGAAACAAGAAACATGTGCCAATTTCGGACTAACGTAACATATACAGTGACTAGAAAATGTGAAGTATCAATATATTTGATATTCTATATTTAACTTTGCTTTTTACTTGCACACACTTTAAACCATCATCAGAGGATGTAATGTCTGCTTCTTCGAACTTAACGTATTGCTGGTATTTTGAAGATGTAATGTCTGCTTCTTAGAACTTAACGCAATGTTGGTATTTTGATTTTATGGTGTTAGGCATGTGAACTCGATTGTGTGCCTAGCTGGAAAAGAAACGATTCGGTGTCCACATTCATTTGATTTAACTTCCCCTTTGACCTAATTGCCAGAACGATTTCTTCAAGCATGTATCCAATGTACAGGATTATAGAACATACTTTCAAAGTATACGAGTTGTGCATTTATCTCCACAATCTGTGTAGTGTATTATTTGACTTTTTATATACAAGTTGGGCATTGGTCCCCACAACCTGTGTGGTGTATTATTTGACGTTTATTTGAACAGATGCTCATTTGGCCTGGAGTGCATTATTCTAACAAAACTTTTGTATTTAACACAAAAAGTTTGTCAACTTGATATCCTATTCTGTTCAAAATGTTGGCCCAGTTCCTGACGCAATGCTGTGAACTATGCACATGTAACATTATCAAGTGCCCCATGCATTAGTATAAAATAAGGCGATGCTCTAGTAACATCATTTGGAATGAGGGTTGGGGGGTTTCCAATTCAAAACTTGTGAAATACCGAGTGATCTATGTCAAATAACTGACCCGTCATGCTTTGCACTGATCTGATGATGGTGTTAATGACTGGATGAGATTAACAGTGGTCTAGGATATAGACTGTGTAATGATGGTATTAGTGACTGGATGAGATTAACAGTGATCTGAGATCTGGATTGGAAGATGACCGTGGTAATGATGGGATGAGATTAACAGTTATCTGAGCTTTAGACTGGGTGATGATGGTGTTAATGACTGGATGAGATTAATAGTGATCTAGGATCTAGACTGGGTTATAATGCTGCTAGTGACTGAATGATATTAACAGTTATCTGGGATCTCGACTGGATGGTGTTACAAAAGCAGACCGCTGGCTCGCAAAAACAGTGATATGGGATCTAGATTGGGAAATGAAAGTGATAATGACTGGACGAGATTAACAGTGATATCAGATCTATATTGGATGACAACGGTGTTAGTGACTGGATTAGATTAACAATGATCTGAGATCTAGATTGGATGATGACGGTGTTTGTTACTGGATGCAATTAACAGTTATATCAGATCTAGATTGGATGATGACGGTGTCACTGATGGAATGAGATTAACATCGATCTGAGTTTTAGACTGGGTGATCATGGTGTTAGTGACTGGGTAAGGTTAACAGTGATCTATAATTTAGACTGGGTGATGATGTTAGTAATCTAGGATCTCGACAGGGTGATGATGGTGTTAGTGACTGAATGATATTAACATTAATCTGGAATATACATTCAATTTGGGTGATGGTATTAAGTGATGAGATGAGATTAACATATCTAGGAGCTAGACTGGGTAGTGATGGTGTTAAGTGATGAGATGAGATTAATAGAGATCTTGGATCTTAGACTGGGTGGTGATGGTGCTAGTGATGAGATGAGATTAACAGAGATCTAGGATCTTAGACTGAGTAGTGATGGTATTAAGTGATGAGATGAGATTAACAGTGATCTAGACTAGGTAGTGATGGTGTAAAGTGATGGGATGAGATTAACAGAGATCATGGATCTAGACTGGGTAGTGATGGTGTTAAGTGATGGGATGAGATTAACAGTGATCTAGACTGGGTAGTGATGGTTATAGTGATGAGATGAGACCAGGTTCTATTTTTTTTATAGTCTGATGATTTCGATATCTAACAAGACTGAAACCGTATACTTCAAATATATTTGCACTGCATGAATTCTTTTTGTTTAGTGGAGTTTAAAGGCATATCAAAACAGGAAGGCTATATACTACTGATGCAATGGGAGTAATGTATTTTCCCGAGCTGATTCAGGCTGATTGCGTGACCTATGGCTAGCAAGTCTTGAACTGTCACTACTCAACCATAATTCATTATGTATCTCAATTTGGAGACACATGGCCCAGAAACATTATGAACAATATCAAAATCGTTAAAAATGACCCCTCCTCCATCTTAATGACACACCAATAATATGATTACTGTAAATTGAGGAAACAAATTATTGTTGTCTGGCATATTAAACCAAAGGGGAACTCTACTTCAATAAAATCAAGAAAATTACAAAATTAATCACAGTAATTTGTAGATCAAAGTAACTATGTTGGATGTGATATCAACAAGGAAAGGGAAGTAAAATAATAAATACAATACTATGTAGCTCAAAAAGTACTTACGTTAGACGGTAATTTGGCAAGAAAGGGTAAAGCATATAGAATACTTACACTGATATAAATCTACCTAATAAATGTAAATATTTTGTCATTGAAGAAAATATTAAGGTTAACAAGTGAAGGTCTTCAACTGATAAACCATTCCAAAAAAGTATTAATCTTGGCTGCCATTTTTAGAAGATTAAGATGAAAATTAGTCTCGTCTTTCAAGGTCAAGGCTCATTTTCACAAAGTACAGATGTGTTAAATTTGTATCCTACTAGCATGATATTTGTTCTATACAAATTATAGCATTTGCCAATGATTTGAAACTTGATCGAGGAGTTTTTACTGCACATATTTTGCTTTGTAAAATGACCATATTAATTAAGATAATATTAATGTTGTATCTACATGTAATCTTCGATTTAAAAATGGGTGCCATTTTTTATATTAAGGGTATTACTGATGTGAAAGGGCATTCAACCTTACATACTAGTTTTTTCACTAGTATAAGCATGTTTCTTTAAGACTTGATGTACCACCAATGGATTTTGAAATTTAACATTTTGTAATTTTTTTGTGTTGAACGTGAACCGAATTATGCATTTATATGATTTTTTTTGAGAATTTGATATAGATTGGGCTATGTGGTCATCACAGCTATTGGGCTTTTTTCTGGGAAATGTGAAAATTCCATTATGTTGTAAGTTGAAGAAAAAAACGTAATTGGATAAAAGGTAGTTATAGTCCAGCATAATACAAGCCAGCAGTTAATCAAGTTCAAAAGGACTGGTGAATGCTGCATTTGTAAATAGAAAAGAATCACAAAATAAGAATGCATTATATAAACCATATATAACAACGCCAAACATTAAAATCTACAATATATACATATAGCAAAATACAGATGGTATCATACATCGCTATGTAAATGCATTCATCTGATTTTTCTTTATCTAATCACACTAAAATACTAAATGCATTATAAAATAATTAACTTTTCACCAGCTTTGAGTACTTATTTCAACACTATTTTAAGGTTCTTAAAGCTCTAATGCAACAGTGTTATGACACAATATCGAGTTATTCAAAACATTTTCTGAAGATCATGTGTGCTACTTCCTTGATTGCTTAAGCAAGTTACTTATCAGTCCACTATTCGACAAAATTCTTACCGATAATAGATGAGTTATTAAGTATACATGTATAAAAGATCAGTTGATAATGTCAGATTCTGTACACTTTGATCAACTAAAATATCTAATACGATTACACATAATCAGTTTATATGGCACAGAGAAAAATGACTTTTGTGACATACATATTACACATAATCTGTTTATATGGCACAGAGAAAAATGACTTTTCTGACATACATATTACACATAATCTGTTTATATGGCACAGAGAAAAATATGTCTTTTTTGACATACATATTACACATGCATGTTGACATTGATACACATGCTTAAATATATGTAGACACAATTTGCATACATACTCAGACACACACATACGTATCTGCATTTGCACTCATTTGAATATAATAACTGAATGTGTATTTAAAATTGATCTACACAAATAGGTGGTGTGCTTTAAATAATAACTGAATGTGTATTTAAAATTGATCTACACAGATAACACTGGACAACAAATTTTTACAAAAGTCATGTTACTGAAAAAAAATTAGTCAATTCTTATCAATTTTTATGTGCTGAACACGAATATGACATTCAAATTGCAAAATTGGCTCTAGTTTGTTTGTAATCTGCAAGAAATTAATGTTTACATAACGAAATGCATTCCAATAGCTAGTAAAAGGTCAACTGTAATAGCCTACCTATAAAAAATCAAGTCTCTGACTACATCTTAGGTTTCTTCGCCTGTCTCTTGTACAGCTAGCTGTTCGGGAGCATCTCTGAGGAGTGTCCAGCAGTAGTCAGCCAGCATTGTAGTGGACCATTTTCCCTGGTATCTTTGTTCCATTGTTGCGATATCTTGATGAAAACGTTCGCCGTGTTCATCACTAACAATACCACAGTTGCTAGGAAAGAAATCCAAATGGGAATGAAGGAAGTGAATCTTTAGAGACATATTGCAGCCAAGTTTCTTATACTTCATCAACATGTCTTTTACTAGTTCCTTATAGTTTTCTGCCCTAACATTTCCGAGGAAGTTTGTAGAAACTAGGCGAAAAGCATTCCATGCTTGTTTCGCGTCACCTTCCAGCAAGTTGTTGAACCGGTCATCTTTGAAAAGCTCTCGAATCTGATGACCCACAAAAACTCCCTCTTTAATCTTTGCTTCGCTGAGTCGAGGGAATTTTTCATGCAGGTATCGGAATGCTGGCAAAGTCCGGTCAATGGCTTTCACGAAGTTCTTCATCAAACCTAGTTTGATGTGAAGGGGTGGTAGCAAGATTTTCTGAGCCTCAACCAGAGCTGGGTGTTGGATATTCTTCTCTCCAATGGCTACATTCTGCCTGTGAGTCCATTCCTTCCTCATGTAGTGCATTTCCCTTGCTCGGCTATCCCACTCGCATAAGAAACACATGTATTTTGTATATCCTTGCTGCAGTCCCATTAAAAGGGCAACTACCTTCAAATCACCACAGAGGTGCCAGCTGTACTTGTTATACTCAATGGAATTAAGTAGCTGCCTTAAGTTATCGTGTGTCTCTTTCATGTGTACAGCATACGCTACTGGAATAGATGGAAGAATGTTTCCATTGTGCAAAAGCACAGCTTTGAGACTCAGTTTCGAAGAGTCCACAAATAGTCTCCATTCTTGTGGGTCATGAGTGATTTTTAAAGCCACCAATATCGGAACAGAATATCAGATTACTTTCCTTTCTGAAGAAAGGCTCCAATTACTGGTGGCGCTTTCGATATGCAGTAATTGTGACATCTTCTTCTAGAAGATTCCATTGTTGGAGTCTTGATCCTAGCAATTCTTCCTTGTTCTTTGATAAGTCCAGATCACGAATCAGGTCATTTAGTTCTTCCTGTGTTATTCTGTGTGGGGTTGATGATGCACCACAGTGAAAATCTGGATCACTGCATGCTGATGGACCAGGAGAACAACAGGTCGACTCACCTTTGTCTTCGTCAGATGAATCAAGAGAATATTCTGCTGGAGGTTCTGGAATAGGAAGTCCCTCACCATGTGGAACTGGTCTCAATGCAGACGGAATGTTTTGGTAGACTATTCTCGACTATTCTCGACTTCTTTCGATTCGTTATTCCGCCGAAAAGAGGAGGAACCAAGCAGAAGTAACAGTCATTTAGGTGGTTGCTTGGCTCTCTCCACACCATTGGGACTGCAAACGGCATTGATGACCTTTTGCAATTCAACCACTGTGAAAGCTGTGTTGTACATGTAGCACAGCATATATGCGGAGCCCAAGGCTTGTCTTGGTCACCAGCCTTGCATCCGAAGTAAAGATGATATGCCTTCTTCACTTGAGAATTGATACTTTTCTTCTGGTTGGCAAATGTCACTTCCCCACAAATATAGCAAAAATTGTCCGCGGTATTAACACACTTTCGAGGCATTACTGTTCTTTATTGTACGTAAATGGACATTAAAATAATAAGTTTTATGTAACAGTAGCTTGAACTGTCTCCCACAACGTCTAACATATTTTAAATGCTGAACCTATCTGATTGGGCTTTATATAGTACACTGCTTACGTCAGCTTCAGCAGCCGCCTGACATTAGTATAATAGGCCTACACATGTATAGTACACTGCTGACGTCAACTTACTTCAGCAGCCGCATGGCATTAGTATTGCATTGCATCAGAAAATGATGCAATCAACTGTGGATGATGTGAGCATGATGGTATTATGCAATGTTACATCATTATTCCGGATGTTGCTGCAGTCCTACTGGAGAAATTGACACAGTGAAAGATAGAAAATGAGGTATATGAATATCTTCAAAACGAGAGCCAATAAAAAATTTTCACGGTTATATTCGTGTTCGGCACACCAAAATACTACAGATTAGGGCCTTTTCAAGTCAGTAATGATTTCACTGTTGACCAGTGTAATAGGTGGTGTGCTTTAAATAATAACTGAATGTGTATTAGCAGCAGAGAGGGTGAGCCGGACAACATTTTTAGACAAGTTTTCACTGAAATCACGCTTAAAAACAATGAAACCAATGACATCAGTCCCAAATGTGTGTGTGAATCTGATATCGTTTCATGGATTAGGATCAAATAAAAAAAACAACATTTTCAATGAAATCAGGTCCAAAAAAATCAATGAAATTAATGAAATCCTCCATCGATGTTTGGGAAAAAGGGACTACAACGTCGTTGTCATTCACCCTCTCTGCTGCTAGAACTTTCAGTTCTGGGTTAACCGAATATTTGATCCAGTCCGATACGATATCGTGTTCGAGGGTCATGTAAATCACTACGACGAAAATCACTACGATTTCACAAATAGACTAATTTGTAAAACCTCCTCTTGTAAATCAATCAGATTATTAGACTGGTCAGTGAGTTTGAAATTAATTCTGGTTAATGAATTATTATGACATCGCATATAGACTGGATTCACCGGGGACTCAATTATTAAAAACCCTGGAGGAGCTATTGGTGCAAATGAATACAAAATATATCCTTGCTGAGCTTGATTTGATCGTTCTAGATTAATTTGATAGCTTCCTTCGATCACATCACATACTAAATTGAGTGCAATCACCGTTGAAATATTCACATTGAACGGAGCAATATGCCTGCCACCACCATCTGGGTCATTATTATGGGTCAGGATTTTTATTTCCGGTGATGCTGTTTTTTTCCACGTATCATGAATTATTTTAAAACCAACATCGATGGTGTCGCTGAGAGATTTTTGTAGTTCTAAGATATTATATCCTGGTAGTTTGAATGTGGGGATGTCTTCTACGCGTATATTATACTTCGTTGCAAATATTGTTTTCGATAGGGGGATATCGTCATCTAATATACCCTGAATAATTTGTGAATGAAATGTTTCCATGTCATTGATGATTTTGTTACATGTTTCTACAACGCTGATAAATTCGTCTCCGGTGAGAGTACCGGATTTAAGGGATATTAACAACAACGAAATATCGTAATTGAACGCTCTGAAATTTTCAGTGGTTTTACTCTGTAGAAGTGTGTGGTATCTTTTATTAGTGACGGTATCTATCGTTTTAAGAAAAAAATTCAATTTGTCATAATCTCTATAACTCTTTACTGGATTATCAGATTTTATCCTGTCTGTGACATAATCAGATTTTTTTGGTTCTGGTAAATCAACGGGGTTTTCCCGGGGTGGGATTTCAGGCCATCCTAGTACGGTTCTAATAGAACTTTGATAGATATCTACGACATAACCCTCTGTGCTTATTTCAATGGCAGATGATAGTGTTGGTTCATGAACTGTTATAGCTATTTTTGACTCTACTCCAGTAATCGATTTTATTCTACGCGCGAATTCATTATTGATTTGTTCGATTTGGTATGATCCGGTTGGTATGGAAACAACATTCCAGTCTGGGGTACCGTCTGGTTTATTCTTATTTGCAAATACCAGTGAATTATTTGGTTGTTGACCACCAAATGATTTTGACCTAATACTTGGCCAACTGTGATACACTCGTAATTTTGCTAGCGCTATCTCCTTCACTGGGACCGGAGAGGGGAAATTCACACTGAATTCTGGATTCGTTGAGGTTATTGAGATCATGCTTGTTTGTACTGGGTTTGTGTTCTCCACTATTTGTTGAAGTAATTCCATCTGTGTTGTCATTGTTATTATACTCATGTTTTTGTATTTCTAATTTTGACATCGCAGAATCATATATATCTACCATCGCTGAAAACTCACTCTCTGATATAATTGTATCATCGAGCGATGACGATATCAATGAGGATAATTGCGAGTATGCAGTGGACACAACATGAAATTGAATTATGTAGTCTTGTAGTTTCCGTTGGCTGCACGATGATATTTTTTTGTGATTATTGAAATTATTCCAGCGATTGTTGTTGCCGCAGAAATGCAAATTGGAACAGCTATCGGGGCCATCATTGTCACTGAAGACAGTATAATACCAGCTCCGGTAATTACACCACTCACAGCGTACACAGTAACATCAATTGCGGTAATTCTCCTGCGATATTTTTTAATTTTCATTGCATACTCCTCAGACAGGGTTTTGAGTCTAGTTTGATATTCTCTGACCTGATCATAGCGATATTGCGATGATGAAATCATTTTTTATTTTAACAACGCTGGCGTTTTCAATTGTGAAATCCTTTCAATTTATTTACTTAAATCCGCTACGAATTCCACATACCATGATACCGAATTTCCAGCCAAAGTTTTATCAGTAGATGTTATAGTGAACTTTTCAGTTGTACCCTTGTCGATGATCGTTGAAATCGTATTGTTGACCCCGGATGAACTCGACGATGATATATTAAATTGAGCCGTTGTCACCAGTGTTAATCGATAAATACCCTTGACGGTTGCAGTGATATCTAATTTATTGTTTGTAGGTTTCCACGCAAATGATCCGTGTTGGATAGTGTATACTACGTTGTTAGTTTTCTCATGAGGAATTTTTGTTTTTTCAATGACTGTTATCATCCTTGAAAAATCACCTTTGACGGCTTCGATGAAAGTTTTCGTCTCATCGGTGGATTTTTTAATATCAGGGAGTTTTATTTCAATTTTATCTAACGGGGTTCCAATAAATTTATCAATGATATTTCTACGAAATGATATAAACTGTTTTCCGTTTTCTTCAATTCTAGATTCAAGTGTTGTTAGTACAACCACAGAGTTGTTTAACTCATCGTTGAGAATTTTTAATCGATCTGTAATCGTCGAAACGAGTACACCCGCTTTGAGTTTACCCTGATCGGAAAATAACGCAACGGTGTTCTCGATTGCGTTTTGTCGTTTAACTAAAATATCATCCAGAGAGATATTATTGGTTTTCAATTTACCCTGATCGGAAAATAACGCAACGGTGTTCTCGATTGCGTTTCGTTGTTTAACTAAAATATCATCCAATGACACATCACTGCTTTTCAATTTACCCTGATCGGAAAATAGCGCGATAGTATTCTCGATTGCGTTTCGTTGTTTAACTAAAATATCATCCAATGACACATCACTGCTTTTCAATTTACCCTGTTTGTCTTGAAATACAACTATTTCCCCGGGGTCAACACTTGTTAAGTTCAACGTCTCAGCGATTTCATCTTCAATTATTTTTTTTACATCCTTGATAGAATCAGGTGGTGCAGTGCCATCGGGTTTGGGTTTCAAAGATCTCCCCCAAATATCAATCATGTTATTGTAAAACTCTTTCTCTCTCTAAAAAGCGATTGCTGGTGTAGTCATTTACGACAATATGAGGTGGTTTTCTAGATGCTGAAATAGCGTTAAGGACATTTAATACTTCGCTGCCACATATTGGTGTGTCATTGATTTGTTGTGTTGGTAGCGTAGAATACCAAGTCTTCATTGGAAATTGTTTTATGTAACGCATAAACTCTTTTGGTGGGGCTAATCCATATGAATCAAAATAGACAATCCCACGTGGATTAATAGCGTATGCAACCCAGTGAGTTCCAGGTCCGGTGCTGTTATGGAGATTAATAATACCTGTTTCAGTTTTGTTTGGTTGATGTGGTAATTGATCTTTCATAAAAACACCTCTGAAATTTTTAATCACTAGTTTTTTAGCCGCATCCATTAAATCAAAATTGGACATGGGAACCATCGAAGATTTGGGAACCATAGGTTCCTCAATTAATAAATCGTTCCTGGTAGTCTCAGGCCTGATCCGTGAACGGATCTCCCGCTGTACCACGAATACGGGGTTCCTGGTAGTCTTAGACCCTTTCCGCTGTACCACGAATACGGGGTTCCTGGTAGTCTTAGACCCAATCCGTGAACGGATCGTCCCTTTTTTTTATATCCCTTCCCAGTTGCCTTCTTAAGTGCCATTCCTGCTGCAGTACCAACGGCTCCTAACGCCGCTGCTTTAGCCACTGCTGGGGCTGCTGCTGCAATGAATGCTGGTATTGCAGCTAACAACGGGAATATACCGCCTGTTTTAATCATATTTTTGATAGCAGCCGCAGAAAGAGTAATCTGAACACCTTTCTTGGCTGCAAGTGCATCATTGAAATCTTTTATTTGACGAGTTGTCAGCGATAATTTATTTACACCACCAGTCATTTGATTAGGTTTCAACGTGATTGTGGTTCCACATTTTGTAGCCGATTCTGATTGCAATTTTTTGATTTGACCAGGAGTTAACGCAACACTAATAACACTATATGACATTATACATAATAGATTGATTCTAATGGAAAAATCCTTCGGATTTTCAATTACATGTTTTCTACTGGGGCATCTACCACTCTCATTCTTCCTCCAACACCTTCAAGTAGCATTGATTTATCACTGAGAATGACAGCAACCGCTCTATAATTCGGGATAAGGATAGGAGGTACCCCACCAACTGGTGGACCAGTCGGACGGGTTACACGGGCTCTAAAGTGTATATCAACGACAGATTGTCTCATCAAATCGAGATGTTCCAATGAAAAGTAATAAATCGGATAGAGGCTTTTAAAATCCAATTGTGATATTTGCAAACCGGTATCCACATTTAGATCACGTGCCATAAATGACAACAGCTTATGATAGACACGTGCAATATGATTCTGACCGTAATCAAGTTGTATATCCTCGGATGGTTCCTGCTGTCCGTTTATTCTCAGCGAGACTTCATTAACACCTAACTGATCAAATATCATATGACTTCGTTCTTGATTACCAACTCGCGTAGCATTCTGTAACGCAATAAATATATGACGTGGAGCTGAAACCCCTTGTTTTGATGCCAGGTGCCATGTGAATGTACCATCAACACTGTCTTGTTTAATATCCGTGGTCACTGATAACCAACTTAACAACGACTTTCCTCCTTGGTCCATAAATGATAGTAGTCGTTGTTCTTCGGTGATTGATGGAGTTAATACTGGCATCCACAATGATAGTTTTGTTAAAATGACTTTACCGGGAGCAGCCCCAGCATTACGCCAGATTGCATCATCATCAGTACCCTTTCGTACAAGCGCTATTGTGTGTTTGGCTCCATAAATAACTTTTCGGACGTTTCTACAGAATCCAAATATGTGATGCAGTGGAATCGCACATGAAAATCGTCGACGCTGCCCATGCAACATTGCTACGCGTGTTGCAAATCCTAAATTGAGATTACCATTAACGCCTCTGAGAATATCAAACTCAGCTCCGGGTCTAGTTCGACGTTCTGGATTAGCTGCTTCCTGTTGATTAGCAACTGAAGTGTTTTGCGGTGTTAACACTTTAATGAATTGAAGGTGATCAGCGTTATCAGAGGTATCCTTTGCAAACATCATAGATGGACCCGCTGATCTTGTATAATCATCAGAATATCTCGCTAACCCTATGATTGTTGTGGCCATATCAACTTCACGGTCAATGGATTCAATTTCTTTTCCATCAATGAGATATCTAGCGCTTTCAAATAACGCCATGATACCGTTATTAACAAAACCAACTCGGACATTTGCGTTATTGTCATATGGTGGATCATTATGTGCAGCATCATTTGTTACAAGTTCTCCTTCTACTTCAATAAACGCTTCACAAGGCAAAAGTATTTACTGGTATCATGAACTTGAAGTTCAATTCGTGATCGGAGATCGGGTTGTATTGCGTGATAAGAATAAAATTGAAAATCGCGTACAGAATCATCTTTACGCACTTGGGCATCCATATCAAATGCTGGATCAGATGACCTTTTGAACATTTTATTCTATTTATCAGAGTCTAAATCGTGATTTTCATCGTGAAAAACGCTAGCGTGAAAATCCATAGGATTTCATCGACGTGGGTTTTTAAAGCCACTTCCCGCTATCATGTTTGCAATATTGCTTTGGTCCCCTTGATTTACCATCGACGCTAGTTTTTCATCTACTGCGTTATTTATTATTTTACTAACACTTGCAGGCATTTCTTCTGTAGACGGTAACGGTTTCTTTTTTCGTCTCACTAATGATGTTATTTTATCCTTCGCAGTTGAAAACGCTTTCCCGGCAAGATCTCCAACAGTACTAATACCCTTATCACGAATAACATCAATGGCTTTCATTGATAACTGTTTAGCTAACGGCATCACTTTTGGGGCCATTCTTGAAAAGAATCCTAAAATGGTATTGCCGAGGCCATCTCCATAGTATGCTTTATAAACTGGAAACCGTGAATTAACTACATAGACGAGGGTTGGTTTATCATGATTGTAGTGTACGATCATTATTATAAAAACAATAGTGTTTTCAATTAAATCTCGATATGTTTTGATATCCATGATACCGCCGGCAAATAACCGTCTACAGATATCAGCTGCTTCATTAATTATTTCCGGTGAATTATTTCCAGCTCGGAATCCTCCGATGAGAACATCTAATCGTGATATATCATTGATAACACTATCAGGACAAGTGTTTCCAATCCTTGGATTTTGCAGTCCACTTCCGCTATAACCAGTTGCTTCATCTAGTTTTTCTAAATTCGTTTCTTGTAAATAATCATCATTAGGTTCTTCTTGTTTTTTTTTTTGTCTCCGTGTTGGTGTTTGACGTCGTTCTTCTAAATCATCATCATCATCAGGTGGTAGTTGTTGTTTTTTTTGTCTTCTTGTTTGTCTACGTGTTGGTGTTTGACGTCGTTCTTCTAATTCTCGTTGTCGCTCTTCTATTTGTTCTCTTTTATAATAACTAATTCCCCTTTGAAATTCCTTGTATCCTATCTCATCCTTATTCAAAAGACCAATCCCTTTATTTAGTTTATACAAATTATCGAACCAATCATTACTTGATATTCTATCATTCTTATACTCGTCCTTTAAAAAATCTTTTTTTGAATTATAACTTTGAGCAGCAAAATTACCAAAGGCTTGATAATCCTTTGATTTCAATAAACTAGGTTTTTTTATTAATATTTTAGCATGATCAGTAAATTTATTCAACAGAGAAACAGTCGTTTTTTTCGGATCAGTTTTTTCAGTTTGTTCAGTTTTCGCTACTATTTTTTCGAGTACAGAAATAAGACCCTCTTCCTTTCTTTTACCGTCAGGATCATCTCCCATTATAGCACGCTCTACCCCTTTCGTTGCTGTGGTTACTGGTTTAAACAACTCTTCAGATCCCGCAGCAAAATCAGTTTGTAAACTCTGTCGTTGTTGCAGTTTATTCCGTATAGAGTCACGAATTGGTACAAATCTCTTAATTGCATCTAATCGTTCACGAGTAAATCGGGTTGTTAATGCTTCATTGACCATTATTTGAAATCAGAAACAATTTTTCAATTGTAAAACAATTTTTCAATCCCGACCTAACACTATCGTGCAACTCCTTTTTTGATATCAGTGACATGTCGGATGATTTTTGATACGGTCATGGAAGTGTTATTTCATCCTATAACAGCTTCTATCAAGTTTGTGGAAAGTGTCATAATTGTATATAAAATAAATAATACTGACAGTTTCCACACTTTTTCATTGATCAATCTGACACATCGTTCATCGATTTTTGACATTCCTCTTGAAGGTCGGCTAAAAAAAATGATAAATGATCGGGAAATCAAAAAATGATAACGGGTCAGGCAATCAATGGTCGGGTAATCAATTTTCCTGAATTAACGCCCGTAGGTTTCTAATTTTAGAGTTGACTTCTTTTTTCAATTCGTATTCGTACCTAAATTCTTTTCGTATTCCCTCTACGATAGTATACAACGGAACGAACACACTGATGTCACTGGAAAATGAAAGAGAGTCTTTAATAGAATTCTGAATTCTTTTGATGAGTGCATACTTCTTGGGTAGCATATACTTGTTAGTGCTAACCCCGTATTCTATATCCTGAAAATCAGACACAATTTGATCAGGATTTAACCCATCTGATAGTTTGATATCCTGATTTTTCAATTTTGCTATTTCAACTATGATGCTATTCATGTTTTCAGAATTCATTATTCTATAACATGACATATCTCTAATTGAAAAATATGACGCATTAGACATAACTAAATTGAACTTTTTGCTCGCTCTTTTTTGAAATAGCAGATCGATAAATCCCCTCTGCAACTTTTTGTACTGAAGATCGACAAATATTGAAATACTTACCGGCTTCATATAATGATTTAAATATTTTTTCTTCGTTCAAAGATTTTACTGGTCTCGCTTTTTTTGAGCACTTTTCAGTCCTTCCAGATGAATTATTCTCACTCTGTGTAACAGCTCGTAAATTATCTAAAGAATTATTCTTTCGATTAGAATCGATATGATCAATAACAAGACCATCCTCGATCAAACCATAATGACATTCATACACGAAACGATGATTGAGATATTTCTTTTTTCCAGCGCCAAACATCAAATATCCATGATTATTCACAACACCGACCGGTTTCTTTAGTCTACGGTTTCTGACAGTACCATCACTGGATGCTTCATAATTTGTAATCACTGGATGCTGTCTGAATTCTTGGTTCATATATACTATTCTATTGTTTGTCTAATTCAGTGTTTGGTTCAATAATTACATCACTGGAAAATCATTCGATGTAGTCTTGCGGAGTTCTTATGATTTTGTCAGTGACGTTATCAGGGTCAAAGACTTTTTCAGGGTCATAATTTCTGATGGATTGTCCATTTTTTATTCTTTTATCATAATAACGCTTCAATTCCCTATATCGCTTACCACCACAATCAATACACAATTGTGATCTTCCCTTGACCCCAACCCCACATCGAATACAGGGTAACGGACCAAGACTTCCACGTCGAAAACTTTGCATATGATACCTACAGTATTCATTTTTTCTGCATGATTTGTTACACGGGGTTACATTTCCCATCATGAGCCATTTACAGTGATTCATTATACATAAATCTTTCATTTAAATGCTTGTTTTATATATAGCATGAAGGAGTTCAAGAGATTGACTTCGAAAAATGCTAAATTCAATACCGATAGAGAGTTCAAGAGATTATTGAAAATCAATCCTAGATTTAATCTCGATAGACCAAAAAAACGTCCAATAGACGGAAACATGAAAGAGTTTAAGAGATTATTGAAAATCAATCCTAGATTTAATCGCGATAGACCCAAAAAACGTGTAGTAAACAGAAACAAACGTCCAAAACGTCCAAGAGACGGAAACATGAAAGAGTTTAAGAGATTATTGAAAATTAACCCTAAATTTAATCTCGATAGACCAAAAAAATGTCCAAAACGTCCAATAGACGGAAACATGAAAGAGTTTAAGAGATTATTGAAAATCAATCCTAGATTTAATCGCGATAGACCCAAAAAACGTAACAAACGTCCAAGAGACGGAAACATGAGATCACCATGGAAGGATGCTCAATTCAATCTTGATATAGTTTCTAATACACCCAAGAATAAAATTCTTGATAAACCCATCAGAGACTGTTTTAATGAATTCAAGCGTGATGGAGCATCTTATTGTTGGTCAACATTTCGAATTGATGGTGTTGTTGACGCTACCATGAATGATGAAAAAGCAGCAGTGATAATCTCAAATGTTGGGGAAAAAAGTCATTTTTTCCGAATCAAATTCATTATCCGTGAGGATGGAAAATGGATCATTAGGGATAAATTTGAACCCATTCTCAGGGGCAAAAATACTGTCACCGTGAATCAGGATTCAAAACCGGGAATTTTGACTGGAATTGATAAACCCTACTACGAAAGATCTTATCCTGTCACAGCAGTTGTTTACGGGATCTATCCGCTCAATGAAAAACCTGATATTTCAAAACTAGCACCCATGAAATATTCGACAGGGCTAAATTGTGTAGCAGAACGAATAATAGAACACTTCACAAGTGCGTCCCGGGGAAATAAACTAACTGATCTAAGACGAAAAAAAATAACCGAGTGGGAGTTCACGGTAAAAGAGCATGGAGCAACAATTCAGGATATAACTAAATTAGAAAAATCATTAAGATTTCCAATATCGGTAAGGACAATCACCGGAGAAGTATTATACGAATCGAAATATAAATCACAGGGAGCCCCCATTGAAATTATTGATCATAACGCACACGCGTGGTCATCTGCAGTAACAATATTCCCACGGGATAGAACCGTAAAATATCTATCCCAAACCGAAGAGTTTTTTTCAGAGCAGAAATTATTTGATGCTATTTACCATTTGAGTAAAAACGATCCTGTGTCAGTGTGGCTATTTCATAGTACTTCAGACGAAGAATGCAAATTTGATCAGTTTGTAAGGCCTAACGGAGAATTATACCGTACTGAAGAGCTGCAGAATCAAATGAAACAACTAGCTAGTGAGTTTTCTGGGGACGGAGAAGACAACGATCAATTATTAGCAAACTGTTTCACAGTACCATCCATTGCAGCACATTTTGCTAGAAAGAAAAACGCGTGGAACCCAACACGAAGTGAGTTTTATCAGATGTCAAATTGTCCTGTCTTGAATACAGCCATGGGGGATTATGGAATACAAAATACACCGCTGATACCGTTATTTCAGTTGATATGATTGCGTGTTATCCAGGAAGTTTTCTTGGGTATGGAGAGTGTGAGAAATATTTCAAACGATTTGGACACCCCACACACGAAATGATCCGTGTTGCTATAATGGACCACTTCCTGATTTTGATTTAACCGGATTCGCTTGTGTAGTATCATTTGAAATGGCTACAGGACTTCATCCGTGTAGTTATCTTTGGATTGGTAAACACATGTCTGAAAAACACTGGATGCCAATAGTGTTATTACGGTATATGCTTGATTGTAAGATGTTAAAATCATTAATTGTCAGTGAAGCAATTATATCCTATCGAGCACAGAAATCAGTCTGGTTACCCCAACCTGATCTAGAAAAAATAATTAGCGAAGAGCGAAAACTGTTTCCTGATTTTAATGAACAACAAATCATGGATTGGTCCAAACAGTTATTTGAAATCAGAAACAATGAAGCAAAAACTCTTGGACGAAGAATAATCGGTAAATTTACCCAAGGTGGCAAAGATGATAATACGAAATATTCTTCACGATTGATTATAGACAATGCTGAATACGATTTTGTAATCACGGATTTAACGAATAAGGGCTTATATGTCAATCGTAAGGACGCATTTATGTCCGATGGAACCAAATTGGGTACAATTGTTACTTACACTGATGGATACCATCCGCAGTACACACATTTGAGAGCTTCTATGCTTGGTTATGCTTCTATCAATCTGTTTTCAATGATCAATAAATTTCCTACCACCGCAGTTAGAGTTGCCACTGACTCATTTTACATAAACAGCAAAATGGTTGATTTTAAGGCTACTGGCAACGAGAAATGGGGGACATGGAGAATTAAGAAAGAAATGCTTCATGATTATATTCAATCAGCAGATGTTACCATTGAAAATAATTACTTAGAAAGCAATCAGTGTTCAGAATTTTCTAGTGCCCCACCGATTTCTGATCCAATCTGTAGATATAAAACAGTTTATTTAAACGGTTGTGGCGGGTCAGGAAAAACAACCCGGGCAATTGAGTTATTTCGTGTTTCCAATCCAAACATGATTGTGCTAACACCGACTCACAGACTTGCAAGAGAAATGATACAGAGAGGGGTAAATGCCTGCACTTATCATAGTTTCTTTAGATGGAAGGGAGATAAATGGACTCCTGAGCGCATGGGAGAGAAATTTATTCCTGAAATTATCTTTTGGGATGAAATAGACACAGTGTCCGAAGATGTCTTAAAAATATTTCTTGAGTGGTTGTTATTGAAGAATACAAAAATCGTCATGTGCGGTGATCACGGCCAACCACCACCATTTGTCGGTGCATCTCCCCATGAATGGCTAAAAGGTTTTGTAGACTATTATGAAGAAATTGATACTGATCATAGATCACTTGATGAAAAATTAAAAGAGTTTAAGAAATTAATTAGATTACAACCGGATAGAATCCAGTGTGAAATAGCCCGTGAAATAATTTCGGAAACTCCCATGAATGATTTCTGGGAAATGTGGAGACCAAACGATTTGATCATTGCAAGTAGAAAAATAGTCAGAGAAACACTTCAGATGAAATTATTTGAATTGCATAAACAAAAATTTGCAACGCTTCCAGTGCCCCTCTGTTATAGGCCATCGGATACACGAAAACAGAACATTGAAGTTGATATTCCAGGACAGAGTAAAAAGCAGATTCTCGTATTAAATGATATTGTGCTGGTTGATATCAATGTCGTTGAAGATGCATTGCGTGCTAATAAATCCCTATGGACGCTAGGATACGCAGCAACAATACACTCTTCACAGGGATTGACTATATCGGATACAATTGTTTGGACGGTAGATAATCGCATAGAATGGTCGAATTTAGTCTATCTTTCAGTATCCAGAGTACGAAAAATAAATCAACTTCGAAGAATTGTCGTTGGCGAAGCCAGTGGCGATGATGAAATCATTGGTGACGATAATGATATTATTGATAAAAAACTCTCCGGTTACAAACAACAAGACAAAAAAAAACAACGAGAATTTGATATTGATGCTGAATTAATAATTGCGTTGAAGCAACAACAAAATAATCACTGCGCAAGTTGCAATTGTATAATGCGTTGGCAGTATTCGGATAAAGACCCTCGCCAATTTACCGTTGAAAGAAAAAATAACAATCTCGGTCATGTCAGAAATAATGTGATGTTGACTTGTCTTGAGTGCAATAGACGCAAGGGTGCTAGTTAAGACCATGGGGTGGCAATTGAGTATCCTCGGGTATCACTTGTAATTGTTGTCTAGTAAAACCCCGTTGAGGGGCAGTTGAATCCAGTTTATAGATTGGAGGTCTACCCATAGATCGTGTTATACTAGATATCTTGTGTGCAGTAACACTCCAAATAGGATCAGTAGCCCTTTTTGTGCCACCCTCAAGCTCTCCTGGTTCATATAAATACCTCACAATGACATTACTACCAAGAATTGGTTGGGAAACGCTAAAATCCTTTTGTGGTTTTTCAGGTATCGACTTCTTTTTAATCGCGTTGATAGGTTTCATGTTGATGGTTCTAGTAATCTCGTTATTCAGTGCGGTAACTACACCTGGTAATCTCTTAACCCATTCACGGGATCTTTTTTCTTGGATGAATTCTTTTGCGTATTGATATCCAAATAACCGTTTAGCAAGAATCCGATTAAATCGTTCTACAATGGCCTGATCACGATGCAGTGCAGTATGCCCTCGTCTGATAGCGACATTGTGATATTTCATTGTAGATAACACTGCACCCTGAAATTCCATGCCCGGATCAACTTGTAACAGATTTGGCCAGTGCAGAGGACTCCTTCGATAAATCCTTTCAAATGCAGAAGCCACTTCAGTGGCCGATTTTGTTTTTAACGGTTCTGCTTCTTTGTATCGACTTGCAATATCAACTACAGTTAACGCATATTTGTAACCACGATCATGTGGCAGAAATAATATATCAGCCTGATGAACTTCATTAGGAAAGGTCACATCAAAATGCGAGAATTGAATTTGTTTAGGCGGTGGTAGATAAATTTGCCATAGTGCCTGTTTGGATAACCAATGAGCCGCAGTGGTTTTTTTCACTTTTGCGGCGCTAGCGAGTTTACTGATTGCAGCGTTACCCTTCCAGTATCCTCTTGGGGAATAATAAATAGATTCCATGTTGCTATTAATTACCAGCACCTAACATCAATTTGCTTTTCATTGCCGATTTTATCAAAAATGAAGCCAATTTTTCTTTGAAGGATTTATCAGGAATGGCATTCAACGCATGAATTAATTTCACATCTGCTAGATGCCTGTGTTGCAAATTGCTGCTTTTATAAGCAACATCATGAAGGTGACAGGCCTTATCAATAGCGTTTATTGGTTCCTCACCGGGTCGGGGCTGATTTTGATCATTGAGTCTGATATCAAGTCTTGTTCCCGGTCCACAATAACTATACCCTGGAAGGTGTTTTTCTCCGGGGTATTTCCCCCATGGGGTTCCAGGGAGTTTTGCTAATTTGGCAGCGATATCACCTCCTCGTTTTTTTTTAAAGGTTCCTTGGGTTGAGAAACAAATCTAAATTTCTTTGTACTACATTGTACGCATTTACCAGAAAGCGCTGATCGGTTATTTTTAGTTGTAATCGTCGTCAAGTCATCTGTGCCAGTACGCGCCTTACACTTCACGCAATATAGATCCATAATTTATGTATAGAGATATGAATATAATTGATTTTTCAGCGACTAAAACAAGAGAACCAGCGAAGCATCATGCAGCGCTACCAAACTCTATCCGCGCAATTATAATCGGACCATCTGGATCCGGTAAAACGCAATTGTTGCTCAATTTAATAATGAGATGGATGAAGTGGGATAAGTTGTATTTAATTGCCAGTAGCGTAGACGACCAACGATGCTATGAAGTGCTAAAAAATTTAATGAAAACGCTTCAGAGATTGCTGGCGAGGATGTTATTGAATTTATAACCGATATTGACGAGGCGCCATCCGTGAATGACCTCGATGGAAGTATCAACAATTTAGTTGTATACGACGATGTCATGTTAGATAATCAAAAAAATCCTGCTAGAATATTTTCCCGAGGCAGGCATAAAAACACGGACGTGATCTATGTCACTCAACGCTACACACAAATACCAAAAGTGATTCGCGATAATTGTAATGTGTTGTGTGTATTTAACGGCGTTGATACACATACGCTACGAAATATTTGGCAGACATGGTGTTCTGATATGGACTTCAATCAATTTAGAAATTTCTTTAGTCATGCTCAGTCTACCCCACACGGATTTGTAACAATAAATTTACATGACCCTCGAACACGATATCGTATCGGACTGGATCAAATATTCGGTTAACCCAGAACTGAAAGTTCTAGCAGCAGAGAGGGTGAGTGACAACGACGTTGTAGTCCCTTTTTCCCAAAAAAATCGATGGAGGATTTCATTAATTTCATTGATCTTTTTTGGACCTGATTTCATTGAAAATGTTGTTTTTTTTTATTTGATCCTAATCCATGAAACGATATCAGATTCACACACACATTTGGACCTGATGTCATTGGGGTCATTGCTTTTAAGCGTGATTTCAGTGAAAACTTGTCTAAAAATGTTGTCTGATTCACCCTCTGCTGCTGCTGTATTTAAAATTGATCTACACAGAAAATAGGTAGTGTGCTTTAAATAATAACTGAATGTGTATTTAAAATTGATCTACACATATATAGGTGATGTGCTTTAAATAATTACTGAATGTGTATTTAAAATTGATCTACACAGATATTAGGTGGTGTGCTTTAAATAATAACTGAGTGTGTATTTAAAATTGATTTACACAGATATAGGTGATGTGCTTTAAATAATAACTGAATGTGTATTTAAAATTGATCTACACAGATAATAGGCAGTGTGTTTTAAATAATAACTGAATGTGTATTTAAAATTGATCTACACAGATATTAGGTGGTGTGCTTTAAATAATAACTGATTTGTTTGTTTGATTAGGATTTTTAACGTAGCTTTAACAATGTTTCAGTCATATTGCTACAATGTCTGCAGTGAGGCAGTTTATAGTGATGTCTAGCACTTAGACATAATGCAGCAGACATGTAGCATGATGTCTCACCCAGTCACATTATCCTGATACCAGGCCAACCAATCCTAACACTAACCTCTTAATGCTGAGCGTCAAGCGAGGCAGCTGTTAGTACTATTTTTGTAAGTCTTTGGTATGACTCGGCCGGGGATCGAACCGACGACCTCCCGCTTCCGGGGCAGACGCTCTAACCACTAGGCCGCCGGAGCGGTTCAAATTATAACTAAATATGTATTTAAAATTGATCTACACATATAATAGGTGGTGTGCTTTAAATAATAACTGAATGTGTATTTAATATTGATCTACACTGATAATAGGTGGTGTGTTCTAAATAATAACTGAATGTGTATTTAAAATTGATCTACACAAATAATAGGTGGTGTGCTTTAAATAATAACTTAATGAGTATTTAAAACTGATCTACAAAGATTGAAGAATTTAGACTTCTTGAGATAATAGTGTTTCTGTAACAAAAGCATTTGCTTATTTATGACAGGCTTTCTACTCTTCATTGACTTTCTCATTTTCTTTCACTTGCTTGTAATTTTAATATTAAAACTGAATTACATCATTTTCTTCTACAGTTATTGTCATTATTTCCACTCTATCAGGCCATTTTATTCTACTGTTATTGTGATTGGTTAAAATATATCACTTCATTTCTTTCATGAGATCTGCAGTGGTTAAGTGGTTAGCATTCTTGACTCAAAACTGGACATGGTATAAGTTCGAATCCTACTACCAGATCAGTCTGGGTTAGATACTGTGGCTTGTCTTTGGGCATGGTAGTTTACTTCATTTGTGTCAGCACCAAAGAGCCTATTTGTGTTACTGTACTGTAAAGCAGGAAACCAAATAATTTCCTTTTACAATTAGTGTGATTTTTAAACTGTATCACATCATGTTTCTTTTACAGTTGTGATTTTTAAAACTGTTTTGCAGCATTTTGTAATTCGTTCCTGACTAAAAGACTGCATAATTTTACATCCAAGTTATTTCAGAGTTCATAGTGTTACAAGGTAACGAATGACATCCTCTCAGTGACATCAAAATTAAATGATAACATTATTTCAAAGCCAAGAAGGAAGCATAATTTACAAAAGCAGACATCCTAAAACTGTCACAGACCAATATTAAAAAACACGACATCCTAAAACTGTCAAAGACCTATATTAAATAACAGAACATCCTAAAACTGTCACAGACCAATATTAAAAAACAGGACATCCTAAAAGCTGTCAATGACCAATATTAAATAACACAACATCCTAAAAGCTGTCAAAGACCTATATTAAATAACAGAACATCCTAAAACTGTCACAGACCAATATTAGAAAACAGGACATCCTAAAAGCTGTCAATGACCTATATTAAATAACAAAACATCCTAAAAGCTGTCACAGACCTATATTAAATAACAGAACATCCTAAAACTGTCACAGACCTATATTAAATAACAGAACATCCTAAAACTGTCACAGACCTATATTAAATAGCAGGACATCCTAAAAGCTGTCAAAGACCTATATTAAAAAACAGAACATCCTAAAAGCTGTCACAGACCTATATTAAATAACAGAACATCCTAAAAGCTGTCACAGGCCTATATTAAATAACAGGATATCCTAAAAGCTGTCACAGGCCTATTTTAAATAACAGGACATCCTAAAAGCTGTCAATGACCTATATTAAAAAACAGGACATCACAGACCTATATTAAATAACAGGACATCCTAAAAGCTGTCAATGACCTATATTAAATAACAGAACATCCTAAAAGCTGTCACAGACCTATATTAAATAACAGGATATCCTAAAAGCTGCCAATGACCTATATTAAATAAATGGACATCCTAAAATCTGTCACAGGCCTATATTAAATAACAGAACATCCTAAAAGCTGTCAAAGACCTATATTAAATAACAGAACATCCTAAAACTGTCACAGACCAATATTAAAAAAACAGGACATCCTAAAAGCTGTCAATGACCTATATTAAAAAACAGAACATCCTAAAAGCTGTCACAGACCTATATTAAATAACAGAACATCCTAAAACTGTCACAGACCTATATTAAATAACAGAACATCCTAAAACTGTCACAGACCTATATTAAATAACAGGACATCCTTAAAGCTGTCAAAGACCTATATTAAATAACAGAACATCCTAAAAGCTGTCACAGACCTATATTAAATAACAGGACATCCTAAAACTGTCACAGACCTATATTAAAAAACAGGACATCCTAAAACTGTCACAGACCAATATTAAAAAACATTACATCCTAAAAGCTGTCAATGACCTATATTAAAACAGAACATCCTAAAAGCTGTCAATGACCTATATTAAATAACAGAACATCCTAAAAGCGGTCACAGACCTATAATAAATAACAGAACATCCTAAAACTGTCACAGACCTATATTAAAAAACAGAACATCCTAAAACTGTCACAGACCAATATTAAAAAAACAGGACATCCTAAAAGCTGTCAATGACCTATATTAAATAACAGAACATCCTAAAAGCTGTCACAGACCTATATTAAATTACAGAACATCCTAAAACTGTCACAGACCTATATTAAATAACAGGACATACTAAAACTGTCACAGACCAATATTAAATAACAGGACATCATAAAAGCTGTCACAGACCTATATTAAATAACAGGACATCCTAAAATATGTCACAGACCTATATTACATAACAGGACATCTTAAAAGCTCTCATTGACCTATATTAAATAACAGGACATCCTAAAATCTGTCACAGGCCTATATTAAATAACAGGACATCCTAAAATCTGTCACAGGCCTATAATAAATAACAGGACATCATAAAAGCTGTCAATGACCTATATTAAATAACAGGGCATCACAGACCTATATTAAATAACAGGACATCCTAAAAGCTGTCAATGACCTATATTAAATAACAGAACATCCTAAAAGCTGTCACAGACCTATATTAAATAACAGGATATCCTAAAAGCTGTCAATGACCTATATTAAATAACAGGACATCCTAAAATCGGTCACAGGCCTATATTAAATAACAGAACATCCTAAAAGCTGTCAATGACCTATATTAAATAACAGGACATCACAGACCTATATTAAATAACACCTGACATCCTAAAAGCTGTCTAAGACCTATATTAAATAACTGGACATATTAAAAGCTGTCACAGACCTATATTAAATAACAGGAGACTATGAAGACTTGTTGGAATGAATACATCATTTTGAGTTACTTAATATACATTGCTATTACTACCATGGTACAATATTCTATGTCACAAGGCTGGGAAGATGGAATTGTACACTAAGCATTGATGGGAAGATGTAATATTGCAATGATCTAGTCATTTGGAATTGTACACCAAGCATTGATTTTAATGATAGGAGATTGACATGAAGTCTGTGATGTACTATATATGCAAATTATTCCACATTGTGTACATATGAATAAAGCATCCTTATTAAAACACTATCTACTGAAAAAATAGAGCATACCACCTTAAAGAGACACCAATTATACTGAAATACATGCAACATTGTAACACTGTCCATGGCAGCCAATTAGGTATGTCAATGTATACGTAATATTGTAACATTGTCCATAGCAGCTAATTAGGTATGTCAACGTATATGTAATATTGTAACACTGTCACATTGGCCTTGAACAAAATATACTGATTTTAAAGAAAATGAATGACATAATTGTATTGAAGTCCAGATTTAAAGATTAATTTCAATATATAAACACTAGCTGAGAGATGTAGTTTAATGGAAGTCTAAAAATAGTTAAAAATTGTTCGTTTTGTATACAATTCACTGTATTTGCTTGTGTGTTTGTGTGTGTGTAATACCAATCTTTCGTGTTTGTAACACCAATCTTGTGTTTGTGTTTGCTAGTGGAATACCAATCTTGTGTGTTTGTGTTTGTGTGTGGGATGTCAATCTTGTGTGTTTGTGTGTGTGTGTAATACTAATCTTGTGTTTATGTTTGGAATACCAATCTTGTGTGCCTTTGTGTGTGTGTGTGTGTTTGTGTGTGTGTGTGTGTAATACCAATCTTGTGGTTACACATTATGAAAAATCCAACAATAAAAAGTATTTGAGTAAAAACAAATGGATCTCTTTCCCAGAAAATATAACAAGGACAAAAATGGTATTTTGTTTAAAAACAATGAAAATTGTTACAAATGAGAATCATTTACAGTATAGCTTATTTACGGTGACAAAATTTGCAAGATAATTTGGAAAATCTGGTAATATTTCACAAAGTTCTGTTTCAGCAATATTCTTTCCATTCAATATTTTCTACTTCTCATCTGCATACTCGGATCACTCGACTGGATTTCTTGCTCTGTAACAGAAAATTAAACATGTCAAATAACATTGCACATTCAAATCACTCGAATGGATTTCCTGCTCTGTAACAGAAAATTAAACATGTCAAATAACATTGCACATTTAAATCCCTCGACTGGTTTTTCAGCTCTGTAACAGAAAATTAAACATGTCAAATAAAATTACATGCTCAAATCCCTAAACTGGTTTTCCTGCTCTGTAACAGAAAATTAAACATGTAAAAAAAAAACACATACTCAAATCCCTTGACTGGTTTTCCTGCTCTGTAACATAAATTTAAACATGTCAAATAAAAATACATACTCAAATCCCTCAACTGGTTTTCCTGCTCTGTAACAGAAAATCAAACCAATAAAAAAAGAAACGTCCATGGAAGAAAGATCTGCAGCACTGTGTCTGGAAGTGAACAACATATTTTCACTTCTGTGCAATGAATGTATATTTAAATAAACTATATATTTATGCCACTGGGAATGAACCTAAATGTAAACATACAATGCGGATGATTGATGGACAAACATACAGACATATGGACAATGATAACATCATATGCCTTTACCACAGCCATAATGAAGTATAAATATCTAGCCTTAAAACTGATACTGTCAATGCTTGTGTTCATTTCTATGACTTTGGCCAGATGTTGATTACTATCATTTGCTGTGGTGTTTCTCTGCCTTAAATACTTCTTCACTGCCAGTACACTATGTCATACCCAGGTCAGGCACAACAAATGTTCATGGTCAATTTTCACTTCTGGTTTCCTTATTTTTGACACATTCTATGTAGCTGGTAATGTTATATTCTGATGACCACAATGTTCTACGAAGCTCGTAATGTGATATTCTGATGACTAGATTGTTCTGTGCAGCTGGTAAATTAATCTTATATTCTGATGACCCGAGTATTCTATGTAGCTGGTAATGTTATATTCTGATGACCCGAGTATTCTATGTAGCTGGTAATGTTATAATCTGATGACCCGAGTATTCTATGTAGCTGGTAATGTTATACTCTGATAACCATATTGTTATGTGCAGCTGGTAAATTAATGTTATATTCTGATGACCCGAGTATTCTATGTAACTGGTAATGTTATATTCTGATGACCCGAGTATTCTATGTAGCTGGTAATGTTATACTCTGATGACCCGAGTATTATATGTAGCTGGTAATGTTTTACTCTGATAACCATATTGTTCTGTGCAGCTGGTAATGTTATAATCTATGGCTATATGTATATTTAAGGAAACCAGAAGTGAAAATTTACCATGAACGTAATGTTATAATCTGATTACCATATTGTTCTATATAGCTGGTAATTTTATACTCTGACGACAGGATTATTATTTGTAGCTGGTAATGTTATAATCTGACAACCAGATTGTTCTATGTAGCTGGTAATTTTATACTCTGACAACAGGATTATTCTTTGTAGCTGGTAATGTTATAATCTGATAACCAGATTGTTCTATGTAGCTGGTAATTTTATACTCTGACGACAGGATTATTCTATGTAGCTGCTAATGTTATAATCTGATGACAAGATTGTTCTATGTAGCTGGTAATTTTATACTCTGATTACTAGATTGTTATTTGTAGCTGGTAATGTTATAATCTGATAACCAGATTGTTCTATGTTGCTGATAATGTTATACTCTGATTACACTGGACAACAAATTTTTACAAAAGTCATGTTACTGAAATAAAATTAGTCAATTTTTATCAATTTTTATGTGATGAACACGAATATGACAGTCAAATTGCAAAATTGGCTCTAGTTTTTTTGTAATCTGCAAGAAATTAATGTTTACATAACGAAATGCATTCCAATAGTAAAAGGTCAACTGTAATAGCCTACCTATAAAAAATCAAGTCATCGACTACATCTTAGGTTTCTTCGCCTGTCTCTTGTACAGCTGTTTGGGAGCATCTCTGAGGAGTGTCCAGAAGTAGTCAGCCAGCATTGTAGTGGACCATTTTCCTTGGTATCTTTGTTCCATTCTTACGATATCTTGATGAAAACGTTCGCCGTGTTCATCACTAACAATACCACAGTTGCTAGGAAAGAAATCCAAATGGGAATGAAGGAAGTGAATCTTTAGAGACATATTGCAGCCAAGTTTCTTATACTTCATCAACATGTCTTCTACTAGTTCCTTATAGTTTTCTGCCCTAACATTTCCGAGGAAGTTTGTAGAAACTAGGCGAAAAGCATTCCATGCTTGTTTCGCGTCACCTTCCAGCAAGTTGTTGAACCGGTCATCATTGAAAAGCTCTCAAATCTGAGGACCCACAAAAACTCCTTCTTTAATCTTTGCTTCGCTGAGTCGAGGGAATTTTTCATGCAGGTATCGGAATGCTGGCAAAGTCCGGTAAATGGCTTTCACGAAGTTCTTCATCAAACCTAGTTTGATGTGAAGGGGTGGTAGCAAGATTTTCTGAGCCTCAACCAGAGCTGGGTGTTGGATATTCTTCTCTCCAATGGCTACATTCTGCCTGTGAGTCCATTCCTTCCTCATGTAGTGCATTTCCCTTGCTCGGCTACCCCACTCGCATAAGAAACACATGTATTTTGTATATCATTGCTGCAGTCCCATTAAAAGGGCAACTACCTTCAAATCACCACAGAGGTGCGAGCTGTACTTGTTATACTCAATGGAATTCAGTAGCTGCCTTAAGTTATCGTATGTCTCTTTCATGTGGACAGCATACGCTACTGGAATAGATGGAAGAATGTTTCCATTGTGCAAAAGTACAGCCTTGAGACTCAGTTTCGAAGAGTCCACAAATAGTCTCCATTCTTGTGGGTCATGAGTGATTTTTGAAGCATTCATGAGGCCCTCAATATCGGAACAGAATATCAGATTACTTTCCTTTCTGAAGAAAGGCTCCAATTGCTGGTGGCGCTTTCGATATGCAGTAATTGTGACATCTTCTTCTAGAAGATTCCATTGTTGGAATCTTGATCCTAGCAATTCTGCCTTGTTCTTTGATAAGTTCAAATCACGAATCAGGTCATTTAGTTCTTCCTGTGTTATTCTGCGTGGGGTTGATGATGCACCACAGTGAAAATCTGGATCACTGCATGCTGATGGACCAGGAGAAGAACAGATCGACTCACCTTTGTCTTCGTCAGATGAATCAAGATAATATTCTGCTGGAGGTTCTGGAAAAGGAAGTCCCTCACCATGTGGAACTGGTCTCAATGCAGACAGAATGTATGGGTAGACTATTCTCGACTTCTTTCGCTTCGTTATTCCGCCGGAAAGAGGAGGAACCAAGCAGAAGTAACAGTCATTTAGGTGGTTGCTTGGCTCTCTCCACACCATTGGGAGTGCAAACAGCATTGATGACCTTTTGCAATTCAACCACTGTGAATGCTGTGTTGTACATGTAGCACAGCATATATGCGGAGCCCAATGCTTGTCTTGGTCACCAACCTTGCATCCGAAGTAAAGATGATATGCCTTCTTCTCTAGAGAATTGATACTTTTCTTCTGGTTGGCAAATGTCACTTCCCCACAAATATAGCAAAAATTGTCTGCGGTATTACACACTTTCGAGGCATTACTGTTCTTTATTGTACGTAAATGGATAAAATAATAAGTTTTATGTAACAGTAGCTTGAACTGTCTCGCACGACGTCTAAAATATTTTAAATGCTGAACCTATCTGATTGGGCTTTGTATAGTACACTGCTTACGTCAGCTTCAGCAGCCGCCTGGCATTACTATAATAGGCCGACACATGTATAGTACACAGCTGACGTCAACTTACTTCAGCAGCCGCATGGCATTAGTATTGCATTGCATCAGAAAATGATGCAATCAACTGTGGATGATGTGAGCATGATGGTATTATGCAATGTTACATCATTATTCCGGATGTTGCTGCAGTCCTACTGGAGAAATTTACACAGTGAAACATAGAAAATGAGGTATATGAATATCTTCAAAACGAGAGCCAATAAAAAAAATTCACGGTTATATTCGTGTTCGGCACACCAAAATACTACAGATTAGGGCCTTTTCAAGTCAATAATGATTTCACTGTTGACCAGTGTTACTAGATTGTTATTTGTAGCTGGTAATTTTATTAAATGTATTCGTTGAATAACATAAAGGTTACCTTATTGATTCCATTATTTCATTATTTTTTGGGTGTTAAATTATCAGGGTAGAATACAGAGCAAGGTAATTATCATTTTCCAACAAACTGTGTCACTAATTATCATTTTCCAACAAACTGTCTGACTAATTATCATTGTCCAACAAAATGTCTGACCAATTATCATTGTCCAAGAAATTGTCTGACTAATTATCATTTTCCAACAAACTGTCGGACTAATTATCATAGTCCAAAAAAATCTCAGACTAATTATCAGTGCCAACAATTTGTCTGACTAATTACCATTATCCAACAAACTGTCTGACTAATTATCATTTTCAAACAAACTGTCTGACTAATTATCATTTTCCAACAAACTGTCTGAGTAATTATCATTTTCCAACAAACTGTCAGACTAATTATCATTTTCCAACAAACTGTCAGACTAATTATCAATTTCCAACAAACTGTCAGACTAATTATCATTTTTCAACAAACTGTCTGACTAATTATCATTCTCCAACAAACTGTTTGACTAATTACCATTTTTCACCAAACTGTCTGACTAATTATCATTCTCCAACAAACTGTCTGACTAATTATCATTGTCCAACAAACTGTCAGACTAATCATAATTTTCCAACAAACTGTCTGACTAATTATCATTTTCCAACAAACTGTCAGACTAATTATCATTTTCCAACAAACTGTCTGACTAATTATCATTTTCCAACAAACTGTCTGACTAATTACCATTTTCCAACAAACTTTCTGACTAATTATTATTTTCCAACAAACTGTCAGACTAATTATCATTTTTCAACAAACTGTCTGACTAATTATCATTCTCCAACAAACTGTCTGACTAGTTATCATTTTCCAACAAACTGTCTGACTAATTATCATTTCCCAACAAACTGTCTGACTAATTATCATTGTCCAACAAACTAAGTAATTATCATTGTCCAACAAGCATTAGTAATCTACATCTGATCTAATGGAGCTAGTATTTTTTTTATTAAGCAAGAATACCTCAAAAGAAATGACACAGCTGGCCAAAAAGAATTTCTTTGAAATCAAGGTAAGATATCTTCCTGTAAAAGTGTATTGTTGAAGCCAACACTGAGCTTCTTGAGTGACACGATCTTTAAAACTAGTTGCAGTAATGGACATATTTGATGTAAAATCAGACCATTTCTATTTATGAAAACATTTTAAAATTAGCAACATTAATGGACATATTTGATGTCAAATCAGACCATTTAATTTTATAAAAATATTGGCATCATCTTAGTCTCCTGTTAAAAATGTCATATTAATTTAAAATTTTAAAGGAAACATGAAAACAAGATGTCTGCAATGATGGCTATATGGGGTATCAGACCAATACCTACTTTCCATTCAAAATCAACTAGACATTATAGCAAGTCTTTTCGTGAAATCACAATGCTGATTGATACACCCGTTAAAATAAAAATAAGTAGATTAAAAATAATTTAAAATTAAACAAGTGAAAAAAAAACAATTCAAAAAATAGTGTATGTACAGTGGGACCCTGCTTTAACATTCCCCGTTATAACACGAATTCGAATATATAACACGGTCGTGGCATGGCTCCTGAAATTTCAGGTAATTTATTACAGGTATTTTTCTCAAAGACCAAACAAAAAATCTTTTAAGTATGAAATATAATATACGTCAAGAGTCTTATTATCATTCTCATACTCATCTAAAAAGTGCGAGAAGAAAATGTTTAGAAAATGTATCATCATTTAAGCAGCTAAAAATCAGAGTTTTTCAAAAAAAAATTATTGACAGATGAGAAATGTAATGGTATAAAATGTATACGACATAGAGGTCTCGGAAACGCTTAATTATGCGCATTTGAATGCAAATAATCTATCTGGGACACATAAATCACTCCATGCAGGAGTCCTCCGTATGCATGCAAATAGCTGGGAGACAAAGTTAGTGTTGATTACTTTATTATTTTAGCTGTGCTGATATTTACAGTGACATAATTTAGTGGTTAAAATACAGCCAGTTCTGCCTGCTGTATTTATTAGAGTACATCAAAAGAATATGACGCAAATAGCTGGGCGGCAAGTTCAAAGGACTTTGACTAGCAGCTTGGGTGGGAAAATGTGCTAAAATTTACAATGACTGAATTCAGAGACAGAAAGATCCTGAGATGTACATGTAGTTATTATAAGAATACACTTTAGCTTCCATATACTATTTCTTCATTCATTACTTACACCCGTTACACAATTTTTGTTATTTTCTTTTCATTGAATTCGGTCACATAATGATCTGTGACAAAATTATTGAATATTTTACATCCTTGTGTGGATATTTTCGATGGAAATATTTGTATTATGGATTCAATGTATGTTACAAGATTCACTGGTGAGTACACTGTGTTGATACTCTTTTCATGCAATAGATTATACATGTATATATAAATTAGACACGTGTATGTACCAATGCATGGTTCTCTGAATAAAGTAATATATTATATCTGCAATTTATGTTACCACAGCAAACGTTTTTCTCATTTAATATATATAGATCAAAAATGGTAATTGTGCCATGCATTTTCGCACCTGTCTTTATGTAACACCCCCCCCCCAATTGAATCCAAAAATGTGTTGGCATTGTACATGGTCGCTTATAACACGGTTCGGTTCATAACACGGTCCGATTCTATGGCTCCCATCTACCGTGTTATAGCAGGGTCCCACTGTATGTGTGTGTGTGTATTTTGGTACAACATTTCTGTCCTGCAGTTTCGAAGTCGATACACTCAGCAAGAATGTGTTGTATTGTAAGTGAACGCTAGCATGGTACATACTCCAGTATATCTGGATTTTATGATGTGGAAAGTGAAGTTGAAAACAGGTTTACAGAGAGATTTCAACACAGTGCATTTTTAAGTACAGCTGCAAATATTTATGCAGAAAAAGAATGTAGTTTGAATTCAATATCAACCTGTGATGCAGTTGTATCTGTCTCACTGTCTCCATCCTTTGAACCATGAGAGAGAGAGAGAGAGAGAGAGAGAGAGAGAGAGTTGAAATTAAAACTCAGACAACTTACTTGTCTGTTCTGATTTACGTTTGTCATCTTTAATTACAAGGAAAACAAACTAATTTTTACTCATGACGTCAATATTTATAAATAGCACATAAGGTATTAAGCTCTGATTAAAATCACAAGTCAAATATTTTGCATATTTCAGAAGTATTATTGTCTACAATATTCCTAAACTGTGTAATCATTGCATGATGGTTTTACATTTTGGCCACTAAGTGATGCTAATCAAATATGTATCACACTATTAAATGCAGATCTGGGGACGCCATTTGCTTCCTCAAAATAATTTACTTGTAGCCATACTGCATGTGCAAGTGGCAGTGTTGTCATTACGATCTAACAAGACAATTCAATAAATCTTGTAGTGAAACCCCATGTTAATGTGACCTTTCATTCCGAAGATGTAGCTATAAGAATATTTTTCAAGATGGCCATGTTTGCAGCCATATTTGATATCAGATCAGTACAATTTGCATTTAGGACCAACTGGGTATCATTAGAAGTCTTTTGGTGAAAATCCAATTTCAAAACCTTCCAATTCAGAAGCAGATGCCATAACATGGTGTTAAGGATGGTGATGAATCTGGAAGCCATTTTGCAGGAGACAGTCCCTGTGCTGTGAAGATAACTCCTTTGATCTTCTCTTGACCTGGTCCACCAGCAGATTGTGGACAAACTGCAGATGCCAAAGAAGATTCTTCATGAGGCCATGGGCTATGACAAACTGCTGATGAATAAGGAAGATTCTTCATGAGACCATGAACTATGACAAACTGCTGATGTAGAGGGAAGATTCTTCATGAGACCATGGACTATGACAAACTGCTGATGTCAAAGGAAGATTCTTCATGAGACCATGGACTATGACAAACTGCTAATGTCAAAGGAAGATTCTTCATGAGACCATCGACTATGACAAACTGCTGATGCCAAAGGAAGATTTATCATGAGACCATCGACTTTGACAAATTGCTGATGTCAAAGGAAGATTCTTCATGAGACCATGGACTATGGCAAACTGCTGATGCCAAAAGAAGATTTATCACGAGACCATGGACTTTGACAAACTGCTGATGTCAAAGGAAGATTCTTCATGAGACCATAGACTATGACAAACTGCTGATGTCAAGGGACGATTCTTCATGAGACCATGGACCATGACAAACTGCTAGTTAACTAGAAGTTAATCTTTTTTTAAGTAAATCATCCTCAAAATTACAGCATGGCCACCCAGAAATTCAGGGCTGATCCAATGTTCTGGAAGATTTTTGTTCTTCCTAATGGCAGGTTGGAATTTGCATCATTTGGTTGGGTATTTTCCTCCCAGAAAAGTAATAGCTATGCAATATTAACAGGTACGGTATTAGTGACATTATAAGGTAATATCCTTCAGGGCAGATGTGTTAGTCAATGCAATTAAAATGTATCTAAACTTTTACAATGGGAGGTTTTACAATATAGCAGCATATCATGTGGCTGCTTGATGAGCAACTGAGAAAAAATTATTTCATATTTTATAATTAAGAAGCCATAATAAAAGATAACTCACACATGCAATACACCACAATATTGCCGATGACAGATGCGAAGAGTAACCCTGTGAGAATTCCTTTGCCAATTTCAACTCTTTTGGGAATACCTGTAAAATAAATTTATCTACATTCAGAATATGAAGCAGTAAAAATTTATGTGATAATAGCCCTATTTATTTTCAGACATGGCATGATGTTTATCTTAATGGTGTCATGTTGGAGATTATACTGAACTTGTATGAGCCTGCAATATGAAGGAAATGCTAAGTATCATAATAATTATCAATAGCTATCTATATACATTACTTGATATCAACAATAGCTACATTTATATTGCCTTCATCTCCAATATTTAATAATAATCACCAACAATAGCTTTTCATACTGCCTTTATCTCCAGTACTTAATAATAATCAACAACAATACCTACATTTATATTGCCTTTATCTCTGGTACTTAATAAAAATCAACAAAAATAGCTACATTTATATTGCCTATATCTTCAGTACTTAATAATAATCAACAACAACAGCTTTTTATATTGCCTTTATCTCCAGTACTTAAAAATAATCAAAAACAACAGCTGTTTACATTGCTTTCATCTCCAGTTCTTAATAATAATCAACAACAACAGCTATTTAAATTGACTTCATCTCCAATATTTAATAATAATCACCAACAATAGCTACATTTATATTGCCTTCATCTCCATTAATAATAATCAACAGCAGCTGTTTATATTGCCTTCATCTCCAATATTTAATAATAATCAACAACAATAGCTGTTTACATCGACTTCATCTCCAATACTTAATTACAATAAAAATAAACATAACATAACATGTAATGAAGCCCATGAGACCCTAACTATCATTTCATTATTTCCTAAAAGTCAATACCTAGACTTCCTAATTTGACTTCGACACTTTGAACATTGATCATTTAATATGAATTGGTTTTATCATTCAATATGAATTGGTTTGATCATTGAGTATGAATTGGTTTGATCATTCAGTATGAATTGGTTTTATCATTCAATATGACATGGTTTGATCATTCAATATGAATAGGTTTGATCATCCAATATGATTTGATTTTATCATTCAATATGACTTGGATTGATCATTCAAAAAGAATTGGTTTGATCACTGAATGTAAATTGGTTCGATCTTTGAATATGACTTGGTTTGATCCTTCAATATGAATTGGTTTGATTATTGAATATGAATTGGTTCGATCAATCAATTTGAATTGGTTTTATCATTAAATATGACTTGGTTTTATCATTTGATATGAATTTGTTTGATCATTTGATATGAATTGGTTTGATCATTCAATATGAATTGGTTTGAACATTCAATACAACTTGGCTTGATCATTCAATATGAATTGGTTTTATCATTCAATACAACTTGATTTGATCATTCAATATTGATTTGTTTGATCATTCAATATGACTTGGTTTGATCATTAAATATGACCTGGTTTAATCATTCGATATGAATTGGTTTGATCATTCAATATGAATTGATTTGATCATTCAATATGACTTGGTTTGATCATTCAATAGGACTTGATCTGATCATTCAATATGACTGATTTGATCATTGAATATGAATTTATTTGATCATTCAATTTGGATTTGTTTGATCATTCAATATGATTTTGATCATTCAATATGGATTTGTTTGATCATTCAATATGAATTTGATCATTCAATATGGATTTGTTTGATCATTCAGTATAACATGATCTGATCATTCAATATGAATTGGTATCATCATTCAATATGACTTGGTTTGATCATTCAATATGACTTGATTTGATCATTCAATATGGATTTGTTTGATCATTCAATATGATTTGGTTTGATCATTCAGTACGACTTGATTTGAATCATTCAATACGAATTTGTGTCATCATTCAATATGATTTGGTTTGATCATTCAGTACAACTTGATTTGATCATTCAATATGAATTTGTGTCATCATTTAATATGATTTGGTTTGATCATTCAGTACGACTTGATTTGATCATTCAATACGAATTTGTGTCATCATTCAATATGGATTGGTTTGATCATTCAATACAACTTTGTTCCATACTTTGGAAGATTAATAATAAAGAAGAAATAGTACAGACAAGTGATTTACATGGACATGAAATACAATTGGTCATGTTGGTCACAGGATTTTGATATATGACACATGAGTGACTGAGTGTACAGAATGAAGACAATTGGGTACAGTGGAGAGCCTTGTGGAACACCAAAACACAGATCAACTAGGCTGGAATGTCAAGGAGGTTTATAATTAATCTTTCCACTGAGGAGATCAGTAGCTACTCTCAGATGGGCCATTTCAGAAATATGTTCAGGACAATATACAGACTGAACATTGCTAAAATGAATATTTTGATTCAGATGAAATACAAGTTGGTAAGACTTTTATATTATTATGGTTAAGCCTCGGCTTCTTCAACAGTCTTTACAGTGTCAATTTTGAAAAATTCACCTAGTGAGAGAGAAGTACAGTCGACTCCGGTTAACTACACACCCTCGGGCCCGTCACAAGACCGTGCAGTTAACCGGAGTGTGTAGTTAACCGGAGTACGGTACCGTACATTTTTAAGCATTTGGAAAAAATTGGGACCGGCGTGATTACGTGCAGTTATCCGGAGTGTGCAGTTATCCGATGTGCAGTTAAGTGGAGTCCACTGTATTGATAAAATCAGTTAGTAAAGGTAATATTTAATCTAAGAAGCAGTGATGTATGAAATGGATCAAGTTCACATCACTTCATAACAATGATATATACCAAATCCAAAGACAGGTCTAAATGTTGCTAAAAGTTAGCCAAAAATTCATGTAAGATTCCTGCAGAAAATAGTGCAGCTGACATAAACTTTGTCAGCCTTAAAATCCCTCATTCTGTTTATTTGCTGCCCTTAGTACTTCAGTAGTGGCTTTGTAGGTAAATCACGAGCCATTAATGTCCATCTTTGCATTCCTCCCCATTTTTTAAATGTATGCTGCTATTTGTCATCCAATGTACTAGTTTCTTGTTGTCTACATTCTTTATTTATCATTATAGTATTCTCTATATCAGTCTATCATATTGGTGTGAAGTATATTTCTACTAATATGTGTCTATACCAGTCTATCTTATTGGTGTGAAGTATGTTTCAGCTAATCTGTCTAACTAGAAAACATCTGTTCAGAGATTCATCACCAAACATCTTATCAACATAATTTTGGACAGAATTTACTCTAAAAATTTCACAATAATTGCACAAAATCTCTGATGGCTGACATTTTTGTGATTTTTAAAATCTGTTGTTAAAAGGAACTTCTAATGAATTAGTTGTCAATGCAAGGAAAGATGACAATAGTTCCAAACGTGGTAATGTTCAATGAATACATGTATAATGATATATCAGTGTCATATTTCAGGGTAGAGTAACTCTATCGACATATCAGTGTCATATTTCAGTGTAGAGTAACTCTATCGACATATCAGTGTCATATTTCAGTGTACAGTGAATATATTGACATATAAGTGTATTAGTTCAGTGTACAGTGAATATATTGATATATCAGTGTCATTTTTCATTGTACAATGAATCTATTGACCTCAGTATCATATTTCAGTGTAGAGTGAATCTATTCTATTGACATATCAGTGTCACAGTTCAGTGTACAGTGACTCTATTGACATATCAGTGTCATATTTCAGCATACAGTGAATCTATTGACATATCAGTATCATGTTTCAGTTTGTAATAAATATGCTGATACATTAGTGTCCTTTACAGTTTTCAATCCATTCTCTCCCAACATACTATGTCACAAGTTGCCTATTCTATTTTGCTTTGTTTTGGTTCAAGCCATGGATTGCATCTTATCTTCATAAAATCCAACACCCTTGAAATGGTGGAAACTGCTTTCTGACATTCATGCAGATCTCTTTGATGTAAATGCAAGTCTTTAACATGGACAAATTTCCTTATTGTTTCAATTCAGAAAATTATTATCACTTCTGGATAACCAACTTACAAAATTAGCAATTCTAATCTTGCAAAAAAAAACTATGTAAATATTATAATGTCTGCATTGAGGTAGTTGCTTTCAAGTTCAATTAGAATTTTCATTTACAAGAGACCCCATGCTAGAAATTGGACCAAGAGCCAGGAAGTTTAAACAACATGCTGTCTTGCAGGTAAGACACATGTTCTCAAATTCATCATGTATTCATTCTATTTTGAGTCCCATCACAAGAAGGTGGACAATAAAAGTAAAATATTGCTCATCGACATAAAACATTGCAAAAGCTTAAAGTTCTGGGCATTTTGTCCCTTAAACCATTATTTTACTGGGTATGTGTGCTATTCATGTGTGTGATAATTTAAACATGTCTGGCTATTATGCATAATAAGTGTAATGTCCTTCAGGGTAGATGTCTTACATTGTGCATACTAAATGTCATTTTCAATTAAAAAAAAAAAAGTCCATGATGTTAAATTTATCTTTAAATTTTCCTATTACTTGAAACTTTAGAAATGGATATCATAACTCTAATTTACCTGGAATTGAGACAAATAAAAAAGAAAAAGAAAAGATAACTGACCTTTAAATAAGGAGAATGAGAACCTGAAGATCACAGCAATGATACAGGTAATGAAACATGGCACGCCTGAGCCTAGGCCAAGTCCAAGGCCAAGTTCAAGTTTACACTTGTTACCTGAAATATAAATTTGTCTGTATTCAAAATATGAAACTTAGATTGTAATGAGGCTAAAGAGATCCAAACTACCGTATCAATATTACCAACAAAAGGCAAGACCTAATGATACTAACTGAATATATACATTGATCAATTAAATGATCTTTATTTCCATCATAAGGATAACATAAAAAAATTCTATAGACACAAGAATGATAAGTTGTTGTTGTAGGGTTTTAATGCCATTTTTAAGCACACGTTAGGCTATACATGGCTGCCAGTATTATTAGTGGAGGAAGAACCCGGGAAAACCCTTGGAAAGAACCACCGACCCACGATAAGCTACTGGCAAGCTTTCTCACATAACTACATTAGCCGAATCTTAGATTCAAACCCACACAGACAGAGGTAAGATGGCAGTGATCCGTAACGGAGAGCACTTAAGACCATTCGGCCACTTGGGGCCCAAGAACGATAAGAACATGAGATTTAATTACATATATTAATAAATAAAACAAGCATACATAAATAGATAAATAGGAATATAATTATTTTGCCTGATTATATATATATATATATGTATGGGGTACAATTGTTATGGTTGAATACAAGGATAATGCTGTGAAGTCACTTTATCTGTGAGGTAACCCAGCTTAACCTTGAGTTACTTTTTCATATATCAACCTTTTCTTAGTTTGACCTTGATGTATAAAAACACCAAGCAGACAGAAAAACTAAATAAAAAAAAAACAAAACGTTTGGAATAGATGCAAAATACTCATATGCAATATATAAAAAAAATGTGTTAGGTTGGTGCAGAGTTCTATATATATTGGCAATAAATCTATTTTGTTGAATACAGTCATTCATGCTAAGGTATATAATTTCACCAAAAATATTTATTTAGTATTTTCTGTCATTTTGTTCTTTTGTAACTACTTTTAACATACTTATTTTAGTTTCTGTTTGATTGTTACACAATCCATCTTAACCAGGTGATATCTTTCCTTCAAAGACAGTGATTCTGTCATGTCTTGAGAATAAAATTGGTTTCTTGTCATCATCCGCTTCTCACACTTGACTCCATGCTGTCAGATAAATTCTAACTTTCTGCAATTCCTGAGTCTTCAAAAGGAATGTTTATCCTAACAATGAGGTTTTAAACACGTCTTCTGTGGATGATTCATGCTGTTCTGGAATGTGGACCTTGTTTCTTAGGTATAATATCCCTGATTACAAAGATTTGCTATCAATGTTTAATAGTTACCAGTATAAACAATGTTGTACCCATAAATATTGCATCATCTCCTTCATGATTAGCCTGATCCACATTTCCCAATTATTATTCCAATATTTTATACCTTTATTGTGTTCTCATAAATTTGTATTTACTTGTGTAGTGTTTCATTCTTTCTTGCATTCTCATGGATTTGTATTTACTTGTGTAGTGTTTCATTCTTTCATGCATTCTCATGGATTTGTATTTACTTGTGTAGTGTTTCATACCTTTCTTGCATTCTCACAAATTTGTATTTACTTGTGTAGTGTTCATGTTTCAGACCTTTCTTGCATTCTCATGAATTTGTATTTACTTGTGTAGTGTTGGTGTTTCATAACATTCTTGCATTCTCATGAATTTGTATTTACTTGTGTAGTGTTTCATTCTTTCTTGCATTCTCATGGATTTGTATTTACTTGTGTAGTATTTCAAACCTTTCTTGCATTCTCATGAATTTGTATTTACTTGTGTGGTGTTGGTGTTTCATACCATTCTTGCATTCTCATGAATTTGTATTTACTTGTGTAGTGTTGGTGTTTCATACCATTCTTGCATTCTCATGAATTTGTATTTACTTGTGTAGCGTTAATGTTTCAGACCTTTCTTGCATTCTCATGAATTTTGAATTTACTTGTGTAGTGTTGGTGTTTCATACCATTCTCGCATTCTCATGAATTTGTATTTACTTGTGTAGTGTTCATGTTTCAGACCTTTCTTGCATTCTCATGAATTTTGTATTTACTTGTGTAGTGTTGGTGTTTCATACCATTCTCGCATTGTCGTGAATTTATATTTACTTGTATAATGTTCATGTTTCAGACCTTTCTTGCATTCTCACAAATTTATATTTACTTTTGTAGTGTTGGTGTTTCATATCATTGTTGCATTCTCATGAATTTGTATTTACCGGTACTTGTGTAGTGTTGGTGTTTCATAACTTTCTTGCATTTTCATGAATTTTTTATTTACTTGTGTAATTTTGGTGTTTCATACTTTTTTTGTGTTCTCATGAATTTGTATTTACTTGTGTAGTGTTTCATACCTTTCTTGCATTCTCGTGAATTTGTATTTTCTTGTGTAGTGTTGGTGTTTCATACTTTTTTTGTGTTCTCATGAATTCGTATTTAATTTTGTAGTGTTTCATACTTTTCTTGCATTCTCATGAATTTGTAGGTATTGATTTGTATAGTGTTGGTGTTTCATACCTTTCTTGCATTCTCATGAATTTGTATTTACTTGTGTAGTGTTGGTGTTTCATACCATTCTTGCATTCTCGTGAATTTGTATTTACTTGTGTAATGTTCATGTTTCAGACCTTTCTTGCATTCTCACAAATTTATCTTTACTTGTGTAGTGTTGGTGTTTCATATCATTCTTGCATTCTCATGAATTTATATTTACTTGTGTAGTGTTAATGTTTCATACCATTCTTGCATTCTCATGAATTTGTATTTACTTGTGTAGTGTTGGTGTTTCATACCATTCTTGCATTCTCATGAATTTGTATTTACTTGTGTAGTGTTGGTGTTTCATACCATTCTTGCATTCTCATGAATTTGTATTTACTTGTGTAGTGTTCATGTTTCAGACCTTTCTTGCATTTTCATGAATTTTTTATTTACTTGTGTAATTTTGGTGTTTCATACTTTTTTTGTGTTCTCATGAATTTGTATTTACTTGTGTGGTGTTGGTGTTCATACCTTTCTTGCGTTCTCATGAATTTGTATTCACTTGTGTAGTTTTGGTGTTTCATACTTTTTTTGTGTTCTCATGAATTTGTATTTACTTGTGTAGTGTTTCATACCTTTCTTGCATTCTCATGAATTTGTAGGTATTTATTTGTATAGTGTTGGTGTTTCATACCTTTCTTGTGTTCTCATGAATTTGTATTTACTTGAGTAGTGTTGGTGTTTCATACCTTTCTTGTATTCCCATGAATTTGTATTTACTTTTGTAGTGCTGGTTTTTCATAATATACCTGCATTCCCATGAATTTGTATTTTCTTGTGTAGTGTTTCATACCTTTCTGGCTTGCTTGGTTGATTGATTAATTGAATTTTAATGGCACACCAGCACTTTTAGGTTATTTAGCGCCATACAATAGGTTATATATGTTTAAAAAAACGAAAGGTTTAATATCGATCAGCATTGTAAAAAACCATAATAGTTTAATATAAAATGGTAAGATGTTGGTAACAGGAAAATATGAAGCTTCCCAATCAACGGGATATGCAAATAGTGTATCTTGGTGATAAGATGTTGTAAATAAGAGGCAGTATTTGCATTAGATAAAAATGCTTTTAGGGGAAGGCATACTAGTTATAGTTTAAAATAAAGATTTACTTCCTTCAGGAAATCTAAAATACAAGTGATTTGTATAGTATCAAAAAGTTCCTTCATATCATGTACATTATAGTATTTATCACGCATATGTTGCAGATTGGAACACTCGGTCATAAAGTGCTTAACAGTGAATAGTTAATTGCAAAAAACTCACTCCGGTGGATCTTCACCTTTTAGTATGTGAGAGTGGGTAATGTATGTATGACCGATTCTGATTCTTTTAATGACAACCTCATCCCTACGGATAGTTCTTGCATTCTCATGAATTTGTATTTACTTGTTTATTGTTTCATACCTTTCTTGCATTCTTATGAATTTGTATTTACTGGTGTAGTGTTGGTGTTTCATACCTTTCTTGTATTCTGATGAATATGTATTTACTTGTGTAGTGTTTCATATCTTTCTTGTGTTCTCATGAATTTGTATTTACTTGTGTAGTGTTTCATACCTTTCTTGTGTTCTCATGAATTTGTATTTACTTGTGTAGTGTTGGTGTATTCGTTTCTTTAACTTGGAGTCCTAATTTGGAGCTTTTGAATATAATTAGAATGTCATTTTTTGTCCAATATTTTAAAAAAATTCCTAAATTGTGTTTTTGAATTGATCCAGATTCTAAATTCACTTTTACTCACTGTTGTTTAAAATGCTTTGCTTATTTATGTCTCAAATCTTGCGCTGTGTTCTGTCCAATTTGTATGTATGTGTATTGATGTATTTCAATGTCTAATGAATGCTTGTTGTAATGCCCTTTTTGTATTTATGTGTATTGGTGTGTTTGATTGTCTAATTAGTGTTTGTTGTATTGCCCTATTTGTTTTATGTAATGTTGGTACAAAGCTCATTTAAGCTCATGCTGAATTGTTGTTTTAAACCGTGCTCAGATTAAATAAATCTTAGTATTATACGAGTTAGCTATTTTGCCTATATTTCAAGTTCTCTACATTGAAGACTTTTCTCTCTTTCTGTGGATGCAATTAATAAAACACATAAACAAGATAGTTAAGTTAACAAGAAGCAAAGCATGCATCATAGAAAGTTCCAAGAACATTATCATGCTCCAGGCCATTCCGTCTTGTAAATTTAACAATGGATCAAGAGACTTGATATATCCACACATTGTAATTAATATTTTCAAGTTTGTTGCAGCCAATAATAGTATTTTACACTAATTAAAGCATGTTTTCTTTCATAAGGTACAGTATTATTCTACTATGTAAGTATTAAATCCAAAGTGAAATAGTCTGCTGGGTAGATTTGTTAAAAATGTATACAAATAAGAACATTCAAAGTTTAATAAGATAATGGAGAGAAACTATTTCACATTATATATATATATATATATATATATATATATATATATATGAAACCATTATAAAATATAACTTACCTGTACATATGAGGATCGCAATAATGATCCAGCCAACTTGAAATGTAACGCCTACGCATACACCATGTACTTTGCCAAGAAAATATGCATGCTTATAACCTGTAATATAAATAATGTCTTCATCAAGAATATGAAACAGTTAAAGTTATGTGACCACAACCCTAGCATTATTCACATTATCAACCAGTAAGTTATGTGACAATAACCCTAATATTCACATTATCAAAGAGCAAAAGTCATGTGACCATAACCCTAATATTCACATTATCAAACAGTAAAGTCATGTGACCATGACCCTATTATTCACATTATCAAACACATTATCAAACAGTAAAAGTCATGTGACCATAACCCTATTATTCAGGTTATAAAACAGAAACATCCCCATTACTAAAAAATCAACAATAGCTATCATTTTATTGCCTTCATCTCCATTACTTAATAATCATCAATATCTATCTTTTTATTTCTTTGATCTCCATTTCTTAATTATAAGTAAACTCCAAATGTAATGAAGCCTTCAGGGACCAAAACTATCATATCGTTCCCAGATAGGGTAAAACCAAAAGGCATTGTAATCTGACATGAGTTGATGCATTTGTCATTGATCATTCAATCCATCTTGATTTCCTACTTTAGGATAAATGGTATAGACAGAAGAATGACACAGGCATAATGTAAAACTACCAAAGTAAATTAAAAACTCATGTATACAAAAGTTTGGATGCAATTTGTGTTTGATGTTTGATTGGTATGATCCTCTGTACCATATAAGTGTAACCTGGTATGGAATTGTTCCAACCATTTGATGGCATCTACAGACTCCCATCAGAGGGAGCAAGCTGAAATGGTCATTCCCTACCAGGTAGCAGTCTTTCCAATACAATCAGTTAAGGAGACATTAAGCAAATCTTTTAAGGTCAAGATCTTCACTTCTATGTGTAAAATTGTGGCATTGTCTTTAGATATATCATTCATATATTCTCCAACTCTAGATTGTTTGTTTGTTTGATTAAGATTTTTAATGTAGCTTTAAAACAATTTCAGTCATATCGCTTTGATGTCTGCTGTGAGCCAGTTTATAGTGATGTCTAGCGAAGGGGCATCATGCCAAAAACATGTAGCGTGATGTCCCACCTAGTCACATTATCCTGACACCAGGCCGACCAGTCCTAACACTAACCTCTTAATGCTGAGTGTAAAGTGAGGCAGTTGTTAGTACCATTTTCTAAGTCTTTGGTATGACTCTGTCGGAGATCGAACCTACGACCTCCGGCTTCCACGGCAGATGCTCTAACCACTAGGCCATAAGTCTCCCAACTCAAGATATATATACATATATATATATATATATATATATATATATATATATATATATATATATATATATATATATATATATATATATATATATACATACATATATATATATACATATATATATATATATATATATATATATATATATATATATATATATATATATTGGAAAAAAAGAAATGCTCTTATTAATTGCATAATTTATTAAGCTCCCTGCAGAAAATATTGGAGCTGACGCAATTTTGTCAACTTTAGAGTCATTCAGTCTGACACAATTTTGTGGACTTTGGAGTCGTTCAGTCCACAGGTGTAGTGGAGTTCCCTACCAAGTAAGTGCTGAATAAAACCTGTCAGATATATTATGAACATATGCACTAAGTACTGAACAATAACATCTGAGTAAGAAGTACTGCTATGCTGACAATAATGTTGCATGACTGTTTAAAAGGACCAAAATCTGGCTAAAATATTTACCAGTCTAAGCTTTTTGCTTGACCTAGGTATATATATCATTTTTACCACATATCTTGCCATTTTTCACCTGTTTGCAACTTAATGTACTGGTTTCTTGTCATCTATATTCTGTATTTATACAGTAACAAACTATTTTCTCTATACATGTACGGTACACACATTGGTGTGAAGTACATTTCTACTAATCTCTGTCTATACCAATCTATCATACTGGTGTTAAGTACATTTCTATTAATATGTGTCTATACAAGTCTATCATTTAGGTGTGAAGTACGTTTCTACTAATCTGTGTCTATAACAGTCTATCAAGCAGCAGAGGGGCTGAACAGACCAACTTTTCAGCGCGATTTGAGGGTTCCACAATAGTAAAATGTCAGAGAAGCCTCAGATCGCTGAAATAAAGGTTTTAAAAAAAATATTACAAAAATATCACAGAAGGGCTGAACAGACCAACCTTTTAGTGTGATCTGAGGGTCCCACAACAATAAATCATCATAGAAGCATCAGATCGCTGAAATAACGGTTAAAAGAAAATGTCACAAAAATATCAATGGGTGTTGGGATTTCATCACTGACAATTAAAAATCAAAGATTTAAATACATGTCAAATATCGGAGAAGCTCAAATAACTATATTAACCAGAGAACGATTAGCTGCAATTAAGAAACTTCTTCCAGTCAGGGATGCATTTAGAGATAATTTACAAGCTCAACAACAGCAACTTGTTGAATTTACAACTGACACTGAACGATTATTTAAACCGGTCACCTCATCAACTGAACGGGTTGGTAAAGATACCTCAGCAATTGCCAAAGATATCACCAAATTGGCAGAGCGGACTAAACAGGTTAAACAATCTTTAAAAACTTTTACTGAACAACAACAACAACAACAGCAACGACAACAACAACAAGAAACTGTAACACAATTTGGTGAAATAGACGTCAGTGATGTTAAATCTCCCCCTAAAGCTCGAAGGAATCTTAACCCGGTTGTAATATTTAAACCCGAGGTAATAAAGAGTGTTAGAGAGAAGAATTATCAAAATGACGAATTCTTTGCTGAGCAAATCAATAATTCATATCATAATAAAGAACATCTTTTTGCGGAAGGATATGAAGATGCTATTGATGATAAGGAAACTTTTACAAAAAAGATGTATTTAGCGAGATTAGGTAGATCTACGCAACCACGTGGCCATACAGGTTTTAGTAGACTTTGGAAAATAATAAAAAAAACAAAGTAGACAACCTCCATCATATTTGGTCAGTCAATCAACTTCTACAAGTGACCTTATTCCAGCAGAAATAAAAGTAGAGGCCGAAGCCGGTTTATCTACGCTGTTGAAAAAGGTAGGTACCGGATACCACGGTGGAAAAACGCTAGCATTTTCAGATTTAATACCATGTTCAAGAAGTGTATTCAATGATATATCACGGTTGGAAGTTCTCATCGGTGGAAAACGAGCTGGAAATAATTCTCCGGAATTAATCAACGAGGCAACTGAAATTTGTCAAAGATTATTTCGTGGACACGTTATGGATATGCCAACTTATCGTAGTTTTGTTAATGAACTTGTTGATGATTATTATAGCGATTAATCGCCGACCATTTGGAAATACTAGTATTTTAATATCATGATAATAACCCGCAGTAAGAATCGGGCTAGGCCTGTCCACGTTGTAGGTTCACGATTACCTGTATACAAATTAACATACGGAGATGGTTTCGGTGATGTTCTTACAGGATTATTTACAAGAATTGCTTCAAAAATACTTCCAATTGGAAAAGAATTAGCTTCAAAGGCTATTGGGATTGTTGATAAGTCTGGTGCGATTGAGGCTGCAACACGTGCATTTAACGCTTCAAAGGAAAAGATTGTGTCGCTGATACTCAAAAAGAAACCGAAAAAAAACCCGGTTAAATTGCCATCAACGGAGGATATGCCAGCGAAGACTGCTAACGAAATCAACAAAATAGCGGAAAAAAAACTAGAAACATTTACTGGTTCAGGTCTAAAATTATCAATTTAGATCAACAACATCAATATAATGTTTCAAAATGAGATAGACGATGCTTTTGATGTAGATGTCCCTGTGAGGAAAAATGATTCTGTTCGAGATTATCAATATTTGTTATATACCGCAATGGATCCGAATATACGATCGCATATTGAACTTAGATTCGATGACACGTCTAAGTATTTTCTTCCATGTGAGGCATTTATTGAAGTCGAGGGTAGAATAACACAACCTAATGGTAACACTTATGCTAATTTGGTGACTACCGCGATTGGATTTGTCAACAACGGTTTAATGGCATTATTTAGCTCCACGCAATACATAATTGGTACAACTAAAATTGAGTCCATTGACAACAGTGTTGATGTTGCTAGTACTATTGTTGGGTTAGCTAGATATTCTGATAATTTTATTAAGTCTGCAGGTGATGTTTGCAAAAGATCAAACTGATTTCGCAGAATTTCATCCATTTGCGCTGCGATGGCCAAAAAGCATTCAGCCGCTAATGATGACGCTGATGCTGAAGCTGTTGTTTTTGGTGGTAATCCGAATTACAATTCTGGGTTTTTAGCGCGAGAAAAGATGTTGAACGCGGATGGTAAATTTTCTTGTACAATTCCGTTGTCACATATATTTGGATTTTGTAGAGATATCAGGAAAGTTATATTTGGCGCCAGTCACACAGTTGTGTTACAGCGAAATGGCAATGATGATCTTGCGTTGTGGTGTGCTGATGGTACTGAAAACGGGGCTGTACAATTAACAAAACTATCACTATGGATGTTATTATGACCCCGTCGTTGACAGTTGAAGCGAAATTGTTGTCGTTTATGGATCAGGGAGGGAGGTCACTATTAGCATGGCATGAGATTACAACAGCTACTACATCATCTACACTTTCTGGTGTATTTACCTGGCAACTTGCGCTAACAAAAAACGTTTCAGCGCCGATACATGTATTTGTCGTGTTGCAAAATCTTAATTGAACACAAGGTGCTGATCTTCAAACACATTCTCATATGATATTTGATCGTTGTGGTGTTACTGAGGTATCACTACGAATAAGTAATCAGCAAGAACCAGCTGAAAATATTATTCTCAACTACGCTGAAAATCAAATTGGTCAAGTTTATCATTGGCTGTGGTCATTTATGGGGAGAGATCAAAATGTAGATACCGGGTTGCCAATATCCCAGTTGGATTTTCAAACGCTGTATCCAATTTATTACTTTTCGTTGCAACATCTTGATTTATCAAAACACTCCCGTCGTTGATGTAAAATTTCAAACTCGTGTAGAAGCTCCTGCTGGAGGATTTAGGGCTATTGCGGTTTTACTTAGTGATAAATCTATGATCCTTGAAGGTGGCGGTGGAAAAATGCGAGTCATTGACGCACCAGTGGAAAATCTTTGATTGAAAATCTAAAAGGATTTTTCCATTAGATGATCATATTTTACAATAATGTCATATAATTACGTTAATGTCTCATTGACACCTGGTCAGATTAAAAAACTACGATCAAAGAATTTTGTATCGTGTGGAACAACAAAAACACTGAAACCAACACAAATGTCTTCAGGGGAACATAAATTGTCGTTGACAAAAACTCAACTAGAACATTTCAATAAAGCTATTTCTGCATCAAAAGGAGTTCAGTTACAATTTTCCAAAGCTGCAATTTCCGATATGAGTAAATCCGGTGGAATATTTCCATTTTTGATTCCAGCACTTGCAGCGCTTGCAACTGGGGCGATATCGGTTGCTGCCGGTTGGGGAACATCACATATTCTCAATAAAGCCACAGGTGGAAATGTTGGCAGAAAAAAAAGGGAACGGGGTTAAGACTCCCCGGAAGCAGACGAACCAAAAACACGATGTAGAATTGCTAGCGTTTCCAGAAAATCGAAGAGAGTTTACGCCAATGTCAAATTTTGACCTCGCCGACGCTGTAACGAAACTTCCAATAAAACATTTCAGAGGTGTATTCATGAAAGATCAATTACCAGCACAACCAAAAGTCCCAGAAACTGGAATAATTAATCTAGATGATCACGTTGGACCTGGTACACATTGGACATGTTATACAATTTCACTGTCGTGTGTAATTTATTTTGACTCGTATGGATTACCTCCGCGTGAATTTATTAAATATTTGAGAAGAAACGCTAGTGTTTCCCATGCTGTCATTTCTACCAATTTACCAATTTGGTATTCAACGTTACCTACACAAAAATTAACGGATCCTCCAATATTTGGCAGAGAGGTTTTAAACGCATTAACAGCGATATCAACAAGTTCGTTACCACCTCATAAAGCCGTTCATGAATACACGATGATGAAATTTTACAATTCGTAAAATTCACTTATTTGAAAACTTAAAGAGTTTTAGAAAATGGCAGATATTTATGGAAGATCGACATCACAATCGCGGGTAGAAGTTACAATCGGGATGGTAAAGAAACTTATCCGTGATGGAATTTCAAAAATAACTGGCAACGATGTGAAGAAAGCTGTTCAAGATAATATCGCAACGACGTTAAATCTCGTTGATGTAGATCAGCAGCAGAGAGGGTGAACCTCACAACTTTCCGAGCGTCGATTCGGAAATCTGAGGCTTCTGCCAAATAGTAAAAAAAATGGCGTCTATTCGATAAAATAAGATTTCCTTATATACGCCAACGTCGTTGTCATCCACCCTCTCTGCTGCTGCAAATGTTTCATTTGTGGTTAACAAAAAATAATAAATGATTTCAACCAAATATTTGATCGAGTCTTTAGGACGAAAATCATTTATGATGAAAGTCCTTAGGACTTTACAAACAAACTAATCGCTAACACCTCTTCTTGTAAATCAATCAGATTATTTGACTGGTCGGTGAGTTTGAAATTAATTCTCGTTAACGAATTATTATGGCATCGCATGTAGACAGGATTAATTGGGTTTTCAATAATTAGGAATCCTGGAGGAGCTGTTGGTGCAAATGAATAAAGAATATATCCCTGCTGAGCTTGATTTGATTGCTCTAGATTAATTTGATAGCTTCCTTCAATTGCATCACATACTAAATTGAGCGCAATCACCGTTGAAATATTCACATTATGAGGGGCAATATGCCTACCGCCACCATCTGGATCATTATTATACCTGAAGAGGACAGCTGAATCTGATTTTTGTAGCGCCTTGATATCGGTTTTAACAATTCTTGCTAGTTCATCAGCGTTGTATTTGGGAAACTTGAAATTACGCAGATTGTCCTCTGTGATATTATAATCGGTTAAGAATCGTTGTTTATTGTCGCTGTTGTCATTAATTATTGTTTGAATAATTAGTTCATAGATATATTTCATGTCCGATATAAGCTGATTTATTATTTCAACGTGTTTTTGCGATTTTGTTTTCCGTAGTTGTTCTAGTTGTGTGTCATATAATTGTTTAATCTCATTAAAATAACCACGGACGTCAGTTAGCGTAAATGAAATAGTAACAGATGAGTCGGTTGTTCTTTTAATGATAAAATCCCATTGCAATGTGTCTTTGTTGGTAAATATAAATCTATCGGCGATTCTTCCTTTTCTTATATCAGATAAATTATCTCGATAACTGGGATTGATTTCATGATATGATTGTATGTCCGTGGTTAAGTCGGTGGCGGATTTTTCCGGTGGTTTTTCAGGCCATCCTAACACTGTTCTTAACGAGCTGTTATATATATCTACAATGTATCCCTCTGTGCTTATTTCGATCGACGACGAGAGCGTCGGTTGATGAAGATTAATAGCTATTTTTGATTCTTTTCCAGTGATTGATTTTATTCTACGCTGAATTTCAGCATTGATTTGCTTAATTTGGTACGACCCAGTTGGTAACGAAACTGTTTCCCACTCTGGAGTACCATCGGGTTTATTCTTATACGAGAACACCAGTGTGTTATTGGGTTGCTGACCACTAAATGCAACCGATCTGATATTAGGCCAACTGTGATACACTCGTAGTTTTGCTAGCGCTATCTCCTTCACTGGGACCGGAGAGGGGAAATTCACACTGAATTCTGGATTCGTTGATGTTATTGATATCATACTCGTTTGTACTGGGTTCGTGTTCTCCACTATTCGTTGAAGTAATTCCATCGGTGTCGTCATCGTTGCTATACTCATGATTTATTTCTAATTTTGGTATCGAGGAATCATAAATACTGACCATCACTGAGAACTCACAATCTGGTAATGTTGATATTATTGAGATCATTTTTTGTTTTTTTGGGTTCGTGTTTTCTGATTCCATCGGTGTTGTCATTGTTATTATATTCATGTTGTCGCTCTAATTTCGATATCGCGGAATCAAAAATACTGACCATCGCTGAGAATTCACTATCTGATATAATCGTATTATCGAGTGACGACGATATCATCAATGATAACTGCGAATATGCGGTTGATGCAATATGAAATTGAAGTAAGTAATTCTGCAGTTTACTCTGGCTGCATGATGATATCTTTTTTGCTATCCCGGTTGATATACCCCCGATTGTAGCCACCGCAGAAATGCAAATTGGAACTACGACCGGGGCAATCATTGTAACCGATGCAAGTATTATTCCGGCGCCAGCGAGAACGCTTGACACCGAGTACATAGCAACATCAATTGCGGTGATTCTTCGTCGGTATTTTTTCATTTTTTTTTGATACTCCTCAGTGAGGGTTTTGAGTCTATTTTAAAATTCTCTGACCTGATCATAGCGACATTGCGTCGATGACAAAGTCATTGTTGTTATTTTAAATCCGCTAGTGTTTTCAATTATTTGTCATCGTTAGCGGGAATTGCTAGTACTTCAGTCGGAAAAATGAGCTACGAGTTCTAAACACCAGGCTATTTTTGATCTAATGGTGGAGCTATCAACCGCGACGACATTAAAGTTTTTTTTGCGACCATCCATAATTAACGTCGCGGTGCCACCAGAGTAGGTTTTACCGTCCGCGATCATATTAAATTGATCGATAGAGATCCACGTTAGCCTGTAGATACCATCGACCCATGTTGGCTTGTAGTCAGGGCCCACTATGCCGGGGAGACCCAAGATACCGATGGATAATGTAGTATAACCGTCTCTTATCCAATCCATGGTTCCATGATTAACCGTATACACGATATTTTTAACGCCCGTGTAGTGATGTGGAATCTTTACCTTTTCAGATATTCTTTTCAGGTTAAAAAGATCGTCGAAAATATCGAGATAATTTACCCTGATTTTGGTAGGATCTATTGTTTTTCCACTCTCCTCCCTGTTAGAGAAGAATAATGAAACCAGAAGGTCTTCAACTTTAAGCTCTGCTTGGGTTTTAATATGGTTGTCGATGTTAGAAAATTTCGTCGTGATATCTTGGAGGCTACTGCCCTCAAAGAACTTATTAACAATATCGCTGGTGTGTTTTTGTTTGTCAATAGCGCTTTTAATTTCCGCGAGAGTCATGCCTGTCAACGATGTGGTTTCAGACACAGGTGTTCTCCCTAAAAATTTATCCACGATGGTATTAAGTGTTGTTTGTCTCACCATAAACATATTAATATCTTTGAGAGTCATTGTAGATGTAGCCGGGACACCAAAGAAATTATTAGCGATGTAGGCATTGTGAGTGTGCTTGCCGATAAACTCACTGATTTCAGCGAGAGTCATGCCAGCCACAAGCGGGGTTCCAAAGAACCTACCAACAATGTCGTTTGTGAGTTTTTGATCTTCGCTTACTTTAAAAATCTCGAGATAATTTGCCTTGATTTCTGAAGCAGTCATCATCCTTCCAGCTTCCTTGTTAGCGAAGAATGAATTCAACAAGTCTTTAATTTCAGCGAGAGTCATGCCAACCACAAGCGGGGTTCCAAAGAATTTATGTACGACATTTTTGCGAAAACTATTATAACCTCGTATAAAATCATTCAGCTCACGTTCGTTGGTAGCAATCGCGTCGGTGATCGTAGACACAAGTGCGCCTGGTTTAAGTTGTCCATCGTTGGAATACAGTGCAATAGAGTTTTCAGCGGCAGCGCGATGCCGTATCAAAATGTCATTCACGGATATATTACTGCTTTTCAATTTACCCTGGCGATCTTGAAATACAACTATTTCGTTCGGGTCAACACTTGTTAAATTTAACGTCTCAGCGATTTCATCTTCTATTATTTTTTTTACATCCTCGATAGAACCCGCAGATGTTTCCTCGGTGGGTTCCAACATTGACAGAGGTTGTCCCCAAATATCGATCATTATTGTTAGCGTAACTTGTGTTTTCAATTTATTGATCCTTGTAATTTCCCACTCGTGTATTCGTTTACAATAATATGAGGTGGTTTCCACGGAGATCCAAAGGATTTTAATGAAATCTCCGCGAGGACATTTAATACTTCACGGCCGCATATCGGTGGATCATTTAATTGTTGTGTTGGCAGCGTGGAATAAAAAATCGGAAACCCTTTGAGTTTCATCGAGGAATTTATATACCGCATAAACTCGCTTGGCGGAGCTAACCCATATGAATCGAAATAGACAATCCCACGTGGATCAATCGCGTATGCAACCCAGTGAGTTCCCGATCCGCTGCTGTTATCAAGATTGATGATACCGGTTTCAACGTTATTTGGTTTTCTCGGTAATTGATCTCTCATAAAAACCCCTCTGAAGTTTTTTATCGCTAGTTTTTTAGCAGCATCAATTAAATCAAAATTGGACATAGGAACCATAGGTCCCTCAACTATAGGTTCCTCAACAATTGGGCTTTCAACTAATAAACCGTTCCTGGTATTTTTCTTAGACCCGATCCGTTTACGGATTTGCCGCTGTACCATGAATACGGGGTTCCTGGTAGGTACAACCCCTTTCCCTTTTTTTTATACCCGGATCCACTTGTGGATCTACCGCGAGCGGATCCACCAGTTGCCTTTTTCAACGCCATCCCTGCTGCGGTCCCAACGGCTCCCAACGCTGCCGCCTTCGCCACC